>JAKTVY010000003.1:0-600000 GCA_030560805.1 Suzukiozyma palmioleophila
AGTGTTGGAGAAAGACAGCGAGAAATATAAATGCGATCTAGTCTCCGGTTGGTCCTATAGTTTTTATTAGTGGTATGGGGAATATCAGGTACAATGTATCTGAAGGCGTCGATCAACTGATCAATAGCAGGTTCAAGTTAAGTTGTGTTAGCTGCTGTCATGTATGTATCAATTATTGATACTTTACACAGTTTGTAAACTCGCCTGCGTAGCGTAATGGTTAACGCGTTTGACTTCTAATCAAAAGATTCCGGGTTCGACTCCCGGCGTGGGTTTATTGCGGCTTTAGCTCAGTTGGGAGAGCGTCAGACTGAAGATCTGAAGGTCCTGTGTTCGATCCACAGAAATCGCATTATTTTTAAATTGTACTCAAAATTATTTTTACTCCACTAGTATACAATATATAAAGGGAATTTACAAACATCTTGATACTTTCATTGATTGGCTTGAGTCTCGAAGTTTTTTCTTACCGCCTTACTAACTTGTCTCCTAGATATATCAATATTTGTTATCCGTAGTCTTAATTCCTGCAATGACATATTCCGCAATTGATCGAGTTTGCTTTTCTGGCTCTCACGGTAAATCGATAATCCTCGTTTCGGATTGAAATCATGAGTAAATAGGCCATTGCTATAATCAAATAAATTTTTCATAACTGAAGCATTTTGCAAATTCTTGGACCTGCTTTGCTGTTTCATCTTTTGTTGTTGAATTTCCTTAAGGTATTTTGACTTTAGATTTGGGTCTTGGATATATGATGCTATTTGATCCCACAACGGAAAGTTAGATTGTTCTATAATTGTCTCTTTATCAAATTTTGTTATCATAACTTCATTTGTACAAAGTTTTTTCGGAATAATTCTTAAAATATCAACATCCGAAACGTAGTTTGAATCATGGTCTGCTTTAACACATTCCAAATACGACGATGATTGTTCTTGGTTCCAAAATTTTTGTAATGAAAAGTAGTATGCTAGCGTTTCACATCTAAATTCAAAAAATTTGATGACACGAATTAACTTTGTTGATAACGCGAACAAATAATCGAATTGATGTTCTGACATTTTCAGTTTGTCTAATTTATAAATACTTGCATCAAATCCTGTTATTGGCGCAAAAACATTAATTGGTTCAATCAAAAGCACACTTTGAATTGGTGAGAAGACCTGCGCAAGAGCCCTGCCCGTTGCTGTAAAAAAAAGATAAAATGTTCGCTTTAAAGCGGTTAGTGATGATCCAACAGACATAGATTCAGAGGCAAACACGTTAAACCAATTAACCATCAATTCAAATAACATTGTCGGGCTAACAAATGTAATATCTGAGGTTTCTTTATTTAAGTTATACTTTGACTTGTAAAAACTGTCCACATATTGAATTTTGGGGTAAATATTGTGTATTAAATCGCCCAAAAAATGTTCCAATTGAAGAAATTTTCGAAGTATCATTTCATTATTTGCTGTCGTCAATGATTGATTCCGGTTAATAAATTGTTTGAAATCTAGCAAATCTGCGTAAATCTCTTCGATAATATTGAATTTGTAGTCTGGAACTTGCGACATCATACAACTGAAATTGAGGACATGTATAGCAACTTTTATTGATGGACCAATATCGTTGATTGTATTTGCTTCATTTGCAATTTTTGTAAATAGGGAAGACGTACCATTATACATCAAACTCAAAGTTTCAACACTTGCATGCAAATGCAGAAACGAAGACCAACCTGCAAAAAGTGATATTTTCGCTGAGAATTCGATGTGAACATGATTAATTGCATGTCGCAATTGTCTTATCAAAATACCATAGTACGTATATGATTTTTTTGTTAGTATTTCTAGGTCATTTTTTGTGAAAGTGGTCCTATTGATATTCTCGACAAACGACTTTGGTTCCTGATTTATCAATGATGGGGCTAGTTGTAAAACTGAGTTACATGCTTTGAGGATGATGTTCAATGATCTATCCATGAAGAATGCCCAATATACATCTACTTCAACTGCGGTATTGAATACTACAGTCCAAAACTGTTTTGCGTAGGCCCTTGACCAGACTAAACTGAAATTGAAATCATTGTCCTCAGCGAAACCCTTTCCCTGGTTTTTTCCAATTAATAAGCTCGGTTTTTTGTGTAGTTTTTTGAATTTTTGAACCTTTAAAATCGCATTCGGCAAGTGATCTAGAGGAGATGTTATGACATTTTGGAACTCTAGGCTGTTTTCATGATTCATCGATTTCATATGTTTTAAATAATCAATTTTAGAGTTTTGGAATGCAGTTTGATCTTCATTATCCGATGAAGTCGAGGATCCCAAATGAAAGTTAATATCCTCAACAGTTGGCTGGTACTTTGAAAAATCGTAATCATTTAAAATATAGGAATCATCATCATGCTGTAACTTCAAATAGGAGTCTTTATATAGTGAACCTCTCAACTCGTCCTTAGTGGAACAGAAATCAGGGTTGATAAAACTTGTCGAAATTGGGGAAACATTTGCAAATATATCCTGATTGTAGTCGGGGTCGGTGGCATCCAATTCAATTTCATTCTTAGTTTCGAGTCTTGTTTGATTCTGGTTGACCTGGGTGTTTGGCGGCGATGCAAAAGAACTAGCGTGTTGTGGAGTAATACTAGCAGATGAGTTGTGAAGGGATGGTTGTGAATTATGATCGGATAAACTCTCATGAACGCTTTGTTGTTGCGGTGTTAGATACCGACCATGTATATATTGATTTTGATACAGGTTGTAGGAAACGTTCAGGTACGCTTTTGAATTTCCTAGAAATGGTCCATTTTGCGTATGTAGGAGCTGTGCATTACTTGGTCGTGAGTCTTGAAAAATCCTGTTGGTATCTTTGTCAATCGTAAAATGAGAGTGATTTTGTTTGTCTATTTGTTGGAACATGCTATCATCATTTTTTATATTTGACGGAAAAGTAGATTTCGACAGAGTATTCGATGATAGTTTATTGTGTGAATTTATGGTTACCATGAACTTGTCGTTAGTTGAACTCAATTTCTTATCATTTTTCTTTTTAATATGATCTAACTTTTCCTTAGAAAAGTCCAAATACCCACAACGATAATTCTTCTTAATACAATTGTGACAAGACGGGAGCTCCTCTGTGCATTTTATACGCTTTGCCTTACAATTCGGACAACCTATTTGTTAGTATGTGTTTAATTTTCATAACCATGAATTTCAATGGACTCGTAAAATTGTAGTTTGGGTTAGTCTGACACAAGGGAATACGAACTTTTCAAGTATAATTCACAGTTGTTCACCAATTCTCTCGGTAAATGACTTATGCGCAAACAAGCATCCGTGCATAACATGTAACAGGCCAATTCGACAGTTCGGGACTTAATGAATGTTGGTGATATTTCATAACAGAATAGATAAAGGACAGATGCAGTGAATTAGCTGGATACATGATAGTACCAGACCGTCCAATACATCACAAAACTCGGGCCCGGCGAAAGTAGCTTCAGACAATGACATGATATCGACGGATCTGGGTTGAGCGGATCAGAAAATATGGGGAACATGATACTTTAGAGCTGACAAGATGGGACGAAAGCACAAGTCGGTGAATTGATACATGCGGAACAAATACATCATGGAAACTGTGAACATAATCGTATCAAATAGCAAATGAACTGATATAACCACAATGTTTGTGAATGACCAAGAGAGTGGAACTACTTACCGTCACGCGAATTCTTGTGACTTCTTCGACTTTTCCTCTCATTGATTCTACTATGCATATCGGGATTGATAATTCAGACGAAGAACACGAATAATTCAAAATCGAGTAAATTTACATCCATAATTTGTGAGGTTTAAATTACAAGGAGAACAAAACATGAGTAGACGAAATTTTTTAACAATGAAAATTATTTTTTACAGTCCTGAAAAATTTGCTCACAAATTCAAATGGAAGCTCCGAAGTTACACCAGAATTAGATTGTGCGTCCGATTCTGCAAACCCCAAATCAAACTGTAACGAAGTCAATAACGTTGTTTTTGAACAGGGCATTTTTCAGATTGCGGCTTTTACAGCGAACGAAAATACCTGTTGTTCGCCGAAACGGCTGGTAATCACAATATTTGAAGTTAGACTTCTTCAAACTGTTTTTGGTCTGTAGTTTCATCATCTGGCTCACAAATGCAATAGGAACTCTGTGTACGGGTCGAATCATGTTTGTTGTTGCAAATGTTAGAGCGGTACAGCAAAATGGGGTAATGAAAATTTCCATGTGATGAAAAGGGTTTTTGCACTAGCTAAAAAATAAACCAGATATTTTCAAAAATAATTAAAATACCCAATAAGGTTCAAGGGAAACTAGTTTGTCAGTGTCGTCATCTACAATATTACATGTATATGTTTGGAATAGTCAGAGTTGGAATGGTTTAGGATATATTTACGGTCCTATCCAAGGTCGCGTGAAGCACAATATTTTTCACTTCAAGAGATACTGTACGTCCATGTCCCATGTGTGATCACTTGTATAGCCCCGTAAAGCAAAAAATGTAGTGAATTTCAAGTTGTCGAGATGAAGAAATTTTGAACGCCGTTTTGGGTTGAAACGCATTTTTCGCAATGTCTCGGACATTTCAACTTTAGGAGGTATTGATGATATAGGAATGTAATGTATTTTTAGAAATGCTTGGTTTATCTCGTCAGTCAATCCATTTGTGTACAGTACTGACAGTTTGGGAATTAAACTATTCGACGACACATACTTAAAGGGCCACTTAGTTCCTTCAGCGACTAAGTACAGCCGATCAAACCTTGGCCCTATGCAAACTGTATATTGCTATTGTTGAGCACGTTCTTGCAGCTATATTGACAGCCGTCTGCAAAGCCGTGTTCTTATGATGCTTCTAGATTACGTTTGCCGGGATGGCTTCTCCAACACAGAAATAATTTTTTCAGTTAAAACCCTTGCGCTGTTGAGGTTAAAGTCGCAGGCGAAATTTAACCGGCTTGCGTCGGAGTTGGAATTTGTTACAACTGTGTTGACACCCCTTTTATTTTGAGGTTGACATCAATATTTTGTTCCAATTTGTATTTCAAGGATGTTCACATTTCGTGAATACTTACTGCCGTATTACATAATCGCTCTTGTCCTGAGAGTTCATGAAGGAATTGGTGTTTGCCACGCTTGAAAGAAACAATAGGTCTCGGGGAAAGAAAATTGAACTTGCATAAAGGAAAATAATTCTAATCTCCTGATCTAGCACTCTGTGTTTACTTGAGTTTCATGTGACAACACGAATCAAATCTTGTAGTCTGGAAAATTGCTTGCCTTCCAGTGATTTAGTTCTATTAAATGACGCATTGTTGGCCGTCCATGCGGACAATTCCATGGCTTGTTTAGTTTTGATAAGTTTTCTACTACTCGTGTCATTGTGTTCGCCAGCAATGACTGCCCAATCATTATCAGACTTCTACATGCCTTCATCGCACATAGTGATCTAATCTTTTGACACTTGATATCTCTATTATTACCATTATCATTAAGTAGATTGATTAGCTCGTTAAAGTCTTGCAAATTGAATGTATGCCCTTTGGAGTAGGGAATTGCAGTAAGCTTAATTCGCTTACCGCATTTTTGTTCCTCGTCAATTTCGAACTTGAACCCGTTTCGTTCGAAAACATCTTTATTGTCAAGTACCAAAATCTCGTCGATTATGCTCAATTCAACTGTCTGGGGTTGTACTAAAGATTGATAATTGATTTCAAAATTTTTGATTAATCTCTCAAAGTTGTACTTCTCGTCACTTGCATGTTGATCAATGATGAACAAATTGTGGCACCCTTCTTTACTTAATGAAACCAATATAAAGCCAAGGTTAAACTGTCCAACTAACTTCATTTTTAAGAAATCACTTTTATGTATAGTGTAAGATAATTTGGCTTCTTGATCTTGCGTTTTTGAAATATCATCAATAGTTATGTTATTCTGCCCATTCTCGTCATGCTTATCTTCAACATTGCATTGTAAACTATTCTTGTCGATATTTAGCTTGCAACAAACATTATGAAGTTCATTTCGTTTCAACCGCTTCAACGAAGGCTGCCACCACTCCTGATCTCCAATTTCAACCTCTATACCATCGTCCTCGGCTGGATAAAAGTTTTTGCCATAGTTATCGTTAAAGTTCGAATGTTTACCATCGTCATTTTCGTTTCGATACGATGATACCAACTTTCTAATATCGAGTTTTCGCTTTGGCTTTGATCTTAACACTTCATTAATTCGAACTGATCTTACCTCAGGCTCTACCACAATATTTTGTTCCTCAATCTCCTTGAAATCATTGTCATCTTGAACAGGTAGCGATACAGGGCTCTCGCTTTCAGATACATTTTCAACTCCATTGGGTTCATTATTCTTTGCTAATGATGTAGTACCAATAACCTCTTCTGTACTTGTTTGATGAGGGATATCATTAGGTAGCTCATTCACTGGTGAACCTCTAACTTCTGTAGTTGGAGATTCCGCAGGTTCAGATGTAGTATCTAACAAATTCGCTTTGACAGATTGCAACTTTCCAGTATTTTCTATCAATTCGTACGTTTGAACCACATATTGTGATGGTTCTGTGGAATTATATACACTGGAACTTTCCATATCTTTAGTGTCGACTCCATCTGATCTTTCTTCTGGCTGTGCCGTTTCTTCAAAATGCTCTTCTATCTCCTGCTCTGAGGTGTCTCGTTTTTCATAGTCCAGAATTGGTTGGTCCTCCTGCTGTTTACATGGAGAACAGTCCCCCTTCGCAATTTGCACATCTATCGAAGACGATATTGAACTCACTTCTTGTTCATTACTGGATGAACTAGGTATACTTTTTTCTTGGGTTAACCTTTCTTCAATTTTCATATTACTCTTTGGAATACTAATATTACTTCGAGAATCAAGAAAATAAGTTATAGCATCTTTGAGTTGTTGTACAACATGATCCTCATTGTGAATGAGTACTTTGGTCTTATCAGGTGTCAAGTTCACATCTAGCATATTTGGGTTAATCTGTAAGTTTAGAATGAAAACAGGGCATTGCAAATGATTAAACTGCTTGTAGCATTCTGTAATCATTTTCGAAATCTTTTTGCAAACAACGGGTCTTTTGTTAACAAAGAGGAACTGCCTATCACTTGACGACCTCCCCCCGTAGCCAAACGAGTAGTCAGATATGAAACCTTCAAGCGAAATTTTCTCATCGATTTCAATATCCATTGGAATCAATCCTTTTGCACCATCTGCACCAAATATCGTAATCATGTTGTCTAAAACTGACGTATTTTCACCACCTTTGGAGTTCAATATGACAGCTTTCTTATTATTTGTCACATTTACAACATTAAATTTGATATTTGGGTACACGAGCATGTAGTTGATAATAAAATTGATAGACTTGTGGAACTCTTTCTTACTATTCTTAATAAAATTCTTGTATCGTACTGGCAAATTGTAAAACAATTTAGAAATCACTACTGAAGTCCCTGATGCCTGTTTTGTTAATTTGAATGATTCATTGGCTAAGTTACCCATACTGTCATAGCTGAGTGTGTATATCTTGTTAAATTCTTCGTTGGACTGCTGAACAGTGGTGATTCGAAGACTTTCACTTACCGAGCAGATCGAGTTCAAAGCTTCTCCTCTAAACCCTAAACTGGTCAAAGATTGTAAATCCTCAAAGTTGGAAAGCTTAGAAGTATGGTTCCGCAAGCAGACACTGGCAAAGTCGCTAGGAGATATTCCACTACCATTATCTTGTACCGAAATTTCATCAATTCCGTAATTGTTAAACGTAATTTCTATACTTCTGCTACCTGCATCCACAGAATTCTCTATTAATTCCTTGATGATTGATTTTAGCTCGATAATCACCTGGCCCGATGTGATCTTGTTAATGTCTCTATTGTCTATGTTTCTTATAGGGCCGGCCATTTCATCCAAACTGTCTTAAAATCTATGCAATTTGCCAAATTGCACTTTACCAGCAATATATTACAACAAATGTCCACCAAAATGTCCCCCAAACACAAACTCGTCCTCTAGTTAGGCACCTAAACCCTTACCTTTTTGTAACACGCTTAACTATAACAGACGCGAACTATCTTATCGGGTGAATGGTAGCGCGTACTCGTCTTCGATTCCCATCTCAGGAAAATCGTAAAGAAATTGTGGAACCAATGAATACATCTAGGTCAAGCCTACATTGACCACGATCAGGACATATGAGTCTATGCCTTTGACACGCGTAGACAAGTGTTACCATATAAGTTTGAAACTTGAACAATTCACTCGATTATAGTCTAGATACAAGCTCATCAGAAGCATTTATGAATGCTCTATAATGGTGGAGGCATTGACTACCAAAACGTTATTGTTAACAGTAAAGGAGTTTATATCGGTGTGGTTAAATCAGATTTTGTACTATAATCACGTTTATGACGCTAATGTATATGAAAAGGTTACTAGTTTTAATCAGGTTGTATTTCAGAATAGAAACCCAAACTTCAATGAGTATGTCGATACCTTAGTCAAGAACGTATTTGAGAACTTGTTGTTTAAACAGTCGGGAATAAGTCATTTGGTGTGCGTTGTGTATGAAGATACCAAAAATGCTATTGTGAGGAAGTATCAAATTAACTTTACTGATGTTACTGATCTTAAAGATGTCGCGTTGGACCTCGATATTGATGGGCCCGACAACTCAACGGCAATAAATATCCCAGAATTGACCTGGAGCTCGATATACAACCAATTGTCGTCTGGGTTGTTCTACCACATCCAGGAGTTGAAGAGATTGCGTGTGACACTGGAAGATCTTTTTTTCTCTATAATTGTCGATGTTGATAATACTACAAATCTTTCAATTCATAACTGGGTTCAATTGAATGGTAACACAAAGACTCCAACTCCAAAGAAGTCGGCCCACTTATCTGATGTCAACTTGCATTTGTTTAGTTTTGATTTGAGAAACGACTATTACACTGACGATGATTACCGGCCGGTGCAAAGTTGATACTCTCTACTCATATGTATATTGTAATTTTATGGATAACGAGCATTACATTCAATCAGCGCGCATTTAATCAGTACATAATCAGCACATTCAATCAGCACATTGAACTGCGATGCTTGAAATACAAGCTCTGGTCTGGCTTCACTGTATTTTGCTTTACGTATTTGCTTTACATATCTTGCGTTACACAACTTTCATTGTACATGTTCTCTATACTATATGAATATATAATTGTGAATTAGTATTACTTAAATTAATAAATAAAATGCTGAATGTTCTTTACTATTTGCAATCCATCTTTTTCCTAGTCATATCGTCGTAGCTTCAAAAGTTTCTGGTCAAGTAGAATCAAACCTTTCCACTGTCCAACCCAAAGAGATACTTCAAGTTTTCATACATGAAATATGAAATCGAAACAGCTGGTGCAACTTTTGCCAAATTTGGCACTAAACCTTTGAATAACCCAGGAACCCCTTCTCTTGCAACAGTCTTTTTCAACACATCTCCAAAACCATCATAAACATACGGATGGGCAAATGTTCCTTGAGCCTGTAATCTTGTTCTCAATAAATTTACTGGATAAACTACCGTGGCCCCAAAAGTACCAGAGATCGCACCCAAAGATAAAACCATGTAGTTAGGTAACTTGACTTCGTCTTCTGGAATCCCCAATATTTTGCTTTGTCTTCTAATAAGATGTTTCTTGATGGTGGTAAATGTACCTAAATCTAGAGCAGCGTAGGGGAAAATACCACTAACACCCACCAAAATACCACGATAAAACATTCTCAACCCACCTTCTTGAAACATCAGCTTGGCAGTCTGGAACAAAAGCTCGTTTCCTTTCATGGAACTATCCAAGTTTGAACATTGTAATCTGAATTTCAAAGTATCAATAGGATATACTGCAAATTGGGCACAAACACCACCAATACCACCAGAAAGATATGTTGAAAGTTTCGATAATTTAGTAGTATCATCAACACCTTCGATCCGTGCTAATGCTCTTTTTGTTGCTTCAAACGAACCAAACTTGATTGCAGACTCTGGAAAGACCTTAAAGACATTTAAACCATTGCCCACATAGAATGCTTTTAATCCCCCCTGTTTCCAGATAGTTCTTGCAGCCTGTATTATTGGAGACCTAATGGTCTTTTTATGTGGAGGTTCAGGGGTTCTGTTTGATGCTGCGTCTATCAATTGGATCTTTTTTCGTGCTTCTTCAATGACTTTTGTAGATGTACCTTGGGCGATTTTTTTCTCCAAGATTTTTTTGGAATTAAGCACTGTGGAAGACAAATCGGTTCTTGCAATTAAGAAGACTTTAATTCTATCAAATGGTGCGGTACATGTACGACTGACAACACCTGAAAGTCCTCCAGCTAAGAAGAAACCAAACCCATTGAGAAACTGGTGAATTAACGTAACATCCCCATCTGATGACAAATCCAACTCTTCGACCATGAAGTTGAACGCAGTTCTTATTCTCGAACCACCCAATCTTGGGACTAATACCAAGAATTCTCTAAACTCATCGTACGTTATATGACCATCATTTTTATAGTCGATTTGGTCAAATATGGCGTCAATTTCCGCCGGGGTAGGCTTTAAATCCAACGTTTCTTTCAAATACCTCAGAAAGTCTGCTTTATTTAATCTTCCATCGTCATCCTGGTCAATTTTCCTGAATCCTGTCAAAATCTGATCATCGGTTGATTTAAGGTATTTCTTGAAATCGGCAAAGTCTATAATTTTATCGTTGTTTGCGTCAAACGAGTTGAAGATCTTTTGTACCAACTCAGAATTGTCGTGAATCGGGTGATTCAATTGCTTCAACGCTATTTTGAAGTCTCTTAACGTGATTTCTCCGCTATTCTGAACATCCAACTTGTGGAACAACTTCTCGTAATCACCAGTTCCTGAAGTTCCTGAAGATTTTTGACTCACTCCTGAGTCTGTCGGCTCCACAGTGGACTTAGACATGAGTGATATTCAATTCTGCTATAAAATTAAGTAATGTAATATTTCACACTCTCTGTTCATCGAAAATCCTAGTATCAGTATTTGTCGAGAACCGCTAATTAACCTTCAGTAACAACAAGCCACGTATATATGTACCGTCACACTCTCTGAATTCTGTAATTTCTCCTCCAAAGTAAACTCTGCCGTGGATTCCTACTTGTCGTGTAATGTCTTACCAAAACGGTTTTTTCCTCTAGTGAATTGTACTATAAACGAAAAAAAACTGTGTGCACGTGACATCGCTTGTGGTAACTATACCTGGATGGCCGAGCTTAAGGTTACACGCCCGGGGGTGTGATGAGACGCGGCGCTAGGAGGGGTTTCAGCTGGACTCATCTCTGGAACTAAGAGGTTCTGTGTGTAGTTTGAGTGTTTTGTGTGTAATTTGATGCCTTTATTAAGTTCAGTTGCTGTTGCGGCTTGCATTGGCCAACCAGAGGCAAGATATTACTACGGTGTCAGTTTCCGACACCATTTCATGTTGAGGTCAAATGTTAGGTATGTACCTTAGATACTGAAATCATAGTACTCTGTGTTGTTACTTTCAGTCCCTCCGACTTGTATCGTTGTGTCATCAGGACAATAGGAATAATAGGAAAGATATTCAAGGTGCAAATTCAATTTGGGGGTAGTCGTGTGACGTGAAGGCTATCTTTGATGTACCTTGTCATTTCTGAGAGTGATGCAAAACTACGTGTGAGTGTTTCCATAGGTGTTTCTCTTGCGTCTGACCCCATCTTTTTGTGCATATCAGACAGTTTCAACTGGGGTATTCGGCTCAAATCTGTCCGACGTCAATGCTTTGCAGGTTAAGAGCGCGACATTCGATATCAGGTTTCGCTTTAAGTCTAAATTGGAAAGCATAATGCAAGGTAACTAATATGTCGATTCATGTAGTTTTACTTGAATCTCAAACACCCGGTCTGATGATTCGTTAGAATGTAATTGGGTGATGTGCAGATAGATATAGGCAGTATACAATTCCAAGCTAAAGGATTACCATTTGCATCAACTTGGCATACGACAGAGCAAGAATGAGATTACTGATACACTAGAGTTGCTTGATGTTGTTGTATGCGTGTGGCGAGGCTAGTAAAACCAGAGTCAGCTGCATATTGACGCGCAATCTCTTAACCGAACTACTGATAGCATTAGGTTGACACAGCTTCTCTACTAATTTGCATTAGCTTCATTGTAGTTCTTAGAGATGGATTTCACTTTCAATAAGCTAGTTTCTGTTAGTTCCAATTTTTCGTTGCTGAAGTACTACATTTAAAGTCACAAGTTTTGCTATAAGCGCTCCAATAGCAGTGAGCAGTGTACAATTCGTTCCAGTCTATTCGAAATTCCAAATGCTAATCGGATTATTTTACTGGTTTTGAACATCACGTATACTACAATAAATTATCTTAGTTGCAGTTTAGTACTTCAGTGTGTTATACGTATATTTTACTTCTTTTAATTCTGTGGGTCTTGGTGCTTTGTTGGCATTTGTTCACCACCGCCTGGCATGTAAAGCTTACTTTACAAAACTCACCCAGTCATATGAATGAATACAGTAGAGCGAGGTACGAGATTAATCATAAATTATTCAAATTATTCGCACTTGAGAACACCATTTTTGGCATCAAAAAAAAAACCTCCTAAAATGGTTGCAAAGCCACCTAGTTGGCTAAACTTAAAATGTCTTTCTAAAATGATTTTAATTTTCATTGGAACTAAGGCCCTCCTTAAGCGATACCACTGGTTTATTATGTCTGTTGAAGAATAAATGCACTATTGCTTGAAAATTGACATATAAAAATACTGACACCCACCGTTCTTCATAGCAATCATGACATGGAAATATAACAGTTTCAATTCCTTCTCCCGGGGAATACATAGCGATTTTTATCGTGAATATATGCTGATCATTCTTGATCGGGCACTTTTAGGTGAGACTCGAAAAGATTTAATTTTTCTATATTTGCAAACAGTATTAATGCATGTCCATAAAAACACTTTTATTTGAAGTTGATGAGTTGTTCCTTGAAGCTAGCCTTTACGTATAATACTTTTCTGTGGCTATTGGGCTTAACCTGTTTTTTTATCAATGGTTCTAATATTTATTTGATAGTACATACATAAAGGTATCATTAAAGTGCCATGCAATCTCATTAGAAGAATCCAATAAGAGCAAAAGCAACGGCCAAGTATCCCATGTTGGAAACTGTTGAACCAGCACCAACGTAGGTGGAGACAACTGGGTTAGTACCGTTGGAGTAGCTAACTACAGCTGGAGTAGAGTATGCTGGGGTTGGAACACCACAAGAAGTACACTCAGTTTTAGATGAACGAGTGATAGTAAGAGTGGTTTCAATAACAACTGGTGATTCAGCAACGTTCTTAGCTGGACCTTCTGGAATAGTAGCAGTGGTGGCGGTAGCTGGAGCTTTGGTAACTGGAGTAGTGGAAGCTGGAGCAGTAGTAGCTGGGCCAGAAGTAACTGGAACTGGAACGGCTGGAGTAGAAGCAACTGGAACAGAAGAAGTCAATGGACAGTAAGTAGTGTAGACAGTGTTCATGCTAGTAACAACGACGTAACCAGTGGTGACTGGGACGTGGTGACACTTGTTTTCGCTACAGGAAGTAATAGTAACAACAGTTGTGTGGATGTCAGTTTCAGTAACGACACCACCAGCAACAGTAGAGTTAGCGTAAGTTGGGTATGGTGGAACAGTAGCGACTGAAGAAGTAGTTGGAGCAGCAGAAGAAGAAACGGCACATTGGATACTTTCTAATAATTCTCTGACTTGAACGGAGAATAAGGTTTCAGAGTGTGCAGCGTAGTATTCTTCACCAGAAGCATCCCATAAAGAAACACCACCAAAGTTAGGGTCACAGGCGTATTGAGCAATCTTAGATTTAAGAGTAGCAGCATTAACGTAGTCAGCAGCACTTGGGAAAGTTGGAACACCAACATAGATTTTCATGTTTGGATTTGGAGCAGTCTTAGCGAATTGTAACCAAGTAGCCAAGTTGAAAGTTTGGTCGACGGAACACAAGTTGTTGTAGAATTGAACAAAAGCAAAGTCAAGGTAAGCGGTGGACAATAATTCACCCATGTGACCATCTGGGTAGACACATTGTGGAGAAGCAGATAAAGTGTAAGTCTTGGAAGAATCTTTAGCGAAAAGAGCTCTCAATTTGGTAGCTAATTGAGCGTAACCAACATCGGAACCTAATTCGATATCAAAGTCAAAACCGTCAACAACAGCATCATCGAATGGTCTTTCGGCGTCGGAACCACCACCGAATTTGTTCCATAAAGTGGTTGCGAAATTTTCGGCATCGGTGACGGAAGAGAAGCCGTAGTTACCAATGGCACCACCTAAGGACAAGATGATTTTTTTACCGGCAGCTTGACAAGTTTTGATATCAGCAGCGACGTTTGAACAATGTAAGGTTCCGTCTGGGAAGGTGTTACCACACATGTTGGACAAATTAATGTTGGTTGGGTCTGGGAAGCTGTTTAAGAATGAAACAACAACGTAATCTTCAGATGAGGATTCACAGTAGTGAGCTAAGGATTGTTGACCACCGTAACCATTTTGACCCCAGTAAAGGGCAACATTGTTGGATGCAGCTGCCAAAGCAGATTGTGCAAGGAATGTGGCAGACACTGCAAGAGTTTTCAAAGAGTGCATGATAAAAGAATGTATGAAGTTAGTTTAAAAACGAATGACTAACACACCTTCAAAAGAAAGATAAACCCAAAAATGCGCAATTTGCCTGGAGCATTGAGTCTTTTATATGTGCTAAGCCAGTGGTAGAAATCAAACTGCTTGAATTTTTTCTGCAACAACGCAAATAACGAATTCTTGGAGTTGCATGAATATGACATACAGGATTTTTGTGCGTCAACAACAATGTGGAAACCCACAAAACATAAACATGCAATGCAGTGCGACTGCATTGAGGTGTATATTCTCGGCTAGGGTTTATTCAATTGGCTAAAGGTTTTCGATCTGCGTCGTAAAATTTTTACCGTGTTTTTGCGACAAATAATATCTGCTTTGACAATACCAAAACTGGACCCTAAAACCACTTTTATGGTCAGTCATTATTTATTATACGAATCACACAGGTAATATTTACATTTTCAATTTTCCTAACCGTTGTGCATCTGTCCACGCGATCGGACAGTATTACTCATCCCTATGTTTTCGAAAGCATTTTACACAAGTTGAATTTGATGAGGAGTCTTCAAACAAATGAAACTGTTGCACTTCGTAATACTTACTCTGGAGCTTCTTGGTATGTAGTTGATTGAGCCAGACTATGCAAAATGCGACATTGACTAGTGTTATTTTTTGACGCGCTTTCATGAATATGTTGTGATTTTTTAGTTCGCGCAAGCTGCCGTTGAAGTAGACGAAAACGAAACCACATCCTTCCAAATGGGGTTTCGGATGCATAGGTAATCACCATATAATATAGTCGTACGGCATCAAAAGTTGGTGATCATTAATGTTGCAACAGAGGTGGTGGAATCATATGGAAAGCAGAACGAAATAAACAGTGGTTGCTTCAGAGTCTCTTATCATTATCACCATATTCCTTAGTTCATTTAATTGTAGAGCAAATTTTCGACATCGATCCCATTTTCAGCTCTATGTCAGGTATTGCTTCAATCTCGCGCTCTAATCGCACTGTTTGATTTCCTGTTCCTCCTAAATTTTAATCATAAGCCATACATGGGTAATATACAACTGCATTTATTTTTCAAAAGCCCAGTTTCCCCATTGAAATTGTTTCACGTAACCTTTCTGCCCGATTCAGCACCTCCAATAAACAATCGATGATTCACTTGAACTATCCTTCTCTTGCGTTGTGCAAAAGTGTAGGACTGTGAACTACTCAACACCATTTTACTTCGAGTTACCAGCTTCGAGCTTAGCATTTCATTTAAGAATTATCTCACTCGGGTCAGTTCAGCCAGTTCAATGTTTTTGATGTTCGGTTTGTTCTCAGTGGGCTCAATACAAGAAACTCCCAGAAGAGGACTTAGAAAATCTTTTTCAACTAACTGGGTTAGGAACATTATATGGCAGATCTGTTTGTGAGCTCAAGTATTAAGTTTACCCAAAGATCAAGCAATTTATTTGCCGAATGAGAAGGACATGAGCAACTAGCATTCTGTGAGCCCTTTTAGTACTTTAAACATAATTCAATTGACCCAATCTCCATTCCCAATTAACTATAAATAAAGTAGCGGCCAGGTTGATATCACACATACAACATCTGATTAATTGTACCATCAAGGCAGTGTTTAGCTGCAAAATACCCTTATATAGATTTTATAGTAGACAGGATTTAATCAGTAGTTGGTCTCTATCGCTAAACATCTTTTCAAGACTCTATTATAGCACCGTTAGTCTATTGTTCTCATTACAGGTTTGTAGTAAAACAAGCATCTAGGGCGTACATTCAGATTAAAGGTTCGAGTCTGACCCCCGAGATACACCTTTTTGTCTGAATGGCCCAAGCAGCTTCGTCAAGTTATCTCTAAAAACAGGATACCACTAGTTTTACAAAATTCTAAATAAAATGAAAATTTCGAAAATAAACGCCACTTCACACCTAATCTTCTCAATAGCACCAGCACATAGAGCTTCTTCACTACCACACTGTATCTCAAAGAATACTTGAAAACTACCATTGCAACCAAAATGTATTTGGTGTTTGCAAAGAATGGCGAAGGACTTTTTAGCAGCATAAAACGTGACACATCACGTGACCTATTTTTTCAGTAAATTTTTCAAGTTTGTAAATTACGGTTAGGTGATACAACAGCAGATTCTACTAACACCATTCATAATGTCAGTACAAATCTTTGGAGATCAGGCTACTGAAGAAAGAGGTGAAAATGCTCGTTTGTCGGCATTTGTTGGTGCCATTGCCGTAGGAGATTTAGTCAAATCCACCTTGGGCCCAAAAGGGATGGATAAGTTATTACAGAGTTCTAGCGATGTGGATAGATCATTAGTGACTAATGATGGTGCCACTATTCTTAAATCCATTCCATTTGACAATCCTGCTGCCAAAGTCTTGGTGAACCTTTCCAAAGTGCAAGATGATGAAGTTGGTGATGGAACCACGTCCGTTACTATCTTGACAGCAGAACTATTAAGAGAAGCCGAGAAGTTGATTGAGAAGAAGATCCACCCACAAACTATCATTGAAGGGTTCAGAATTGCGAGAGATATCTCGATTGATGCGTTGACGAAATCTGCCGTCAACAATGGTGAAAACAAGGATGCATTTAGAAGGGATTTAATTAATATTGCTAAGACGACATTATCGTCGAAAATTTTGAGTCAAGATAAGGATTTATTCAGTGAATTGGCCGTGGACGCCATCTTAAGATTGAATGGATCAACAAACTTAAATAATATTCAGATCATCAAGAAAGTAGGTGGGAAATTGACTGATTCATACTTGGACGAAGGGTTCATTCTTGAGAAGAAGTTTGGTATTCAACAGCCTAAGGAAATCGGTCCTGTCAAGATTTTGATTGCAAACACCTCAATGGACACCGATAAAGTCAAGATTTTCGGGGCCAAATTCAAGGTCGATTCCACTTCCAAGTTGGCAGAGTTAGAAAAGGCAGAAAAGATGAAGATGAAAGCAAAAGTCGAAAAGATCAAGAAGTTCGGTATAAATTGTTTCATAAACAGACAATTGATCTACGATTACCCAGAGCAGTTGTTTACTGATGCTAAGATAAATTCTATTGAGCATGCTGATTTTGATGGAATTGAAAGATTAGCATTAGTCACTGGAGGTGAAGTTGTTTCCACATTCGACAAGACAGAGGGAGTCAAATTGGGATACTGTGAGTCCATCAAGGAAATCATAATCGGAGAAGACACATTCTTGAAGTTCTCCGGAGTGGCTGCTGGTGAAGCATGCACTATTGTATTAAGAGGTGCTACCGAACAAGGGTTAGATGAAGCAGAAAGATCATTACACGATGCTTTATCGGTATTGTCGCAAACCACCAGAGACACAAAGACATGTCTTGGAGGAGGATGTTCAGAAATGATCATGTCGAAGGCCGTTGAACAAGCAGCAGCCAATGAGGTTGGAAAGAAAGCATTGGCAATTGAAGCATTTGCCAGGGCTTTAAGACAATTACCAACCATCTTGGCCGATAACGCTGGGTACGATTCGTCAGACTTGGTCACCAAGTTAAGATCAGCCATCTACAATGGTATGACTACATCAGGATTGGACTTGAACAATGGTACTGTAGCTGATATGAGAGAGTTGGGTATTGTTGAGTCGTATAAGTTGAAACGGGCAGTTGTTTCATCTGCAGCCGAAGCTTCTGAAGTGTTGTTGAGAGTCGACAACATTCTTCGTGCAAAACCTCGTACTGCTGATAGAAATCATTAGGTTATAGATAATGTGTAGTTTAGTGCGACGATGTATAGTAGCTCAGGACAGTGTAGATGGTGGTTAACTGTGTGACCAGAGAGGTTGGTGCTGGACTACTTGGTCGTGTGGTGAAGATTTGCATGGAGTGTCGGTGGTGAATACAGGGTATTGTAGAGGTGCTGTGCAGTGATTGAAAACCTTTGGACTGTTTGGTTCGCAATGGTGACAATTACACATTGGGCCCTGAATCTGTACGTAAGATTCTACAATCACTGGTTTCAGGGGAAGCCAGAAAATAACAACAACGTTCTACAATCACTGGTTTCAGGGGAAGCCAGAAAATAACAAACCAAGCTACAGTACAGTGATGGAGGCGTGAAACAGGAGAGTAATAGCACGCAAATATGTATTGTATGACAATGACCAAGCCAGATGAAGCAAGCATTTTCAGATAGAGATCATTCTACAGGCTGTGGCGGAGGATATTTGTGATGTTTGCATGTTTGGTGATTGCATGTTCGGTGATGTAGCATGTTTGCTGTTTTTGATGCTGCGGCGTAAGTACTGTTTCATTACACGTCATTTGGTGGGAATTAAGTTTGCCTTGTGTCACGTAGTCAATATACAAGTGCTGTACGGCCATGCCCATACGCCTACAGTGCTCCCAAGGACAGTAATGTTGAATAGCCACAGTAGTTGCCGTGGTACAAATACATGCTTGCAAACTAAACACTATGGTAGCACCACCAAGACGTGAATTGAGATCCTGGCTCTGCACACTGCCAAAGATTCCTCCACAGGCAGGACCGAAACAATGGTGAAATTCCTTCGATTGTTCCTCCGTTGCACGCCCGGTTTTGGAGACGTCATCCGGCATGCGTTTTCTCGCGTCGGGGGGAAATTCCTCCATCATTTGCGGTGCTACCACGTACACTTCCACCGTGCCGGTGATGAATTTTGCAGTGCAACAAGGGGTAAATTGTCCTATTTCAGGCAGGTTGTGGCAACGTGGCTATACTTCGCCAACCTTGATGACGACAATCAAAACAATGGCACAAAATTGAAACTTGGTTCCCACAATTTTTGTTGTGTCAAAATCGCATCATGCCTATGTACGGGAATCTTGACACATTTGCGCATTTTGCTATTTGGGAGGTTATTACTAGCAAACAGCAGTAGTGGAAAATTCGGATAAAGGTGTCATTAGTGCAATTGAGGCTTTGGCCAATCCCGATTGTGTAGACTTGTGGCCACTGGCTATGTTGAGGACGTTTCTGTTTAAGGGGAATTTTTTACGACGACAGGTGAAATTTGGGATATTTTCGTGGTGTTTCATATAGCCATTATATTGTTTCAGGAGTAAATTAGCATTGTCGAAATTGGAGTATAAAATGGGACGCAATTGCTTGCGATGGGGTCAATTTGTTGTAGCATCGAAATTTAATATAGTTTAAAATGGTTTTCGGATTTGGTAAAGACGACAAGAAGGATTCTGACGATTCTTATGGATCTCGTAACGATGATTCTTACGGATCTGGTAACAACGATTCCTATGGATCTGGCAACAACGACGACTCCTACGGATCAAGAAAGGGAGGTGACGATTCTTACGGATCTGGTAACGATTCTTACGGTTCTGGCAATAACGATTCTTACGGATCGAGATCCGGTAACAACGATTCTTACGGATCGAGATCCGGTAACAACGATTCTTACGGATCGAGATCCGGTAACAACGATTCTTATGGATCTGGTTCCGGTAACAACGATTCTTACGGATCGAGATCCGGTAACAACGACTCTTATGGATCGAGATCCGGTAACGACTCTTACGGTTCCGGTAACAACGACAGTTCCTACGGCTCTGGCAACAACGACTCTTACGGGTCTGGCAACAACGATGACTCCTACGGTTCTGGAAGACAAGGAGGAGACTCGTTCGGTTCTGGAAGACAAGGAGGAGACTCGTTCGGTTCTGGTAACGACGATTCTTACGGTTCCAGAAGAGGAGGTGGTGATTCTTACGGTTCCGGTAACGACGATTCCTACGGCTCTGGAAGACAAGGAGGAAACTCTTATGGATCCGGTAACAATGACTATTAGACGTGATGACAGACTTTTAATTCATTAAAAATATAGCTTTTATACGTGTACGTGTGAATGAAATTTTCAACAATTGATTCTGTGTCCGTAGTTGGCTTCAAATCGTAAGGTAAATTCTGGTAATTGAAGAAGAACAAAGTGTTTGGTATTTTCCAACTTCAAAATGCTACTCAACCCAATTGGCCCAGTGTCAAAAGTTCCGGTCTTGCAACGTGATGTTTACTAGTAATATAATACATAACCATTCATGAAATATTTAAGCAATAGGAATCATTGTTGTAATGGTGCGTACAACACTTGGGTAACGTATTTCTGTTTGTACCTTACGACGGACGCAACCGCCAAAATATTATGCTTGATCGAAGTTGTAGCCAAATGGTTTAATACAACATGATTTGGAATAGGCAACGCACCGGAATTGTTATCTTGCGCAGAAAAGTTGTTCAATATGACGTGTTCTAGATGAGGTGGGATTTGTGGTGGATGCAACCATGCTTGTTGTTGTCCATTTTGGATTTTAGATTGTTTATCGATGGCGACGTAGTACTGCTCCATAACCTTGGGATCAGTAAAAATCGGGGGGATGTCGCTGATGTATTCTTTTACTCTTCTGAATGGTGAAGCCGCATCGCAGTTTTCTTCATGGTACCTTGAGTACCCATTTCCCATATCGTCATCGTCGTTGGTCAAGCCCCACATGGAATCTGTCCTTGTAGTTGTTCTAGAAATCGACGATTTTCTCGACACCAGTTGAGAAGGTGGTTGTTGCGGTGACTCCGAATCCTGCTGTTGTTGGTTTTGCTGGTCTAAATGAGTATAAATGTGATCGGGTGTGACTTCTACGTAGTTTACGAAATTGCCCATTTGGTCGGTGGCCGTGGGCAAGAAATCAGAGAACCGGAGCTCGTTATCAATGACAAATCTGAACCGGTGCGTCCCCACTGGCAAACCCAAAGTGATCAAGAACGTGCCGTCGGGCTGTTTCACCAACCCAATCATTTTTCTCCATCCGGTAAACGACCCAGTGACATACACTTTCTCTCCTCCTTGAACCCATTTGATTTCAACCGGAACAGTAACGTTTGGTGGAGGATCATCATTTTGCTGGGGCTGTGGTTGTTCTGGAGCATGGTGTTGACCGACAGCACCATCTTCGGCTTGGCCCTGGCCCTGGACGTGGACTTGGGCCGGGGGTGCGCCAGGGTGCTCACCATCACTACCAGCCGACGCACTGGTTTCTCGAGCGTCGTCGATGTGCATTCGGTCCAAGTCAATATCATCGGTCAAAATCAACGTGGACTTTCTGCGAACCGGGGTCTGTTGGCCCTGGGTCGGTTCTTGGTTATCAAACCGCATTTTGTTGTCGTCGGAAACCCCGTCGGTTTTCATCGTTCCCGCGTCCGAAACGTCTACCATCGACACATCCTTGGGGTCAATTGACATTGTGACGGCGATAGTGGGTATGGATTAGGGTGAATAGGGCCCGGATTCCAGGTGTTAATGTCGAGATGAATGTAACAAGGAAATACTTTCCGGAATACGGAGGTAGCAAGGGATTTGACACGAAGCACAAACGCAAACAAAGCTCCTTTGGCGATTTATCCGTGCCAAAAGATTCGACGTGCTGGGATGAAGGGAAAGTTTGTTTCACGGTGTACTTTTTTGTCGAGGCGTGGAAATCACAGTGATCAAAAGGACATCCGAGGGGGGATCCGGCAGGAGCCCTGGTCATGGTCACGTGATCATATTTAGCAATACTGGGGGATATCCGGGCATTTCCCGAGGGTCAAAATCCACCGCTGGGGTCCCATCGGCAGTCCACCGCCAGCTCGCTGAAATTGCTGCCAAAACTACAATGTCTACACTGGGATAGGCCCAAGGGTGGTGTTTGGATTGCGATTTAAAGCTAAAAATAAAATTCACTTGAGCCCAATATTGCACTCTTCCACCTCACCAAATGACTGCACTGAAACAGGCAAGTTTCCCGAATGACGGGTCTCCTGCGGTGGATTAGCCACCAGCTGTAGAAGAGCTTCATCGTACGAAACGTCGGGTTCTGGAACCGATACATCCTCGGGCACCAAAAACTGTTTCACCTCATCAATGTGAAACGTAATAGGTGTCGCGAGCTTGCCAGACTTGGCAGGCTTAGAAGGGTTAGCTGAGGTGACAATGCAGTCGACGCACATTTGAAGAACCGATGCCGGATCGTCGACGGTCCGCATCGATTTCACATAACGAACAAGCTTTGTCACAAGCTTGTGACACATATTGTGTGCTGAAACAAACACCAACAACTGTTTGGCAATGTCGAACGGAGATTCTCCGTTTTGTAGCAAATTTTCCATATGAAACATTGCATTGTACTTAGCAAACATCACCGGGGTCAATTTGTCCCACGGAACTGGTGCTGGTCCGTCCGTGTCCAGTTCCACATCGCTATCATCAGATACTTGAATGTGGTGGAAATCAGTAGGATTAGGGTCAAGCAAACCAGCCTTCTTCTGCTTCATGTAGTCCACAAAACGATCATTTGCGTCTCTGTAGTCGACGAAATCATACTTTTCCATTACCGGTTGCGGTGTGGTTCCGTTGTCGTCATTGTTGTAATTACCTAGTAACGAGTTGAATAAATCCGAGTAGAGGCCGGAGTTATCTCGTGGACAAGAACCGTGTGTAACCAACAGCGGCGATTCCAACATACTCTGCAACTCGCCGTGGTTGATTTCGTCTTTACTAGCAAAGCAGATGTTGCACAAGTTCAACAAATTCGTTGCTGCTCTTATGTCCCCATTAGAATGAGATGCAATAAGATTTAAGCTCTCTGACGAATACTGGGGTGCACCCTTTTCTGCGGCTATACAACTACCAAGTATTTGTGCCATTTGCTCTACTGAGAGTGGCTTCAACTCAAAAACCTGGCATCGTGAAATTATTGCTCTTCTGATCCTTGACTTTAGGTTTACATTTGTAGCACCAATAAACACAAAATTCCCACTTTCAATGTACCCCAAAAGGAAGTCCTGCTGTTTCACAGTGAACCTGTGAAACTCATCGATAAAAACCACCACTCGCACGGGATCTCTACGTTTTACGTTCGTGGCCCCAATTTCCAGAATGGTTTTTTTCAATTCTGCTAGAGTAGCATCGGTAGCAGAGAATTCCACAAGCGAGTACCCCAACTCAGCCGCTAGCAACCTCGCTAGTGTCGTCTTACCACATCCTGGCGGGCCATACAATATCATCGACGGTAAGTACCCTAACCGTAGATAGTTGCCAATTAACGATTCGTCTCGAAGTAAATGGTCCTGGCCAACAAACTCGGCCAACGTCGTGGGCCCATGTCGCAGCATTTCTACAGCAGTTACCATATCATCGTCACACACTACACTTGTATACCACCTCAATGTATCCTCACACGCCTTGCACCTCCACTACTCGTATGATTGTCGTGAAAAAATAGAACTATATTTTGCAATAATAATAATTTTTCACTTGGTGCCAAATTTGTGCCAAATTTGTGCCAAATCTGCACCAATTCTACACTACTACGAATGGGGTAAATGGGTTCTATAATAATTATAGTACATGTTTGATGATGTAAATGCACAGAAACCCCGATCACTGCGGTCTGTCGGTGTTGGCAGGGCTACCGGCGTGACTCCCCACAGAACTGCGTTTTCTTCGCTTAGGGTGTTTGGGGGCTTCGGTGAAGGTCGAAAGGGGAGACACATCGGAAACTCGTTTCTGCAGGGATGGGTTTTGGGTGTCGCTATTTACAGACATCCCACTGGCAAACGATGGTCGGTGTGCGGTAGCAGCCTGGGGGTTGTTGTTTGCTGCCATAAACATATCTAATGCCTTGAGTGGTGAAGTTACATTGTTGACCATGGAGAAGCCCATAAGCGACCGCAACTGCGACATAACGTCGCTTATCTGTAAGATTCTAGCCGATGCGTGCGACATGCCGCCGCGCAGAGCGTTTTTCATCGCTTCGGAGTTGGTGTGGATATGGTTGAAGAAGTTCTTTTTCGTTTCCCCATTTGGTTCAACCGTTTTTGTCGACTCAAAGAACTTCTGCCAGTGGGCATCCAACCCAGCGAGGTCTATGGTCGGCCTGTAGTCCGAGCACTTAACGTCGATACTCTCTATTCTGAACTCCCGGTTCATCAGTAGTCGTAAGTTGCCGAGAACATTCGCCAGCGACCCGTCTTTGTAGTAATACTGAATCGATATTCGCGACACAATAAATATCGACCCGGTGTTTAGCACTTGGAACTTCAAACTAGGCAAGTTGACCAGGAATTGCTTGACGTTTCCCGCAAGAACGCTCGTGACAAAGAACCGAGGAGCAGTGACGGCCGTCAATTCGTACTGGTTGCCTGAAACCGTGGCGTTTTCTCCCAACATCGACTTTTCTCCATCTTTATCTCCCAGATCGTCACCAAAGGGTGCCATACTGTCCTTTGGTGGTGTGGTTATCCGTAATGTCGAGTGTGAAAGAAAAAACACCTGTACTACCCTCTGCCAATACTCAATGTTGGAGAGGTTTTCTATCGACTCGTTGGATATTTGGTCGATCAAATCGAGGACTCTGATCACCCCAGCATTTCCTAGATTACGTTTGAAGATTTTGGCATTGATTTCATTCTGCATTTGTTCCTGCTGCTCCTTGGACAAATTTGGCCCCGCCATGGGCTTGTTTACTGGAGATTGCCCCGGTGGACGGGCAAATGGTGACTTTTTCCCCCCAGCTGCCTGGCCCTGCTGTTTGTTCATTTCTGATGCTGGTCTCCCTGAAAACGATGCTTGGGAACGAGGCACTCCTGGAGTGTCCGGGGCCATCTGTGGCGTGTTCTGCGGCATGACTTGCTGCTGGTGACCAAAACTTTGGTCCATGGGTGGTGGATGGGACGGTACGCTCGTGCCGGAACCTGGCATCGGGCTAGGGTTCGAGAACTGCCCCATCTTATTCGGCCCCTGCTGCATCGCCATGGCTCCACCAACCCCGTTCGTCGGTATATGCTGCGGTACCACCGCACCACCGTTCCCCATCACCACCGGTACTCCATTAGGCATGCCATTAAATTGCTGGGTCATCACATGTGGTTGTTGTTGCTGGATTTGGCCCTGGATATGCTGTTGAAATTGCCCCTGGCCCTGGACCTGTCCGGGACCAGGCAGAATCATGGTGTTAAACCCCTTTTGGAGGTGCTGGCCGTTGTTGTGATTAGGATTACCACCATTGCTCGGTGTGGAACCCACATTGCTGTTCCCGAGATTATTGTTTCCGATGTTGCTGGAGCCGACGTTGGCAGCATTAGACTCTGGCTTCACCTCTGGGTCCACCAGACTCATTCCCACGTTCGACGGGGTGTGTGAATTGATATTTCCTCCACTGGGGCCCGGTATTTCATGGCCAGAAGACGGCTTGTTGCCCTTGTTGACGGGATGTTGTCCTTTTACAGGACCATTGTGCATACCCGCCATGTTCATATTGTGACTACCGTTCATCATCATCGCCGACGGGTATACTGTTGTGGTAGGTTGCTTTGGTTGGAATTCACTGGTTAAATATTCATTGTATATACCAGGGAGGAAAAAAAAACTCGCACCGAAACACCGTTGGAAATGCGATGTGCCAGCTGCGCAGAATCGAGCACGCCTACATTTGTTTTGTCTACGTGGGTGTCATGGTGGTGACGTGGAGGTCATTTAGCGACTTTTTCTGGGTGTTTACGTTGATTTTTGGCGGAGTTACGTCCTGGTGTTGTTTGTCTAGTAGTCAAGAGTGATATAGTTGGTGGTGAGTAGCCGTGAAACTCGCACAGGCCAGCACAGTGTGGTGGGCTGGCGAGCTGCTGCCTGTCTCGAGACGTCTGCACGTCTAGACCGATATTTTGTTGACATTTGCGTGGTTGCTGGCGCTTTGCCTGAACGCTCACTCGTTGAACGAAAGTAGCGAGTTCCCCTGTAACGTCGTGGTGTTGTTGGTGTACCTCAACAACGCAGGATGAGACAATGCCGGTCTCCGAGCCTTGTCGACTTTGGAGGTTTCCACTGGACCCTCTTTTGTCTGGTTTTCCCTTGTCTTGGTCGCTCTTCTCTTCAAAAGCTTGTTGACAATGTCCCGTTTTTCCTCTTCCTCTTGCTTGGTCTTGTAGTCCTGTCTTCGACGAGCACTCTCGGCCTTCCGAAGCGCAATCTGCTCGTCGTCTTGCTTCTTTTTCTTCTTGGGCTTCAAGTTGTCGTCCAAATCAAGGAACCTGGACTTGTCTTCGTCTTCCTCGTACATCGCCCGTTGTCTCGACGTCATCTTTGTCAAATCCGGGTTGGCCATTGGGTTGTATTCTGTTTCTTCGTCCGTAAGTATCAAGTCCTCGTCCAAGTCTGTGGGCTGGATCTGTCTCTTCAACTTGGACGACTTGGGGGGCCTCCCAACACCTCTCGTCGATTTAACCTTGGCTGGCTTCCGTGCATAGCTTTGCTCGTCGTCTTCGTCGTCTTCGTCCTCGTCATCTTCATAATACGTCAACTGCCGTTTTCTCGTCTCTCTCCCAGAAACAGAAACCTTGATCTTGGGTGCTGGTTCAGGACGATCACGGTCGTCCTTGAGTTCCAAATCCTCGTCAATCTCATCCGGGTCTTCAAGCTTGTACCCAGCATCGTCGTCTGACATAAGCGTCTCATCGCTATACTGGTTTCCTTCGTCGCCATCTTCCTCATCACCCTCGTCAACCTCGTCCTCAGCTTCAAGATCTACCTCGATGTCTTCAGCATCGCTCAACTCCGATGACGAATCAGAGTAGTTGCCCTTGGAACTCGACGGAATGTTGGACCCACCGACGTCCTCGTCGTCACTATCGTGTATCACTGGTGGCATGTGGCAATGTACAACTGTGGTGTCTTTCCGGTGGAGGAACTTTTCGGTCGTGGTAAAATGCAAAGATTCTCACTAGGTCAGAAATCCCCGGTGAATTGTATCGATAAATTGGCGTTCTGTTGAATCACTCGCGTTTCTCAGCCCTACGAATTTGTTCACGTATAATTATGTACTTTTATCTTTACTGTATAGAAATTTGATGCTCAGTAGAACTGCATTATCGTTGTGTTGTAGCGATTTCTTACTATTTGTATTGTAGTAAATTCTCACCTTGTACTCTGCTAAATTCACATTATTTGTACTCTAGTAAATTCTCACTTTGTGCTCTACTAAATCCCTCTGTACTCTACTAAATTGTCACTATTTGTCTCTAATTCACCACGGCTGATATACCGTCGTTATTACAATATTTGTGATTGTGTACTTGTGTTTTCGACTTTTGCAGCTCGTACAATTGTTGTGTACCAGCATACCTCTACGTTGTATGACATTCCTTAATTATGCCAATTCACTACACCCATTTCTGTATTTGCTCATTGTTTAAACTAACCGTACCAAAGCTGTCTAAATCGAGACTCCAATCGAGCAAGTTTGGACACAACAGAAATGTGATTCATACAATTCTGTACTTTTGATCATTACAATTTTGACTTTTGATCATTACAATTCTTCACTTCTGATCATTACAATTCTGCACTTTTGATCATTACATAGCAATCGCATCTCTCGTTATTTCTATTCATTATACTGCAACTACACAGTTGCAATGCACTAGCTGCTGCCACAGCTTCATGTACAGCACGCGGAGTTCCCAATCTATTCCAACTACGATGCCAATTGTTCATGATTGCAAAAGTCCAGAAACAAACACCTCGTACCCTTCTGTCACCATTTGCACATTTTCTCATTACACTTGTCCGCTCATGTACAACCCTTTTATGCCTCGAATCTCGTTTTTCGTCTCGAGCACAACATCCTTCGTTCTCGTCTTTCCACTTTCCTCCACCTGGACGTTGAAAAACTCGCTGGTGTTAAAGTACTTGAGATCAGCCTGGTTCTGGAACGACTTGATTGCATTGTTTGCTGGCTCGTAACTAGAAATCGACGTTTTCAGGTACGCATCACATTCGGTTAATAACTGAGATAATTTAGTTAATGCCAGTAATATCCCATTTTGCTTTAATTTGTCGCCATCCTCGTTATCGTTACTTCCAAAGTACGACACGTCGGTCTGTGTAATCGAGTCCGAATAACACTTGCCGTTGGCACGGTTAAACGAAACTATAGGGATGTGGCTAACTCGACCAATCAAATTAAGATACAAATCACGCAATTTGGTGCGATACAATCCCAATACTTCCAACCTCCGTAAACTTCCAGTCTCCAAAACTGGCTTTACTGCAAAGTATCCAACAAGGTAAATCACGACAAGAGCAATACTCGAGCTTCGGGTGAGTTTGAGTATATAAAGTAAAAGTTGCGATTTGGTTCTTTGTGGGGCAAGATAAGCTTGTGCCTCGTATGCACTTTCTGGAATCGCAAGGATCGGAACAGACATAGTTTTGGTTGGGTTACGATAAATAATCAGGTTTCGATATTTCATTTCTGGGGAAGAAAAACTGTCCTCGGATAAAATTTATATACAGGATACTTACGCCAATGATTATTTGGTGCCAAAGTAGAACCACGCCTACGGGGGTGGAATGGTGCCCTGGGGTCTGGTTTGCTCGATGGTTTGGCATTGGGGACAAGGGTGTGCAAGAAATAGTGAAAAAGCGGTGAAAAAATGGTGAAAAAGCGGTGAAAATCGTGGCTTCCAAGTGGATATATGATAATCTGTACGTAAATGTTACCAAATACGCAACACAATCCACAACTCTGAGCGAACTTGTTGCTCCTGTTTCACGTTGATAATGCACGCACTCTTGTAGTTGAGACACCAACAGAATTGCGTTGAAAACCGAGCATTTTACCCAAAGTAACCACTAAATCACAGGTATGGCACGTAACCAAACCCTTTGAATTCGTCTTGGTGCCCATAAGCTCGTTAACAGACTTAGAGAGTCACATGTTGCACGATTTTATCCCAAAAACAAAACATACTCCTGCCTCTCTACTCTCACTCTTCTTGTTTTTACACCTCTAGTCTATAATATCCGCAATATCTGGGTGGTGTGGCACCGATTGCTTACGTTTTTGATAGCTATTCCTATGGGACGATCGTTTAGGGGTATTGGATGCTATTTGCCGGGGTTCCTTCTGCACTGCAACCTCGTCAAAATCTTTACTTCGTCCCTGGGCCAACCTGGTTCTCGCTAGCCGCAAGTCCAGCTCGGTAGCAGCATTCAAATGCTTATTTCTTTCTTTTCTACGCTGGTCACGTCTCAAAACCTCCTCTTCTTCGGACTCCTTTGGTACCCATTTAGATGCGAGAATACGTCTAATGGCCTCAGGAGAAACTTTGAAGTAGTGAGCCAAGTCCACGGTTCGTAAATGCGGTGCTTGTTCCAGGAAACTACGCACATCTTCCATTTGTTTTCTGCTGAGTCGTCTTGTAGGGTTCCATTGCCCGTACCGTTGTTTTATGGCAATATCACGCTTGACCCATTCAGGACGGTCTTTGTGTGGTTCTGGGGCTTTTTTTGTCGAAATTTTACTAGTATGCTTGTCTGGCGTGTACCATCTCCGAAACACCACGGGCGACCGCAATACACTCAATCGAGACCACGAAATCATTGGCTTTCGAGGACGATTTCTACCTCATCGAAACCGTTATATTTGAGATTTTCACGTGATTACATAATCACGTGACATAATCCAAACCCACGACAGAGAATCAAGCCCAGCGAGCACCGAAATTGCGCTGCCACTTTGTGCTGCCACCTTGCGACACCTTGTGCTGACACCCATACCAAAACTAGGTTCGTTTGGCAAGTCATACACTTCGTCGGTGGGAACTGAAGTGAATGGTGGTAATCGGCTGCATACTGCATATTCCCATGTCATCCTGGGTTCGCGTCCTCCATATAACCCATTGCTATATACACACCAGACCCCCAAAGTCTCACATTCTCCTGATGTATACGATTGCCACGATAGCAAGGACTCTTCTGGAACCACGATGAATTTGCTACGTAGAATCATTGGCACTTCCACCACGGACGAAATTGCGTCTATTCCGTCGGGAAGACTATTTTTAACTCGGTCTCCCAAGTCACCCAAGGGTGCTTACGAGTGCTTGTATAACGATGCCTATGCCCTGATACGGAAGACTACAACGGCAAATTTCTACCAATTGTGTGTAACCCGTGTGTACGAGGAAGGAGAAGACGTGCAAAATAGCGCATTTGACGATAGTGACGACGACGACGAGTTACAGAGCCAGGCCAGCAGCCGTGATACCAGCACCAATAAAGATGAATGGAAGTTTGCAATTACCGATGAGTTGAAGATTTGCCGCTACGACAAGAGCGACGGATCGGTAGGGATCTCGTGGCAGGATTTAAACGGAGATTTGGGCGATGAGTTTGAATTTGTTGTGGATCTGCTGTGCAAACAGCCGCAAATCGACTCGTTTGTTTTGGCACTATACAAGTGTTTGTACGAGCAGAGATACCAGCAGTCATCAATTGGAGTTGCCGATGCCGAGTTGTTGAAGGAATTTGCCATTGATCCCAAACGAAGACACCAATCGTTGCCCTACGACGATCTTGAGAAATCGATCAATTTGCTTCCTCATGAGAATGAGACTGATTCTGGGTTTGAGGACGAATTGCTTGGCAAGGCAAAACCAGGGACGGAGTTGAGCGGTTGCGCAAAGGTTGTTTATCACAATTCTAACTTTAGTTTGCATTTATTTGACCCTCAAACTGACACTTTCAGAACCAGACTTGAGCTAGGAAAGGCTGATCTTAAAGTTTACGATGTAGGAGGTTGGGTCTACACTATCATTATTCAAGAAGTTGGGTCAAATTCGATCGACAGGGTCCATATTAGCCAAGGAGTGTCAGAAACCATAAATCCAACGTTTAATTACGAGTACCATTCGTTTATATTCAACCATTACACCGTTGATAGCACTTTGAGTTTGCAAGGAAATTCCTGGCTTGTTAAATTCTTAGATTTTGACGAGTTACTGAAGTTTCAAATAGAGTTCATGAAAGTAATGTGGCAGTCGTTGCACAAGCAAGAGTATTCAGTGTCAAAACCAGATGAAGAATATTTGGCAAATGCAATGAGAGATATGGACATCGACGACGAAGAAGACGATGATGAATATAAATTAGCTGATGGAGAAGAAGAACAAGATATCGACAAGCTAATTGAAAGTAGAATTCGTGGGCGTAGTGAGACAGCAACATACTCAGACGACGAGTACGGCGATGATGACGACGCCAAAAGAGATAATGAGTTTCAGACACCCGCAGAAACAAATAGTGGGCTTTCAGTTGGTACCACCAACAACTTGTCATTTGTTGTCAGAGGAAACAAGATTGGGGTTTTTGATACTGATTCCAAGTTGAACTTCAAAACAAGTATCAATAATTTGAAGGATTTGGAGGGAAAGAGATTCCTTCCTAAGACAACATTATTACACCAACAAGATCAATTTATGGTAATGTCTAACAAGAGTCAAAACGATAAATCATTGTATAAGATGGATTTAAATCGAGGAGAAATCATTGAAGAATGGAAGATCGATGACGACTATCCGCTTGTTTCCTACGCACCAAATTCTAAGTATTCTCAGTTGACAAATGAACAAACTTTAACGGGTATTCATGCCGATGGATTGTTTAGAATTGACCCAAGATTGTCAGGAAACAAGCTTGTCAAAGACAATACATATAAATTAAGCAGAAGTAGAAACAATAAATTCCTGACGTTGGCAACAACAGAGAAGGGATATGTTGCTGTTGGTTCAGAGAAGGGGGATATTCGATTATATGACAGGTTGGGAGTTAATGCGAAATCTGCTCTTCCATCGATAGGAGACCCAATTGTTGGAATTGACGTTTCAAGTGATGGAAGATGGTTATTAGCTACATGTAAAACGTATTTATTATTGATTGATGTTTTGATTGGAAGTGAAAACAAGAATGCTGGCAGTCTTGGATTCGAGAAATACTTTGATAAAGATAAAAAGCCTAAACCAATCAGATTGGCCATTAGAGCAGAGCATGCTAGATACATTACAGAGTCAACTGGTAAAGCTATCAGTTTCACTGTTGCACATTTTAATACTGGTGTTAATACTAAGGAGTCATCGATAGTGACATCGTGTGGCCCATACATTATTTCGTGGTCGTTGAAGCAAATATTGCAAGGTAAGACCCGTTCATATACTGTCAAAGAGTATCAAGCACCAATTGTTGCTGATAATTTCAAGTATGGGTCGGATTCAGATGTCATCTATGCGTCGACCAACGATGTGAGAATGCTCGATAGAAAGAGAATGGTTAGTGCTAATCGTGCTTTAAAGGGATCATCTGTGGTGAAGAAATATGAGTAATTCAAGTGCATAGGTATTTATAGGTATTTAATTAGTTTAGCAAGTATTTAATAAGTATTTAATTAGTTTAGCAAGAATTTAATATAAGTATTTAATTAATTTAATAAGTACTTAAAGTATTTAATATAGGTATTTAATTAGTTTAATAAGTATTTAAAGTATTTAATATAGGTATTTGATTAGTTTAGTAAGTATTTAATTAGAAATTAGTAAGTGGTATTTAATCCGTATTTAGCTATTATTTAGTATTAATGTAAGTATTTAATTAGTTTAGTAAGTATTAATATAAGTATTTACTTAGTTTAGCAAGTATTTAATATAAATATTTATTTAGTATTTAGTAAGTATTTAATTAGAAATTGGGAAGTATTTTATAAAAATGTTTAATTAGTACTTAGTATGTATTTAATTAGAAATTAGCAAGTTTTAATACAAGCATTTAATTAGTATTTAATAAGCAAGTATTTAATTAGAAATTAGTAAGTATTTAATTAGTATTTAGCTAGTATTTAGTAAATATTAAATATAAGATTAGAATTTAGTATTTAATACAAGTATTTAATTAGTTTAGTAAGTATTTAATACAAGTATCTATTTGATTGGTATTTAAATAGAAATTGGTATGTATTTAGTAAAAGCATTTAATTAGTTTAGCATGTATTTAATACAAGTTATTTAATTAGTGTTTAATATAGGTATTTAAAAGTTGACTGGTATAAGTTACTTGGGGTATTTATTTAGTGAAAATTGTTTAGTTAAATGGGTTGATATTTACAGAGCTAGTAAGATCTCACTTTGGCCATTTGACAACACTGGTACTCTTTCGTATACGATAAATGGCTAGTCATAAGCCCAGGTTGTGTCTCCCGAGGAACGTCCCAGTCCAGCATCAACGCACCGTATATCTCGTCCCTAGGTCTATTATATAGTCCAAACTCAGTGTCAATTTCTGGCCATAAATGTCCCAACCAGAAACTAAATGTAACCATCATGATATCAGTATCCTTCGAGTTTCGAATTCGTAACAGTAACTTCGGATTTGTGATCTTTCACCCATCTGGTCCTCTACAGCACAAATCACCTCCATTTGCGAATATATCTTCGAGTATCTGCATACTCGAACCTCTAATCTGAAACTATTTCGCAAACTTCTATAAAAACCTCATCTGTTTTTGAATATCTAATCATTAATATGCTCATTCCAAGCATATACTTAAATATATTGTACATACTAGTCGATATCTACATACTTTTTTCCCATTTTCACATCATTTCCTCAACCCAAACGTGCGTTTCATCTCATCAGCCCAAACAACTCTGAATGCATGGAATTTGTGCACCATCGTAGGCTTATAGTTGTGGACATTTACTTTTACTCCGTTCTGAACTAATGGCTCCTCAAACGGAATGCGGTTGATTCGCGCATGCACCCGCTTGACCCACCGGTGGAATCCCGGCGAGTCCATCAAGTAGCGGTAGAACCATTCTTCTATGGATCTCGGTGGCGGTCTCATTACAACTGGATTGACAACGTCTTGTAATTGCAAGAAGATACTTGTCTAGTTAATTTTTTTTACTTTCCCAATTGCCCCGTTACCCGGCCATCACCAATAGTGCCAGAAAACACTTTGCGAAACTGAACCGTTTCTGGTTCGCAAACACGAAACCCACGATGATTAGCGACGAGCAGTTGAACACTATTGCGCTTGGGTTTGGATTTGCCTCGATTGTGCTTATTTTGGTGTACCACACCATTTCCACCAACGTGAAACAGCTTCAAAAAGAAGACTAGAAATCATTGGTGGGCCATGGCTGAATGTGGTGGAAATAGAGGCTAATTGACGACAAACTTGTCTTTTTTGAAGGTGAATTGTGATAGAGAGGGCAAGGAATGGTTACTTTTGTAGAAATTGTAATGTTTGGGGCTGGCTGGCGACAATTGTCACGTTGTTTAACCAAGGGAAAAGTGCCATTTGGGAATCAAAATGGCTAGAACATCAACATCAACACAAAAACAATACCAAAAACACAATACCAACATCAACAACACAAAAACAATACCAACATCAACAACACAATACCAACAACACAAAACAATACCACCAACGTCCATTCCATTGTAAATATGTTAATACACAAGCTAAAACATGAAATAATTTATTGCCATATAAAATTGAAGATAAACTACACTATTACCCACGATAATAGAATGTAATTCGATAAAATGCAACTGGTTCAAAGTGATTTTAGAACGCGATCCCGTTCATTAGTCATGCAGTTAAGTTTCGGCATCAGCAGAAACCTCTTCGGTCGAAGTTGGTTCACCCAAAGCTTCACCTTCAACCTCAGCTTCATTATCATTACGTTGATCATCCCCTTCTTCATCGTCGTCACCACCTAATGCAGCAAATCTATTTATGTGGGTCGACTCCGATCTTTTCGAGGTTTCCCGTTGCATGTCGCTCCCGACCGATCCCGATGAACTGATGTTGGATGATGATCTTTGGTTGACGGTAGCAAATGACGGCGACTTCTTCAAGTTGTTGAGGAAGGGAGAGTTGTTTGCCGAATTGCTGTGGCTGGTGTTATTATTATTCCACGATGATCCCGATCTCGACGAGTTTGATCTTCCCTCGTTTCTTCTTTGCTGTTTCTTTTCGTTGCTGGCCTTGGCTTCTTCCATTCTCTTGATTTCCGCGTCCCGGTGGATTTCTTCAATCGTCTTTGGTCCGGCATCACTCTTGGCTGACGACCATCTCGCCTTTCTTAAATCTTGTAAATCCATCAACATAAACATGATTCTCGACGACAACTTGACATTGTCCAAAATCTTTTGAATGTTGTCGAAAACAATCTTCAAAATCGTCTTGGTTCTTTCATCTCCATCCAACTTGGGCCCAACCGTCTTGACCAATTGCACCAAATTCTCCAAACTATCTTCAGAAGGATCAACAACATTCTTACATTGATCCTTCAAACACACGAAAATAACTTGATCGTTCAACATATTCAAGTTGTACAAATGACCAATGAACTTCACCAATCCCAACCCTCTTCTCTTAGCGGCCGCCATGGCATAGTATTCATCCGACATCATTTCTGGTTCTAATGGAGACCCATCTTCATTAGTAGGCAATTTATCAGACCATCCTTTTTCGTATTCTGTTTGACATGTCGTCAACAACAATCTTCTTGCCAAAGCTCCTCCCGACGGATGAGAACCGTCCTTAAGCGTCATGGTCTCGTCGACAACTTCGGCAGGAATGCTGGTGCACATCTTAGCACAGAACTTGGCGTACATTTCCGACCAGTACGGCTCATCACAAGCTTTGGCAAATGTCAATTGAATGATTTGTCTGATGGTCTTGGAATCCTTTTCCCATTTCGATTGATCGGCAATCTTCAACACACTATCGGTGATTGGCTGGAACATCTCCAATGTCAACTTGTTCAATAACGATTTGACCTTTCTATTAACATCTTCCTCACCAAGTATTTCCGATCCATCTGGAGCCAAGTTGGTTTCTTCCTTCTTGGCTCTTGATCTAGGCACCCATCTGTTTTCCGACTTTTCCAATGGCTTGATTTCGTCTTTAGGAATGGTGATCTGGGCGTTCATTTGTTCTTCTTCCGATTTCTCCTTGTAGTCACGTCCACGTCTAGAATGGTTCTTTCCTCTAGACTTTTCTCTCGACGACGATGAACCTCCACCTCTTCTCTTTGAGCCTGATCTAGAGTTCTGTTTAGGATCATTAAATTGCTGGCCTCTTTGGATCTGGCCCCCAAATCTCGCTTGTGGGCCATTACCAAACTTGGATCCCATTCTGCCCTGAGGTTTCTTAGAAGTATCGCAGTTCATGTGCACTTTGTCCAAATGGGCCTTGAATTCAGGATCCATGGCAAATTGGGTATATTCTTTGAATTGGTATAAGAATCCTGGATCGTACCTGTAAACTTTACCTTCCAACTTCTTGGACGAGTCTACACCATTAATCGACTCAGGATACACAGTAGTAAATGGATCCGCAATTGGAGTAGCAGTGCTAACTCTTTCAAGGAACTTGGAAATGGTGAATTCCGGTTGTTGTTCTGCTTGTTCTGGAGCTTGTGCTTCACCTTCAGTCTCAGCCTCGGCTTGTGCTTCGCCTTGAGGTTGACCTTCACCTTCAGTTTCACCCTCAGCTTCTGCTGGCTTGTTTTCAGCAACTGGCTCGCTGAATTTGACGTGGTCACCTTGGTCAGCATCACCAGCTGGTTCTTGCGTTTGTTTGGATTTGGCTTGTTCTTCCGCAACCGCTTTGGCCTCTTGCTCTGCCTTAAGTTTAGCTTCGTTTTCTGCTTGTTCCTTAGCCTTACGTTCAGCCTCTTTTGCTTCCTGTTCGGCCCTTTCCTTAGCTTCCTGTTCAGCCTTTTCCTTCGCTTCTTTTTCAGCCTGCTCTCTCGCCTCTTTTTCTTTGGCCTCCTTGGCGTCTCTTTCTGCCTTCTCCTTGGCTAACTTGGTAGCCTCGGCCTTTTCTCTAATCTTTCTCTTAAACTCTTCAGCTGCAGAATTCCCAGCTGCAGCAGAAACAGCAGGCTTGACTGGTGCTTTCGATGGTGCTGACGTAATACTCGAAGCCTGAGACGATGGTGATGCACTAGCAGCGTGAGGTTGTGGTTGGGGAGACCCAGTACTACCACCACTAGCTCCACCACTACCATTCCCCCCGTTTCCTGGCAAACTCTTCTTCTTTTCTTCCAAATCAATTGGCTTACCGTCCTTAGTCGTCAACTTGATCTTATTCACCGGCGATGTCCCCACAGGAATAGGCTGTAAATTAGGATGAGTTGGTGACCCACTAGCAATAGGCTGATTACTTGGTGGCACCATAGGCTGGGCATATTGCTGCTGGGGCGACCCCATGGTGTAGGCAGGGACATTCGAACTGGGCATCATTGGAAATATTCCGTATGGATAGTACCCATAAGGAATGGTATTGGGATATGGCAGAAAGCTATAATTATGATTGATCTTCTGGTATTGCTTCCTGGAATTAGATTGGGGGTTACCGTTGGTGGAGTTGTTGTACTTTTGGCCGTTGTAATGGTTCTGGCCCCGGTAATTTTTATAATGCTTGGAATTGCCATTATTGTCCCTAGGATTATAGGTTGAATAGGTATTATAATTGGAGTAGGTATTATAGGGCTGAGATTGGGGGGAATCGCCAGCAGTTTCAACCGGAGTTTGTGGGGGCGAACCAGTTGGATTCGCACCAACTGGTTCTTCCGACTTGGGTTTATTATCAGTCATTCTACTTTATGAATGATAATAACGATGATAGAGAAATCGGATCGCTATAAAATTTCCAATGTCTTTTTTTCTATGAAAATTTTTTTTACAATTCGCGATCTGAAAAACTCCGTTTATGTCACGGCTGTTCAGGGGAGCTGGTGGGGTTTTCGAGAACGTAGAGTTACTGGCGATGGTGTGGGCTTGGTGTACACGCTGAGACGAGCATTTTGGTACTAGTAGCGAGGTTTTAGCGGGATTTTTCACTAGGAAAAATTTCGTTTTGAACCCAACGGCCATCGTTGATCCACAGTATATGGTTTACCGTAGTTGCACACGAATTGGCGTAGTTGAGTAGGTTAGGGCTGATGGGCTAGAGAGGGCGATTTTACTGGGTCTTTTTGTGTTTTTTTGGTCTGAAAGACGGCCGTTTTAGTGTAAAAGACGTAGCTGATGGGCCAAGTAATCCAACGGCAAATGGCACCTAAACTCGTTGCTCTAGTGCTGTTGCTGGACTCTGCTAATTGGTGCTATTAACAGGCCAATGGTGCTGAGTAAATGTAGTTGGTTTCTGGGATTGTAGTAAAGTAATGATGGCAGAAGGCTCCTCAAGTAAGCACCTACCACAGCCAAAATTGGGGCCCCACGCATGTTCGAAGCAATGATCTCGGGGTTACTACAAATGGTCAACGCCAATCGAGCCCTTGCGACGGTCTTGTTGTCTTTTTCACTTTCTTTCTGTCCTAATTTACTACAAAGTTGTACAATCGTGTTCTATTCCCTAAGTACCTTGTCCTATTTACATCCAACACCATCAGACCAAGTTGCTATGCAAACTTTGATGCAACAGACCAGTATCTGGCTTTTGGTTCTGCGCCCTCTGGCTTTTGGTTCTGCGCCCTCTGGCTTTTTGACTACTGGACCACGTCGAACTTGCCATATTGTCTCAATTGGCCAGCACAACTGGCCTCGATTGCACTCAAATCAGGATTCCCCTGCTAAATAGACCTTAAAAATCGTTCCACATCCAGTATGTGATACGTTTACGTGACATAATCATATCTGAAGCACTATAATTCTAACTACGCCTAATAAAACGACTTGTAATACCCAACTGCAAGTAGTCCAAGCACCAGCAAAATGAACAGGTATATTACTACCGATTCCTTCAACGACTCGATCTGAAAACATCCAATGACCAAAGTATCGGTTGTCTCGTTAAACGTAGCACCAAATCTATCCAAGCAGAACTGGGTGGTACAAAGATTACACTGGTCAACGTCGTGGATCTGGGTCTCGTCGTTGTATTCACAACGACAGAACTGTTGGTACGCCACAGTAAGCGGCAACAACGCCAACAACACCGCGAGCTTCATGTGATCACTTGTGGTGGATTACTTGGTGAAGGTCTGATGAAGACTGGTGATAATGGTAGCGCAGAATTCTCAAAGTGAAGAGTTTAGTGAATGAGGCGGAAGAGTGATTTTTGGGGTAGATGAGGCGGAAATACGCTAGAAGTGATGTGCTGGAGCGCAACCACGAGCTGGGACCCGCTTTGGGTTCACGCTGGGGAGAGAACCAGACCCAGAGTGGGACAGTCGGCGCTACCATCCCACATCAGTATCCCAAACATCGTTGCAGTTTCCACCGCCAGGTTTGGCGAAATGAAGGGTCCGCAATGCTGCACTGGCGGAGAATGTGGTTCTGAGCAGATTCCCCACAGCCAGTGCCGCTAGCTCAGTAGGCGGGCCAACTATCTGGTCCACAGTAGGAGATCACGAAGTCGGGCAGGTTTCGTCCAAATCGAGCGCAAAAAACACCGGCATGGAGCTCCAGACTGCGAGAGCACAGCCAGCGGCACAGAACCACGCCCACTGAACGTGCTGAGGCAGAATAGCCCATCGTGCCCCCATACCAATCACCCGACACTTTGATTATATGCAGGTCGAAACCACACCACGCCAAATTTCTGATGGCAACGCAACACTAAAAGAGCCACCACGCAGCGAAAGTCAATTTACCAAAAATGATGTCGTTAGACAAGCCATACGTGCACGAGGGAGGCATAAGACCGTACTTTGAGCAGCAGATCCAGGCGACCGAGATCAAAATCCAGCAAACCACCCAGAACTTGCGAAGATTAGAGGCCCAACGGAACAAGTTGAACAACAAAGTGAGACAATTGAAAGATGAATTGAGATTGTTGCAAGAACCAGGATCGTACGTAGGAGAAGTAGTCAAGGTGATGGGGACAAAGAAGGTTCTTGTGAAAATCCACCCAGAAGGAAAGTACATTGTCAACATTACCAAGGACGTGGACATCAAGAAGTTGACTCCATCGGTGAGGGTTTGTTTGAAAGCCGACTCGTACGACTTACACAAAATCTTGCCCAACAAGATCGACCCGTTGGTTTCGCTTATGATGGTGGAAAAAGTGCCCGATTCCACCTATGATATGGTGGGGGGTTTAGACAAGCAGATCAAGGAAATCAAGGAGGTGATCGAGTTACCGGTGAAGCACCCGGAATTGTTTGAATCTTTGGGGATTGCTCAGCCCAAGGGGGTTATTTTGTACGGGCCTCCTGGTACGGGGAAGACGTTGTTGGCACGGTCGGTGGCCCACCACACCGAGTGTAAGTTCATCCGGGTTTCGGGGTCAGAATTGGTGCAAAAGTATATTGGAGAAGGGTCGAGAATGGTGAGAGAGTTGTTTGTGATGGCGAGAGAGCACGCACCATCGATTATATTCATGGACGAAATCGATTCCATTGGGTCCTCGAGAGTGGAAGGGTCGTCTGGTGGGGACTCCGAGGTGCAAAGAACGATGTTGGAGTTGCTCAACCAGTTGGACGGGTTTGAAAGCTCCAAGGACATCAAGATTATCATGGCTACAAACAGACTTGATATTTTGGACCCGGCATTGTTGAGACCAGGAAGAATCGACAGAAAGATCGAGTTTCCTGCCCCCACCGTGGCAGCAAGAACCGATATCTTGAAGATCCACTCGAGGTCGATGAACTTGACGAGAGGAATAAATTTGAGAAAGATTGCAGAAAAGATGAATGGGTGTTCTGGGGCCGATGTCAAGGGTGTTTGTACCGAGGCAGGGATGTATGCGTTGAGAGAAAGAAGAATCCACGTCACCCAAGAAGACTTTGAGTTGGCTGTCGCCAAGATCATGAACAAGAACGACGAAGGCGCGGTGTCGTTACAGAAGTTGTTCAAGTAGAGATTACACCACGACCGTCGGCGAAACCACCACAGCCGTCGCGAAACCACCACAACCCGTCGCGAAACCACCACAACCCGTCACAAACGAGGTTTTGCCGTCACCGCCCCAGACCGTAGCACCACCACCACGTAAAATCATCCTATTTTAAATGTACGATAAATGAACTTTTCCTGTACCGTAACCATTTCGCATATGTAGTAAATATTGAATATTGAATATTTCCACGTATGAGGTTCTTTATCTCCAGCAGTATTAGTCGATGAAGATATTGGTGATTTTGGCGGCGTGCGTTCATGTAGTGTTGTGTACGTCGATATTGGACCAAGTAAGGGCGGCCGATGGGTTGTTTGCCCAAGAAGGACCCACACCTGAGGTGCTTAATAGTTACGACAAGATTCTTCTGCTGGGCCAGCTAGACGACCGGCTCAGGTCGCAGATCCACTTCAAGCGTGCTCTCATCGAAGTGACGTTGAATAAGGCCACGAGAGCGATATCCGATCTACAAAAAGTGGTGGAGTTGGACCCAAACCACAAAAGTGCCATTTCCAAGCTCGACCAACTATTGTTCGAAAGAGGCCAATTTGGCGATCTTGTGGGCACCGAGTACGCAGAAAAAGCAGCAGAGCTTAACGTTATGCTTGTGAGTGCGAACGAGGCGTTCCAGAACCAGGACTATCCCCGGTGTTTGGCCGTGGTCACCACTGTTCTTGACTCATGTCCTTTGAGCTTGGACGCAAACATGCTCCATTTCAGGTGTAGCCACCAGTTGTACCTACAAGACCCTCACGGGAAGGTCGATGGTGAGTTTACCAGCAAGCTAGTGGTGGAGGATTTGTCACGGTTGGTGGGTATTCAGCCATTCAACTTGCAGAACTACGACTTGTTAATCAACATGCTACTTTTCACGGAGTCAGACTTTGCCAAATCAAACAAAATGGTCAAGAGTTGTCTCAGAATTGACAACGAGTTCAAACCATGTAGAGAAATGTCGAAATTCCAGTCGAGATTCTCGCAATTTTTCACGATTCTTGAACAGTATTCTATCCTCCTTGGCTATTATAGCATCCAGTTGGAACAATCGGCATCCACAACCCAAGAAGTCGATATTGACTTCAAGTCGGTGCACCAGTTGTTATTTGTAGACCCGATAAAGGCACCAAAACAGGAGAAAAATACCTTGCCAAAGTCGGTGAAAAACAACTTTGATTACTTGCTCGAAAAGGCCAAAGCGTATCCTGGGTCGTTTACTGAAGATATGACGAAACTTGGGTGCGAAACATTTGTCCAACTTGGCGATTACAAGGGGGCCAAGGAGTACTGTGACAAAGTTGGGGACACGTTTTTGCCCAAGCAAATACCAGAGATCGATAGTTTGTTGAAGCAAAAGAAGTTCAACGAGGCCAAATCGATTCTTGAGCTGTACAACAAAAACGTGCAACAAACGAAATTATTCAAGCAAAGGTATGGTAAAATAGAGGAAATTTATAGACAACAGCAGCAACAGCAGCAACAACAATACCAGCAACAATATCAACAACAGTACCAACAACGTCAGCAACAACAGAGGCAATACAGACACCGTCAACAGCAGTTCCAACAGCCAATGAGCAAGCCCAAGAACGATTATTACAAGCTTCTTGACATTCCCAGGGATGCAGATGAAAAGACAATTAAAAAAGGCTACCGAGCACAGACCCTCAAGTACCACCCAGACAAGTGTCTGGGAACCAATCTCACCCAAGAAAAATGTGAAGAAAAAATGCAAGAAATCAATAGAGCATACGAAGTACTCTCAGACAAAGAGTTAAAGACCAGGTACGACAGGGGAGACGATCCAATGGACCACACCCAACAAGCCCAAGGACGTCCACAAGGACACAATTTCTTCCATGGCCAAGGAGGAAACCAATTCTTTCAGCAATTCTTTGGTGGAGGGGGTCAAGGGTCTCAATTCCACTTTGGTGGGGGATTTGGAGAAGGATTTGGGGGATTTGGCAACCATGGCCATACAGTCAAGGTTAAGAAGAACAAAAAACGGAAACATACTTGATATATAAGCAGGTAAAAACTACGCAACCGAGTTTTAACTTGACTCAGATTTGATACCCAACTGTACCGCACAATGGAGCCAACCACTTTGGCTTTTAGGCACTATGTAGTTTTGTATTGTACCAGTACTTTCCACCATGTCGTAATCAATGAGTAATGTGGTTGTGTATACAAATCATAGATAATGCACATTTGCATCTTCAATATCAGAACAATTTATTCTATTTTATTTCACATTTCAATTGCAAAGTATGAGAGCCTCTATATTGAGTGTAGTAAGTAGTTTGATGATAGCAGCGCAGACTGCGCCTGCTGGGCGTATTTCTCCCGAAATTCATGGTCAATTGGTGTTGAACGACCACGATTTCGACAATTTAGGCTGGCACAATGTAGTTCATCCTGGCAAAAAGTTGCCAGAAGTCGATTCTGAGGAGTTGCAGAGTCTTATCGACACTTCTGCTTTGAAGCACAGGGCAGAAGTGTTGTACAACATTTCATTAACCTCGGTAGGAGAGTATGGAAACCCTACGAGAGTCATTGGTTCGCCGGGCCATTGGAATACCATCCACTATATTGCCTCGGAGTTGAACAAATTACACGGGTACTACAAGGTTAAAACCCAACGTCTTAATGCTATAGACGGTAAGGTTTCATCCTACTCGTTGTTGATTGACGGAGCCGAACCTAAGTCGGTTCTTCCCTTGAGTTTGACTCCACCTACACCAGATAAAAAACCAGTACACGGAAACTTGGTTTTGGTAGACACCGACGGATGTTCGTTGGAAAATTTCCCTAGTAACACCAAGGGTAACATTGCTCTTATTAAAAGAGGTGGATGTTACTTTAGCGAAATCTCCACCAACGCTGGTTTGGCTGGAGCTTCGGCGATTGTTATCTATACCGACGAGGGCCCATTACATGGAAGTCTTTCCAACCCTACCGGGAAAGAAGTTCCTAGCTTATCTGTAGAACAGAAACATGTACAAAAGTACATCGACAAGTTGAAGGAATACCACGATGCCCAAATCGAGGCTACAGTATATATTGATTCGTACGTCAAGAATGTCACTACATTGAATGTTATTGCCGAAACCGTACACGGTGACCACAATAACGTTGTTTCGTTGGGTGCACACTCTGATTCTGTGAACGCAGGGCCAGGAATCAATGATGACGGCTCTGGTACCATTTCATTATTAGAAGTTGCTAAGCAATTGACCAACTTTAAGGTCAATAACGCAGTCAGATTTGCATGGTGGACTGCGGAAGAGGAAGGGCTCTTTGGATCGACTCATTATGCCGAATCGTTGTCTCCAGAAGAGAACCAGAAGATTAGAGTATTTATGGACTACGACATGATGGCATCACCAAACTATGTCTATGAAGTGTACGATGCGAACAATGAGGACCATCCGAACGGATCAGGAAACTTGCGTGATTTGTACATTGACTATTATGTCAGCCACGGCTTGAATTATACTTTGGCACCATTTGATGGTAGATCAGACTATGTAGGGTTCCTCGAAGCAGGAATTCCATGTGGTGGTGTAGACACCGGTGCTGAAGGAGTCAAGGACAGCAAGTTGAAGGAGAAATTTGGTGGGAAAGAAGGCGAATGGTTCGACCAGTGCTACCACCAACTCTGTGACAACTTGAGCAACCCAAGCTACGAAGCATGGTTAACCAACACCAAGTTGATTGCCCACTCTGTTGCAGTATATGCCAAATCGTTTGAAGGGTTCCCGGAAAGAGAACCTTTGAAGCAAAAGTCCAAGTCCAACTTCAAGTACAGAGGTGGTCAATTGATTATGTAGACGTCTATAGGCTTTCATAAATTGAATATTTGTTAGACAATTATACATGCAAGAAGTATTGGCAAGTTGAATTACGACTTCCCACTCTCTGGAGATGTCCAACCAAACATGTGATTGGTAAAGTAAAAGATGGAATGTTGGGCACCGTGGTGGACCTTATTGTAGGGTAAACTGGGGTAAGCCGTGGGCTCATGTTGACTAGTTAATATTGGGTGCAAAAAATTATCGGAGCCCCCACCGGGTCTCCCCCACGCGGAACCATCTGTGGAGAATTTGGGGGACAACGAATAATAGTATATAAGATAGCAACTTGCCAGGAGAATACAATTCACCCCAACAATCAACGATATATAAAATGACTATGAAGCCAAAGGTATTAAGAATCGGGAAAGTTCACTTTGCCCAAGAAAAGTGGGAACAGTTCGGCAAAACTGTCGAAGTTGTTCAGTGCGAGAGTACCACCAGAGAAGAATTCATTGCTGATTTGCAGGGCAAATACAATGATGTTACTCACATCACTCGTACTTTCCACAGTTTAGAACAAACCGGTAGATTTGACGAGGAATTAGTGCAACATTTTCCCAAATCGGTCCAGACCGTAAGTCATTGCGGTGCAGGCTACGACCAGGTCGATGTTGAACCATTAACGAAAAGAAATATCCAATTAAGTAATGTCACTCGTCCGGTCGAGTCTCCTACGGCCGACACCGCCATTTACCTTATTTTGTCTACGTTACGGAACTACCAAGTGGGACATAATGGGATGAAGGAGTGGCCCAACAAGGCCGGAGGTGGTGCGCAATTAGGACGGTCCCCGGAATCGCAAACCATCGGGATTTTGGGATTGGGTGGAATCGGTAAAGCAATTGGAAAACGGCTAGTTCCATTTGGGTTTAAGAAGGTCATCTACCACAACCGCGGCAGAGTAGACCCCGAATTGGAGAACGGGGCCGAGTTTGTTAGCTACGAAGAGCTTTTGACCACTTCCGACATCATCTGTATTTCGATTCCATTGAATGCCGAAACCAGACATTCGATTGATAATGACGCAATGGCCAAAATGAAGCGTGGAGTCATCTTGATCAACACTGCTAGAGGTGCGATTATTAACGAACAACACTTGATTGAGAATTTGAAGTCCGGCCAGGTGGGCAAATTCGGAAGTGATGTCTTTGAGCACGAGCCCAACGTGCCCCACGAGTTGATCGATATGGAGCAAGTCGTGAGCTTGCCCCATATGGGAACCTACTCTGTAGATGCCACAAGAAACATGGAAGAATGGGTGGTGGATAATGTTGAGTGTCACTTGAAGACCGGGAAAGTTAAAACAATTGTTCCCGAGCAACAAGGACTTGAGTTCGACCACGAACCATTGTTCAAGTAGCTTCTAGTAGAATAGATATAAGACAATGTACGTTAACTGTCAATGCGGGAGAAGCAACTAATGCGACGTTGCAGACCCCGGAACCGAAAAGGAGCCGATGGTATAAATACGGCTATTGTAGCCATGTTCTACGAGCGATGCCACTGAGGAAACAGATTGATCTCGGATACATGTAGCGAAGGGTCACGAACTGGGGAGATTACGAAGATACGGGATCTACATCAACATACACCTGTAATCCGAGGAACGATCTGTAGACGCAGCGGAAGCCAATTACAGCACTGGTCGAGCTACGCCAGAGTTACTAAGCATCGCGGTACAGACGTCGTCCGAACATCCTGGGCGTGGCACAACGGCCACCCCTCGGTAATCAGCGATCCCTGGCGATGTGCCAGGCAGAGCGTCGTGGTAGTCATGAGTCACTTTCATATGAAACCGAAGTCGGACTTTGCCCCACATATAGTCGGTGTTTAGACGAAACACTCGACGATAAACCACCAAAGTCAGGGCAAGTAGCCACCAACACAGCACATACACCTCCCCTGGCGCCATATCGCCGGCTCAACCCACCGCGACAAAAACTGCTACAAATTTGGCCGTATCGCAATTCATCCTCGAAAAAATTAATTTTTCACTTTTTGCTTCTTACGTCCGGTAGCTAGCTATATTAACTGTGAAAATTCTTTAAAATTGTTATCAACGCAATAATTCCATTATCGAACTGTGGTTATAATGGAGCAACACACCATTCAGTTTTTGCCCAAGGATGTCACTGCCGTGGACGTAGACTATGAAGCGTTACCAGAAGACGCTTCCTTGGCTGCTCATTTGATGGCAGGGGCATTTGCTGGGATTATGGAACATACCGTGATGTTCCCTGTCGACTCCATCAAGACTAGAATGCAAATGTTTAGAAAGGGGAATTTGACCCAGGGGATCCTCAGCTCCATTTCCAAGATCTCGTCTTCCGAAGGGGCCCATGCTTTGTGGAGAGGGGTGTCTTCTGTCGTTCTTGGGGCTGGTCCTGCCCATGCAGTGTACTTTTCGGTGTTTGAGGCATCCAAGACATTTTTGTGCAACAAGTTGACCTCGTCACCACAGACCAACCGTATCGTCACCGATGGAAACCATCCGTTAATTGCCAGTTGCGCTGGTATTGCTGCAACCGTTGCATCTGATGCGTTGATGACTCCATTCGATGTGTTGAAGCAGAGAATGCAGGCCGGTGGTGATGCCCAGTCTAGCTCTAAGCGGTTGTTACGTACTGCAAAGCACATTTACACATCGGAGGGGATCACAGCATTCTACATTAGTTATCCTACGACACTTTTCACCAATATACCGTTTGCGTCATTAAATTTCGGGTTTTACGAGTACTCGTCACAAATTTTAAATCCTGAACATACTTACAACCCATACTTGCACTGTGTTGCCGGGGGGATTGCCGGGGGGATTGCTGCTGCCTTGACCAATCCTTTGGACTGTGTGAAAACTGCGTTACAAACCAGAGGGATTGCCGAAACGGAGAACTTAAGAAACGTCACCGGATTCTCCAGTGCTGCTAGGGTGTTGTATAAAGAAGGTGGTATTGGCAGTTTCACCAGAGGGTTGAAACCAAGAATCATTTTCAACGTGCCAGCCACTGCTATCTCCTGGACCGCATACGAAATGGCCAAAGAAATCCTCTTGAGAAGTTAATTGTGTCACAGTACAGTTGCTTGACGACATTATTTTCGTTTCAGATTGGTTTCAGGTCCCTGAAGAATTCATTTCAATTGTACATTAAATTCGATAGTCCTACATTAGTTGTATATATAGGGTCTCATTTACGAATAGAAAGTTAAACCACACCTGTAGACGCACTTATGATGCACCCGGTTTCGATTTCTCATTGAAGGCTGGATAGCAAGTTCGCACAGATTCATTTTTCGCATCTCATTTAAGTTGATCATCTAGACGGTACTGCCAGGCCAAGAGTGACGAGCCACGCATCCATGCCAGTACTCTTTCTTGCTATATCCACGCCAGTGCTTTCTCGCTACGCATGTATATGATAAATGATTAGGTAATTGCCATCACTGCCAGATACAATGTTACCAGTTAAAATCAACGACTTATCTCTCCGATTGTAGGATGTGAGATAAGCATCCCTATTAGGTTGGCTTCCTTCACCTAGGCCCCAATCTGCACACAACTGAAACATCCTGGCATATTCATGTCTTCATTTCAACACAAATAGTCCCTCTGATCTCGCCAACTGGCTGAACTTGTGCAACTCGTGAGGGTTTCTGGAAAGTCGTTGAGCTACAAATGAAAACAACACGCACGAGCCCAAAAACCCGAGTAGATTGAAAAATGCTGCCCTCGAATATAACCTCTCCTCTTCCTCGGTCCGGAAACTCGCAAATATCCTTCTTATCGATGCAATGATCATGGTTTGCCGGTCCTGTGGTTTCTTGTTGCTGTGCTAAGTCAAAATAGATCTCGGTTCCACCCGAAATCAGTCACGTGATTCACGTTTAGCTACCAGCCGACTAAAACACTAGCCTTAACAGGTACACTGCCACCAAGAAGGCATGCGGCGGCTGAGAGTAATCGGGGCTCCAGAGTAGAGGCTCCTATCCATGAGCTCAACGAAACAGATCAGACTGGCGTATTTTTCTCTTTATGGTAGCGCCACAGTATCTCTTGTTAGTCTCCTGCAAAATTTCTCGTGTGTGAGTTTTTGCCCTGTGGCGAAACCGCTTACAACTTTTCTTGTAACGATTCGCATTTACCCGTCAACACAAGGATTATTACGTAATCATATTTATGGGTGGTAAATTCGGTGTACCTATCCGTTGGCTGGGGCAACCCAGTCAATCGTATACTCTTGAGAGTTTCCTGGCGGGCAACCGCTGGATATTGTCATAAGAAATCAAATATTGTAAATATTATGGGAACGGCAATATGGATAGTTGGCCTAAGGAGGCTATTTAGTGCAATATGCGAACTTAATGTAAATTAAGCACTCGATACCGATCAACGTTATAAGCAAAGTTTTTTGTCCTTGTAGGTGTAGTTGTGGTACTATTACTTCCACGCCGTTTACTTGTCACCACATTTAAGCAACCAAATTATGATGGTGTTGAAGAGATAAGCCTTTTTTACACAAAGAATTTCTTACACAGTTTAAAGTCCACTCTGTCGCAGGGTTACAGCATAGTACAATTCTGTTGTGTTCTAGGCTAGTGTTGGTCCCATTAGTTGCAGTGCTGGTGGCACATTATGGCACTGTGTGCTTTGTGTTTTAGGGTTTATGCCCTAATGCTCGTGACAAGTTCTAAAAACAGGAAAGTGCCTTTCTGCAGTCGCGAATAAAAATTTTCAATAGTATCATTTTTCACTACTGGAATAATTGATACTGCTGAAAAAAATCCTAGCTAGTTAGTATTATTCTATAGTCGAAGCAGATAATCATGTTGATTCCAAAGGAAGACAGAAAGAAGATCCACCAATACTTATTCCAAGGTATGTAGCCCGTTCCTGTCACACAAGTCGACGTTATATCATAGTTGAAACGGGATACCAGAGGTTCGTGAAACCAACCTAATTTCATCCAGGGTTGAAGACCATCTAGATAGTGAACCGTATTATAAATGTGGCCAAATCGAATCCAGATCACTAGGTTGTATTGAGTTTTGAAAAGTATAATCGAGGATTGATCTTGCTTGAATTTTTCACTTGAGGTTGAACTGAAAATTTTCAAACCAATGGTATAACTAGTTGCAATGATTCGATACGGTCCCATCGTCGCATTTCCGTGTGTTTTCAATTACTAACAATTTGTAGAAGGTGTTGTTGTTGCTAAAAAAGATTTCAACCAACCAAAACATGAAGAAATTGACACCAGAAACTTATACGTCATTAAGGCTTTACAATCTTTAACTTCCAAAGGTTTCGTCAAGACCCAATTCTCGTGGCAATACTACTACTACACCTTGACTGACGAAGGTGTTGACTTCTTAAGAACCGAATTAAATATCCCAGAAGGTATCTTACCTTTGACCAGATTGAAGAATGCTCCAGCTGAAAGACCAAGATTACAAAGAGGTCCAAGAAGAACCGGTGGTGACAACTACAGAAGAAGAGCCAGAGATTAAATAGCGTGTTGAATTATTCGTTTTTAGGCACTTTCTAATTAATAAAAACTGTATCATATGAGGTAGTGTTAATCCGTTAACACGCTGTAGAGGTTTACTTAGACATGGCTAGTTAGTGTAGAGCAAGTGGTGAAAATGACCAGTGAGTTTAGTGCCCGTAGTACAGGATAAAACACGGTGGAACAGGACAATTGTACCGCGAAAAACCACTACTAAGTCAGCGTTGGCATTACCACACTAATTAGTGGCTAACACTGATTAAGTTCGTCTGGAAAAAGTTGGTGCCAGTCAAAACGCACAAAATGAAAATTACACTCAATTTCATCTAATTTCAATGATATTCCGGCCACATTTTCCAGCCACAGGTGAAGTCAGTAGCTAGTTCAGCACTCCTAGAGCGGTTTCCGTCACCAAACTGGCCTGGTTGTGGTCACCACGCTCGTGTGAATTATGATTACCGGAATAGGAAATTTGCGGGCCGTTCTGGTATTTACCACGTTGCGCACCGTTACCTCCGAAAATAACGCGGTTTGCCTCCTCCCATACCGTGTACTGTGCACATATTTACGCCGACAGTCCCCACACGTCAACGTAAAATTTCCCTCAGTCGTGTCGTTTGTTTGTCATTTATTATTAGTTAAATATACTGTTCTAAAAACATCTAGCTTCTTTCCCGTGGATTTACTTCAATGTCTGTTAACGAATTACCGGTGTATCCCACACCACAACAGGCATCTTACGTAATTGGTTCCAATGCACCGCCCAGAGCTCAGCCCACGCCGTCGTCCAACGCCGGATCCACAGTATACCGCCCTCCTCAGACCAAAAAGTACAGTCACTTGCAACCAAATATGAATTATAACACCACCGGACAACCACAGTACCCGTCTAATTCTCGTCCACAACAGCAACAACCACCCGGTCAGTATCAGCAGCCTCAATCACGTCCCAGCCAGCAGTTTCACCACCAGCCAGAACAACAACTGCAGCACCATTACTCCCAACAGCAGTACCACCAGCAGTACCAGCAACACCAACCACCCCCACCACAGCACCAGCAATCCTCACAACAATTTGTACCACAGCAGTACCACCAGCAATCGTCCCAGTACCAACCAGCACCCCCACCTCCACCTCCACCTTCACAGCAGTACCAAGGACACCAGCTCCCGCCACAGCAAGTGTCGTATCAATCTCCACCTCAATCGGAGTATGTCAGACACACCGACGAACAGTCGTTGGCATCAACGTTCAACCAAATGCGTATTTCGTCCCAACAGTCGTACCAACAACCACAACCTCAACCACAAATGTCTCCCCAGCCTACGTATCAGCAGCCATCTGGTCCTTCAAACCAACAACAGACATACAATTCTTCTAAAGTAAGACCGACACAGTCGGGGAATTCGACGTCTACCACGCTCCACAAGAAACCACCGCCAGAACTGCGAGAGAAGCAGAAAGTGAAGTTGGACCAGGAATTGCGTCAAGTGTTTGACAAGGTCGATAAGAACAAGTCAGGTAAAATCTCAGCAAGAGAACTTTCACAAGCGTTACTGAATTTTGACCATACTCGATTCCAAGACTCGGCAATCATTCTCATGATCAAATTGTTTTCAACAGGACAAAATAGCAATGCGACTCCATCGAAACATTTGAATTTTGAGCAATTCGTGAGCCTATGGAAACACCTCTCAGCGTATAAGAAGTTGTTTATCCAAGCAGATACTGACCAATCTGGTGATATTTCTTTTGGAGAGTTCCAGAAGATTTTGCTGCAGATGGGCTATAAGTTAAATATCGATTTGGTATTGCACTTGTTCCAAAGATTCAGCTATAAAAACTTGGATGAATTTGATGCTGGTACAACGGTAGGAAAATTGAAGTTTGATTCATTCGTGGAGCTTTTGGTATACCTCAAGAAACTTACCGATGTATTCAAAAAGTACGATAAAGATTTGAAAGGAATAGCAACAATTGGGTTTAGTGACTTTTTATTTGAGGTTTCTAACCTAACTTGAGGATTTAATCGTCACCGTTCAAAACAACTTGGCACCATGATTTACATAATATAAACAGTATTGGGGGTTAAAAAGTATTTGACCTGTTATGAGACTTGCCGATATTGTAGAGAACATGAATCACTACGCCTTACGAGATAGAACAATAAGTAGGTGAATATAGATATTTAATATAAATCGTCGGTCGTTTCAGTCGTTTCTTTCATTTACTTTTAAATGTGTCTAAATGTAATAACTTCTCCACAAGACTCCCTCGAGGTCTTGCATTTGTGTCTCACTGAACACACGGCTGTCAATATGCCATGTATCTTGTCTGTTTTTCTTGAATTTTCCTAGAATGTCCTTGGCCGTCTTTCCTGTTATACCTGGCACACCACACGAGTTGGTTGCCAAGTTTGCTAGGATTTGTGGTACCCATTTTGGTGGAGGTGATGAGAAAGAAAATGCATGAACTATTGCTCCCAAACCCAATGTCGCACCGTGTAATTGAACAACGTCTTCAGTTTCAATATTCTTATAACCAATCTTACGGTATTTCTTTCTTATACGTTCAATTGTTTTCGAAAATTGACCACTGTATGTCGAAATAAGAGACTCCACTTCTTCTGGAGGTGACATATGAATAAGTCCAGAAAATGTCGAAGAAGCAGGTTCTCTTATTTCAACATTCTTGTGGAAGATGTACTTGTGAACCAACTCAATCAACCTGTGTCTTTGTTCCTTGTTAAATTTGAACAAATTTGTGAAAAAGAATGTTTCCGTGAATTCTCCCATGATAATTGATTGGACAACATTCAATTCTTCAGCATGGTAGCTTTCCAACATTTTGATAATGTCCTCTAGTTTTCTTGGTGTGAATGGAATCTGTGAAACTTTCTTGAAAACGGATATTGGGTTGATGTTCCCCAATTGGCAAACTTCTTTCATACTTATAAGTTTGAGCAAAAATGGAACAATGAATTCATCAGCGAAATCCTGAAATAAGATTGCAATACTAGTTTTCAATTCTTGTCTCAACCATGTTAAAACAGTTGTAGCAGTGTATATGTAATCTGAGTTTAAGATAGTGTGTGGAGGTAAATCCACCACTTTCAACCTTTCTGATTCGATATATTTGAACAATTCAGGAATCATAGCTAACAACGGATTAGCGTCGTTGCTTTTATAAAGAATCAATTGATCAGACTTCTGGTTACAATATTCAACAAACGTTTCACCATCAGCTGCTGAATCATTAAAGAATGAAAACGATAAAACAGCCAACAACGATCCAATTTGTGATCTTATTGCTTCATATCGGTAATTAATATTGTCCCGACACAACTTCAAGAATTTCTCTGGATCAGGCACACACCAACTCAAAGTAACTACCAATGATTTAACATACCCAATTCTTGGAGCAACCCTTATAGCAAGATCACTGTCTCTATTAAGTGTGAAAGTCGTCATAGCATCCAACACTTTTTGAAATCTTCTGGGGTCACTATGAGCAGGGGTCCACCACGTGAAAATGTTCCATATATCTCTTGTATCAGGGGTCAAATCATTGGTGAAAATTCTATCTAAAAAGGTTGCAATAAACTCATCTCGCTTGTCAACATATGCTGGGTTTGTCACCTTAGCTCCTATCAAAATCCCGGCAATCAACTCGCAAACAACCATATGACAAGCTTTATCGTCCCTAATGTAAATTTCTTCAATTATCTGTAACAAATCATCAAATGTTAAGTTCTTTACATATCCATCTGAAATCAAAAGAACCAATGTTGAGACAAAAGTAACATCACTACCTTGGAAAGCAAGATTTGACTCATTGTCAGTGACCCAAAGTTTCACAATATTTTTGAACCATTCTTTTGTAATGGTGTTTCCCAATCTGTTCAAAGTTTCTGCATCAGCTGGTGTTAAATCAAGCTTATAAAGTGGTTCGTTCGTCATACCTCTCATGCTGTCTTCCCAAAATAACCACCCATTGTTTGGCTTGGTATCAGTATAATAATCGGGATTAGCATAATTCAAAAGTTGCCCTCTCCATTTGGAAGTGTACGATTTACCGTTTTTGGGGGTAGTGTCAATCAACTTTGTTCCTTTGGTGAGGTAGTCCAAATTGCTTACGTTGGGAAGTTTGTATTCAATTGCTTGCAATTGGTACAATTTATTGACCAACGTGGTTATACCCTTCAAAGCTAATCTTGTGATGTTCGGGTGGTCACTTGCTCCTCTTACTGCAAGTAATTGAAAAATGTCTCCATTTGTTGGAATATCCAAGTCGACTTGGATATTTGTAACCAATAGCAAGTTCAACACTGAATACCACCAAATACTGTTGCTTTTCTCGTTTGCCACAACAAAATCTTCCAATTTCGTCAACCGTTCAAGGTAGGCTTTACGCTTTCTTTCTTTAGCATTTTTAACTGCTCTAATTTCCAAGTCAATGTACTCGTCTGGTGGACGAATTGTATCAATAATCTGATGGTCAATCAAACAAACACTGCTAGGTGCAACTAGGCTATCGCCAATACTTTGAAACAATGCTTTTGCAAGCGTTTGGACTTCGATGTTGTCAAAAACGATGCAACGATGAAGTAATTCAGTATACTTTTGAATGTTATAGAAATCATTTTGAATTTTCGCTTTGATACGCTTCAAGGTGAAAATACTCAAACCACTTTCAACTCGTTTGTGATTGGATTCATCCAATGCTTTCGAAAGATACTTGAAAGTAGCTTTAATCATTGTGTTATATGACCCGTTGATCCTCTTCATAATATCCACCATTAAATCCTGAGCATTGTCTGCAATGTCAGCATATGTTGAAACAGACAATTTCACAATATCTTCAATTAAAACTTCATCCAATGGAGTTTGTGACCTAGAAGTTGCATGTAATGCCACCCTAAATTTATGGTAGGCTTCTAACCTAGCCCCAATCGCCATTCTTGTGTAAGCTTTCCTTACTCTGTTCACATTTTGGATACGACGTATATAAGTGTAATTGATTCTTGCATGGCTCGAGTCAAACACTCTTTCACGTCCAACATCAGAGAAGTAAATGTTGATCACATATAAGAGATGGGTAAAAAGCTTCGTATTGTCTCTAAAATGCGTGACAAAATACTTGCAAATCATATGTAAACTTTTACCTATCAAAACTCTAGTTCTGTGCAACTTCAAGTACAAATCGTTACTTCTTCTCTGTTCCATGTCATCACCAAAATAGTATTTTGAAGTGTATAATTTCCGTTCTCTGAATGTGATCGCTGGATTCATAGTGGAGACAACCACACCATCGATAGCTGGGGTTGCTCTGGCAGAATCATCAAAGAGCTCATGAGTGTGAGTATGACTATGAGGAAATGGTGCCTCTGCATGGTTACCTTTGTGCACATCAGCACCAGGAGAAGTTTCTTTGGTTGCACCTTCCAATAAATGGGCCGCTTCCTCAGCATTTTCAACATCAAATTTTCCCACTTCCAATGTAATGGAATCTTTGTTGATGTCTTCCACAATTTTGTGTAGAGTTTCTTGAATATTTTCCACATGAGTATCTGATTTTTCAGATGCGGTATCTTTTGCTTCTCTGATCTGCTTCAAGAGCAACAACCGTTGTTGAATTGATTGATTAGCATGTTGATTTAACTTAGGAATATCTTCATCGTATGAGGGATCCAAAAGGTAAGAAACCCCACTCATACTGAAACAAAGATATAACAAATTCAATCTGAAATCATCCGCAAGTTTCAAAGCTGCGTTTGCGTCGTGACTATTTGGATCGTTTTCTTTCATTAAATTAGAAATATTGTTCAAAGTTTTAGACACATGAGTCGCAAAACATTCCACTGCAAACTTCACCTCTTTCTCTTGAGGAATGAACCATGAAAATGTTGTGTTCATAGGGTCAAATCTGAATTCATCAAATTGGAATGCTCCCCAGCATTTTTCGTCAACTCCATGTTTTTTCACATACTCTGGAGATATCAATCTATTTTCCTCGAGTCTTATTTTTGATACTGCCAAAAGCAATTGGCTAACCAAACACGAGCATACAAACACGGTTGGGCCCTTCACCTTATCCATCAAGTAGAATGACAATTTCTCTAGCTCCTGGCCACATTCGACAATGACAGGACCAGCATTTCCGATACATTCATTCAAGATAACAACATTCCAATATAAGTTTTGATCACGAGGAACAATGTCTGTTCCAGTCCTCGATGCACCTGCACCATTTTCCTCGATTTCCTTTTGTATTTTCGAGATGAATATTTCCAAATAGTCAAGAAGTTTTTTAGGATCTCTTTTGATAATAGCACCACATATTTCACCAATAACTCTGGAAATCTTGTGGTACGTATTGTACCAAACAAAATCAAAAAAATCTTCCCTAAAGGAATCGAAAATATCATCAGACATGGATTCTATCACAGTATATAAAAACTTAGGAAGTGAATCTACTATGTCTTTTTCAGTACCACCGGCTTCGCCTGGGTCAGGCAAGTTTTCAAAAAGCAAGAATAGACGTTCACACAAGCTTTTGATGAGAGGTTTAAATGCTGACGTAGCTGATTTCAATGCAGACAATTCAAGTTCATCATCAACGTCAAACGTTTCATCAGTATTGTATAACTTGTTCTGAAGATATTCAAGATGATCTTGAGTAAATTGGATTGCTAAAGTTGGATCACCATTCTCATCTGATATATCATAAATTGGTACAAAGTTTGAAATAGTTGCAAATGCATCCAACGTATGGATTGTCTTGTCTAGATCATTTGAATCTATACCTGGCAATGCCATCAGCAATAATCTCACAACGTGAACCCGGAATATTTTAGTCGATGCAAAATATCTTGCCAATGCCTCAATAGAACAGAGAGCAGTAGTTACTCTATGCGTAGATATGACACCTTCTAACGATTCATAAATGTCTACTAACACAGATTCGAGGACATATTCAGGCTTCAAGTGAGCTAACAATTGAAGCGCATTGATATAATCGTCAACTGCATTGTTTTTCTTTGATTGAATACCAATTTTTACAATAGGTAAGATTGTCTCCACAAATTCCGTTACTGTTTGGTCGTCTAGCTTATACTCTTGAGGGATATCGTATAATGCACCAAACTTTTCATTTTCCAAGTTGTATCTTTTGTGAAATTGGTACGCAAACGCAGAAACTAGTTTGGAAATGGGTCTTGACCATTCACCAGAATTGGATGGGTAAACAAAACTCTCAACAGCATTGAACAAGTTTCGAATCAGTTTAATTATAGGAGAATTTGGGAAAATAGAGTAAATGATTGCAGAAGCGTATCCATGAAAGTATTTGGTTTTTGAAGAGCCATATTTTTCTGTGTAAATGCTCAAACCATTCATAAGGGTATTAAAAATGTTTTCCATTTGGTCCTCATTAAACACACCCAACTTGCCTAATTTCAAGTATTCATGTGTTGATGTATCATTCAATGCATACAACGCTTCCATTGCTACTATCCCTATTCTGGACGTAATTTGTTCATCAAACCCAGGAAATTTGTTCAACTTGTTCCATAAGTAAAAGAACGATGCAATATAATGACGAATATCGTACTTGTCTTCACTACCATTTGCGGTAAAACGATTTGGAATCATGACCATGGACGAGAACACCAACGACGCATTGGATAAGGTGATTCTACCACCAAGCTTAGAATAAATTTTTGGAATAGCTTCTTTTGGAAAGAACGCGGATGATCTGGTGGCCAACCTTATCAACTGCTTGTGATCCTTCACTTCGATGGAACCGCAGGTGCTGTCAACTGCTGGCAAATGATTAGTGAATTCTTTATACAATTCTTCCCAAGGTAACGTCATCCCATTTTTCAACAAGAACACTGTATCTCTAGTAAGAATTTCGAATGCCTTTAAGTAAATCTTCAAGTTGATATCTTGACCTCTGCACAAGCAAATAGCATAGTATACTCTAGCCAACGAAATTCTCAACTTTACTGGCATGTCGTACTTCATTTTAAGCCAAACAATCAATTCTTGTGTCCATGTACGAACTCCGACGACGGCAGCCGATTTTGGGGACTTTTTATGTTGCATAGCTGAATCACCATCGTTTTCCTCGTCCTCATCTTCATCTTCACTGGACTGCGAATCATCCAAATAAACAGTCTCGTTCTCCACTGGATTGGACATTTCAAACAAGCTGGTTTCAAGAGCCAAGTCGATATCGGAGATCCCTGCTGCGTCCTTCAAATTGGCCAAATCCTTTGCTGAAACTGGCAAAGACCCTTGGATGTCTAGCGTCTTGATTGCAATGTAAAGATGCGATACAATGTGGCTCAAGAATTTCGCCTGGTCGTTGCAGTTCTCTATGGTGTAGGGAAGCATTCTCGGCAAGTCAAGAGTTCTGGGACGGGGTCTGGAGTAGAACCTTGACTTGGGGTCCAATTGCTGCTGAGACAACGCATTGAAGTCTGGTGGGTAGTCCAAGTTGTAAAACAGCTCTCGCGAAATCTCAATCGTGCTGTAGCTTGGTCTCCGGTTGGGCTGGGTCGTTCTGGTGAAGCGTCTCGCATCTTCTCCAAGGGAAAGATGAGTCTGGGACAGAACCCTAGGAATAGGAATTGGGCCCTTCCTTGGAATGGGGGCTCTAACATTGTCCAACTGCATTGAACTGGCGGGTGTCTAATTGGGGTATCAATGGTGGTAACTACAGAATAATTACCACTTGATAAAGAAACAGGCACTAATATGGATTGCCACTGTCTGCAAATTTGATGCTCACCAAGTCAGCCGAGCGCAGTTATAGGGCTGCCAATTTACGTCACCGCTAGGTGCGCAGTTGTGCAGTGGGCCCAAGTCGTGGTAGCTGCCTACGTGCTACGTCCTAAGCCTTAGTCTACGTGCTACGCTGGACCGACATCCACCAAACTATGAACCTTCGTACTACTGTGTTCCCCACACAAACTCACATTACCTAACTATATCCTTTACGTTCCTCTACAAAACACTGACTTGCCAGATATGCCAGGAATTCGATTAGGGCCATTGAGACCAGTGCAGTTGTAGTTATGGTACTGAGGTTGCAAGGCTGGCCACTTATAGTCCTTGCTCTGTACAATGGCGGTATTCACCTGTTTGTCCCATCTTGTTCTATTGTGGCGATTTCTGGCATGCTACATCGCAGCTATAGGAAGTCAACCCCATATGATATATTGTGAATCAAGGTCGCATACAATAGCAGCTTTACGATTTACACATGCGACTGTCCACCTATCGGGTTTGGTTGTTCTTATCCATTACGTTGTGTAATTGTTTATAGGCTCTCACTACTATATCCTCCTCGCACTTTACTACAAACTTAACAGTAAGACATCTACAATAATCCGACGCTAGGCAGTGTCAAGTTTTACAGCCTCTCATTGGCGGTTCGAAAACACCAATAATGCTGATACTTCGAGAGTTGTCCCACTAAGTGAATTATAGTTAACAGGAAGACTGCGCAGTCGAGCGATAACATGGTGTATGATTGCAGCTGGTGTGGGCCATTTGAGTAACACACTTGGTTTTCACAAATTCGCCCCTGACAGCTGATAGCCATCCGGATCATTTCTTGATGTCGTGGATGAGTGGGGTACAATATAGACATAACATCCGGGAATTGCATTTCAACCCTTGACAATTTGAAAACATAGGGCCGATGGTCACTACGTAATGACACAGTCGGCCAGACGAGTCGCGTTTATAGACGTAAAATTCGACTAAAATGACAGAGGGCCAACCAGAACAGGAACTGAAGTGGGTTACGAATTGCTACAGAATCGTGCAATATCTACAGCCAGGGGTCCTAGTTTAGCCTAGATAAAACAATTGTCCGGTGGTATGTGAGAATCATGAATACTACGTTCTCTATCTTCACTTCACGACAATACCACTTGTGCAAAACGACTGGCAAGCGATGACCCGGGACGTTGCTGGTCCCACCATGGGCCGATGTTTGTGCCCAGCTCAGTCAGCTGTTTTGCCACTACTGTGACAAGTCTTGGTCACTATGGTGTACACTACAATTACATCATCCTACCACTATAGACACACTTCACACTACCTCACAGACTACCACAAATGCTCAACAATCCCGTACAAATACACTTGGTGCTCCACACTACACCAGTTTCACCAATCCAGTCTGACCATTGTCGCCACGTCACACAGCCAATTGGCCCCTTTCCCGTCAAGAGACCACACTCATCCACCACCACCACCTTGCTAACAAGGTTTGCCACCTGCATGTAATTAGAGACTTTCGTCTTTTCCTGTTATGAGCCCGTGGCTATCGCAAAAAACCAAAAAATTTCTTCTCATCGAATTGCACTACTGCCATAGATAAAAGTTTTCATTTCTTAAGAAGGTTTAGTTTCATTAGAGTACCATGTCTATTTCTGCGTCCAAAGCTAAGAGAGAACAAAAACGTTTAGAAAGAGAAGCCAAAAAGGCAGCTGAAGGAAAAACCACCAAGAAAACCAAGAAGCAAATCGCCAAAGACGCAGAAGAAAAGGAAGAAGATGATGCTGCTACCCAAATTGCCAAATTGAAGTTGCAACAAGATGAACACGGTTTGTCTGACAGAGTTGTCACTGGTGTTTTGGAATCGTTAGCATCATCCAGAGATATCAAGTTATCGCAAGTTTCCCTTTTGTTCCACGGTAAAGTGTTGTTACAAGATTCTGTTTTGGAATTGAATTATGGTAGAAGATACGGGTTGTTGGGTGAAAACGGATGTGGTAAGTCGACATTCTTGAAGTCGATTGCTGCCAGAGAATTCCCAATTCCTGAGCAAATTGATATCTACTTGTTGAACGAGCCTGCAGAACCAACCGAGTTCTCTGCCTTGGAATACGTTGTCAGAGAAGCCGAAAAGGAAGTCAAGAGAATCGAAGATTTAATCGAAGAATTGATTATCAAGAATGGTCCAGAAGATCCAGCTTTGGAAACTTTGTATGAAAAAATTGATGAATTGGATGCCGACACTTTTGAATCTAGAGCTGCCATCATTTTGACCGGTTTAGGGTTCAATGCCGTCACCATCAAAAAGATGACCAAAGATATGTCTGGTGGTTGGAGAATGAGAGTTGCTCTTGCCAAGGCATTGTTCGTCAAGCCAACATTATTGTTGTTGGATGACCCAACTGCCCATTTGGATTTGGCTGCCTGTGTTTGGTTGGAAGAATATTTGAAGAGATTCGACAGAATTTTGGTGTTGGTTTCTCACTCTCAAGATTTCTTGAACGGTGTCTGTAGTAACATGATTGATATGAGAGAAAAGAGCTTGCAATTATATGGTGGTAACTACGATTCCTATCTTAAGACCAGACAGGAATTGGAAACTAACCAAATGAAACAATACAACAAGCAACAAGAAGAAATCGCTCATATCAAGAAATTCATTGCATCTGCTGGTACTTATGCTAACTTGGTCAAACAAGCCAAATCTAGACAAAAGATTTTGGATAAAATGGAAGCTGATGGTTTGATTCAACCAGTAGTTCCTGATAAAGTGTTCTCTTTCAGATTCCCAGACGTTGAAAAATTGCCTCCACCAGTGTTGGCATTCGACGATATGTCCTTCTCTTACTCTGGTAAGGAAGAAGACAACCTTTACGAACACTTGGATATTGGTATTGATATGGATTCCAGAGTTGCTCTTGTCGGTCCAAATGGTATTGGTAAATCCACTTTATTGAACTTGTTCCAAGGAAAGTTACAACCTCAAAAAGGGAGAGTCATCAAACATACACACATCAAGTTGGGTGTTTACTCACAACATTCTGCCGAACAATTGGATTTGACCAAATCTCCATTGGAATTCGTTCGTGACAAATTCTCCAACATCTCTCAAGATTACCAATACTGGAGAGGTCAATTGGGTAGATACGGTTTAACTGGTGAAGGTCAAACTGCTCAAATGGCTACATTGTCCGAAGGTCAAAGATCAAGAGTTGTGTTTGCTTTATTAGCTTTAGAAGCTCCAAACTTGATTTTGTTGGATGAACCTACTAACGGTTTGGATTTGGCCACCATCGATTCTTTAGCTGATGCCATCAACGCATTTAATGGTGGTGTTGTTATTGTTTCTCACGATTTCAGATTATTGGACAAAGTCGCTAAGGACATTTTCGTCATTGAAGACAAGAATGCACATAGATGGGAAGGTTCCATTTTGGACTATAAGAAGAAATTGGCCGAAAAAGTTGTTCTTTAAATAACTCACCTATTCGTAATCACTACTTATTTTCATCTCTGTATTTTAGGATTTTAAGGTTTAATATACATTTATACATTCAAATATTTTGTATCGTTTCAGGCCAAACAATTATATGTGATGCATCTAATTCAATTGGAATTGTTGCCAACATGTAATGGACGACCTTTCGCATGCTAAGCGAACGCGCTACCAACTACCCCAAACGCCCTAAAAGGTAAAGGTACCTGGAAGTTTCGTTGATCTTGGCGTTATTAGCATCACACCTTAACCAACTGACGCGAGGGAAGTCCACATAAATTAGAACTTTCAAACTAAATGGAAACATCCTTATGGGTTGAATTAAGTTGATTGTATCGTCAATTGCATTAACTGGAAATTTTTACATTCTAAATATCTATAGAACAATATTGTATTGAAAGTAGAGCAATTCTGAACTTGGACAAGACGTAAAAACCATAAGCTATTATTCTTTCCTTCTCAGTGGTGTACCAATTTGATTTCGCTTGATATGGTTTGTTTGTACCGCCTTCCAATTAAATAAGTGGGGTTTTGTGTACAAAAACCCCTGAAATTTGCACCCACTATAGATGCTAACAATTGTATCTGTACCACCCCAAAAACTACATTACTTTTTTTTGGATTTGGATGGTACTTGAAAGTATTAATGGGATTATAACCCTTGGAATTAATGGGGCACAACCCTGTATCATTTATGAGAATGCAATTGAAGTTTTTGGCAATTTTCTCCACCTAAATGAGCAAATTCAGGAATTTAACAACACAAACGGGGCCATAGCTGTCCGGGCACTTCCTGGTAGAGTTAGTATTAGAGGAGATCTTATTTCACCACTTTTAAACGTATGGATTGAAGTATTAGAAGTAAAAGCAAAAATTACAAATCACGTTGAAGACGGAAGACTTGGGCGTATCACCTCTGATTGCATCAAAATTCAACGTCGTGGTGTTGGGCAAGAAGTGGAAAACGAAACTAACTTTAGAGTTCTGGTTGCAACAGTTGTGTATGATATGCAAAATTGGGATAGATATGATACGGTTCCAGAGGTTATTCAATTTATGAATACGTTTGAGGAGTTAACGTGTGCTGAAAAGACTAGTTTCATTCGGTCTTTGTCCGGATTTCACCCGCAATGGATTTGTATCAGGCCCTGGAAAATTATGACGGAGTCAATAGCAGAAGTAGAAGAAATTTTTGATTTGCTTAGCATACTGGTCATATTACCGATACGTTACGATATCAAGTTTTCGAGGTCAAATACTAATAAGTTTGTTAAATCGATATTGGAAAAAGTTATTGGTAATTCAAGTAATGTTAATTCATTATCTGGCTATAATCATTTTTCTGGAGTTTTTAACAAGTTGACCATCACCCAAGATAATTTCCATGCTTTGGGACCTTTATTGAGCTCATCTTTTACATTCAAAAATTTATTTATTCATCATATGGGAGATACAGAGGTATCAATTTCGTGCAAAGCTAAACAGATGACTATAAGAGGAAATTGCAGGGTTGTCCGGTTTCCAAATGGATTACAAGATTTAACTTATATGGATGCTACAGAAATTGATACGACGCACTTTCCAGAACACATCAAAACTCTTATGTTGAAGGATTGTGCAATGACTGGTGCCCTTGTGAACAGAGTTTCAAATGTAATTAACTCAGATAAAGTGGTGTATGGAGAATTACGACTCTTTGAATTTAAGACTACCTTATCAACAGCAAATTTGGATTCCGAGACAATAAATAGATTATACTGTTTATTGTGTCAAAAAGGTGTGAAGGAGGTTCATATTTATCCGCTAGCCTAATGTCCCAGATAAGCTAATAGTCGATAAATGGCTTTATGTGAGAACGCCTTACTCTAAATGAAATGTTTTGGCCAACCACTCAAACCAATACAGTAAAGAAGAACCTAATTTTTTAGGTTGTGTGTAATTGAATACAAGTTTGATTGCTCTTTGTGTGGATTTCTTCATGGAAATGAAACTTATTTTTTAGACATGCAAGGGGTTCCTTTTGCATAAAATTTTAAGCAACTCCAGTACTGGCAGGAACTATAAACAAAACTCTAGACCTGTCAAAAAAAAGACATTATTTGAGTTATCCGTTATGTGTTTGGACATAATAATTACTGATATCTTGCAAAATATAATTGATATTTCAACATTCACGGACAAGTTATGCTTTGTGGAAGCACTTAAATCAAGCAGACACTTTGCTGCACTACTTCGTAATTTTTAAAACCGTTACTCGTGTCCGCATCATTCATTCCAGTATCCAGATTGGATGGTGTAACTATAAGTAATGGTGTTTATTATACTACTGGTCCAACTGATTGGGGATACGACATGGAGAGGCGAGAAAATTGGGTTTCAATGTATCATTTAGACCGTGTACTAAATTTATACATTCTCATTGATTTGGTAATTTATCTTGCAGGCTCAGGATGGAGTGAAACATTTCAGAAATTTTGGAAGAGGTTTTCAAACTTTAATAATCTTACTCTGCATTTAAACCTTAATATATTTTAAAGCATTTTTGAGCTAACAATAGCATAAATTGTGTAGATTGCCGAATCTAATGGATAATCAAAAATAGCTGTTTCAATATTAAAAAAGTAATGGACGAGTCCGGAGTCGAACCGGAGACCTTTCGCATGCTAAGCGAACGCGCTACCAACTACGCCACACGCCCTAAATGTAAATGGTCCCTAGCAGGATCGAACTGCTGATCTTGGCGTTATTAGCACCACGCCTTAACCAACTGGGCCAAGGGACCAATTTCATGGTGATGTTCAAGAACGAGATGGAGATGGCAGGTGATTATGGATATGTCACATGATGAATCAGATGACAAAAAAAAAAAACATTTTGGTTAAGACTTAATTCGCTTCTTCTTCATGTTGCATGATCGAGGATCAGCTGGGTGAATATTAAGTTATTGGACCGATATCAAGGCGGAAAAAGTCAAGTTCAAATGGTTGAAATTAGTTGTACATTTTTGAACTTGAAAAAGTGAAAATGGAATGATCTCGTTCATAATTCATATTTGATAAAAAGATGCTAAATTGAGAGCTTAAAATAATACCATAATGAAAAAAGACAAGGCTCTAATTAAACTTCTTTGGTTATTAATACAAACATTTCAAACTTCAAGAACTGGTACTTAGAAAAATTTTAAAATATTCAGAAAACTAATAGGATTACAAATTGACAAAATTAACTACAAAAAGTTTCTTCAAGTTAACAAAAAAAAAGCTAAATATCGTAAACATATTGCGTACCCGAATGGATGCCGTCATTAAATTCACAAGAGAAAAAAAGATGACACAAAAGCAATATGACTTGAGAGCTTTGTTTGTCGGCTTGATGTTGACATCAAACTTTGAGTGCTGGCTTTGCTGTCTCTCAATATAAAAAATTGCTCTCTGAATTGTTACTGAGATTGGTCACCGTATGATGTTGATGACTTTTACTTGCTGGATGCTTGTCTATGGCACCCCAGAATTTTAAATCGTCTTCTGTGAAAGTTCATGCTCAGGGTTTAAGTCAAAATTCCAGAAAATACAACTCGTTTAAACACAAATTTGTTTTTTTTTTCTCTTTTAAATTTGTATTTTGATCTGTTGGGAACAATCCACTTACGATAGTTATAGATATAAATTACTTCAATCAATTGATCTTTAGATTTATGTTGATTTTTATTAAAAAAACAAGTCAATAACCTCCACAAGTTGCTAAGTATCCAACCAATTTTTTTTTTTTTTTTTATGAAAATAGTTTCGTCAGACAAATCTGCTGATTCAACGATTGCGTCAGCCGTAGTCGGTAAATTCTTTAACAATAATGGAGTTATTGGTTCGTTTTTAAATTATGTTTGTCAAAATGTTAATTTCATATTGCTCCTGATCTGCTTTTTTTTTGATTTCCTGGCTATTTTTCTTTTTTTCCAGCCAATTTCTTTTTTGGAGGAAAGCCTTTTTCTTGCATATGGAAAAGTTTCGGAATAAATTAGTTACAAAGATGTGCATTATGGCTCAGTGGTTGAATCTCAATTTTCTGAGTTTTAGTGCGAGGTCTTTAGTGGAGTAGGTCCATTGGCGCAGCGGAAGCGCTTCGTGCTTATAGCCGTATACGACGATGGTTATGCCAAAAGTCACGGTCGTGTGAGATACGCGACGGTCACGAGTTCGAACCTCGTATGGACCACTTCTACTTTTTTTTCACTTTCTTGATGGTCTAGTTACAACTAAATGACGGATGCTTGTATTTATTCAATTGGAAATACACTAACTATGTCTGATTTCTATAAATAAACTAAGAAAAACATTGGTTGATGGTATTCTCATTATCTCATCAAGTATCTGAAAACAGATCGAGAGATACAAAGGTATAGTTAGTCAAAGAGTGCCATACTTCTGATGTGCTTGTATTCTCTGGGGAGTCGCACATCCCATTTGCTGGTGCACATTCATACCTCACAAGACCATCCGGCATTTACAAGCGAGATATCTCGCATAAAACCTATTTTTAAGTGTACTGTTGAATATTAAGTGCATGTTTCTACTCAAATCAGTGGTGAGAGATCCCTTTTGAGTGTCTAAACAACTTCAACCCACACCAGCTTATTATTGACCACCACCATGCCACTATATAGATGCTCCAAATGGCAAAGATGTAGTCGTCAATGGTGGAAAAGAACCAGTACATCCTATCATACCATGGTGTGTTTGCCAATGGTTGAATAACCATGACCCACACAGAGAAAAGCGAGTTTATCGTAATGACAAACACCACCCACGTAGAGACAAGGATAGTGTATCCAAGTACCCTCGTGTCGCCAACAGTAGCGACACTCAACTGTGGTTCGATCAACGGGATCGGTGTAGCCATACTACCGTCACTTACTCCAGCACCGCTTGCACCGATGGGAAATTAAGTGGTGTGTGTATGTGGTAGCGCCGTATGAACGGTATATGACGGAAGTACCTCTGGTATCATGCAGGATTGGAAAACCTCGAGGCAAAATAGGCAATATTTTCGAGATCCAGAAACTCGAAAAAGACGTGATGGCGGGGACAAAATAACAGTGGGCATGACGCTACCACAACCGTGGTATCCGACGTGACTCTGATGCAGCATAGATTTCCTTTTTGGTGTTTGCTGGGTTACGTCATGTTCTATACTCCCCCTCCACTATGTCGTGTGCGACATGACCTACAAATGTGTACTTTATAGGGTTGAGGTGTGCATGGCTGATGCCTTACGGTTGGAATGTGAAATTATAAGAATAGAACAATCGACAGTACATCCAGTACATCCAAGCACCAACGCCAATACTAGTCTAGGTTACGGTATACAGGGAAAATTTTTCGTTACTTAGTTGGATGTTAGAATAGCACCACTCTCCCCGTCATATAGTAGAAATTACCGTAGGTGTGACCACGACACGGTAGGACGTAATTTGCAGGCCCATAATGTCGGTCTAAGACGAAACGCTCTGCCTACGGGCTGAACCCAAACGGTCGGGCATACGACAAAAGCAAAGAAATTTCTTATCTCTTTATCTGCGGATAAAAAATTTTCATTAAGTAGTGTACAAGTCATTGCGAAAATTTCCATTATCAGATTAAAAACTATTTGTATCATTTAACTAGAAATAAAGGTTGTTTCACCCAGCAAGATTAGTCTAATTTATAGTGGATTGATTGTTTAACGGTTGTGACTCCGTCTCGTGGATTTTCGTGTGTTTTTTTTTCGAGGGTTTATTATTGTTTCTATCGTTTTTTGGGATATCTATACTCTTGTATTACTATCGGGATTTTAGTTATTTTGTATAAATTGTTACGGGTTCATTATGAGTGAGATTTCACAAAGGGTTCTTCCTGTTTCAAATGGTCCTTACGGTGGTGCTTCAGCAGTGTCGTCTGTTTCTGCTCCTGGTCCAAATTCGTCGTTGCCTTCTCCCCCTCCATCTGATCAGCTGAGCAAGTCAGCCGCAATCCAGTCTTCTAGTGGCACTGACGGCACTAATACCCCGATGTCTACTGTTTCTACTCAGTCTATGCCAGCCAATACTCTGACCAAACCTGTCGTCACCTCGGTGACTAAGTTACCTGATACTCCTGGTTCAGCTCCCACCGCACCAATTCATCCTAATGCTAAAACCACTACCCACATAAATAATGGCACCACCACGACGAAGACAAATATCACGTCTCCAGTGTGTAAAAATTGCAAAACCCAAACCACTCCGTTGTGGAGACGGGACGAAACCGGTCAAGTTCTTTGTAATGCCTGTGGGTTGTTTTTGAAATTGCACGGCAGACCTCGTCCAATTAGTTTAAAAACTGATACCATCAAGTCAAGAAATAGAATCAAACAAAACTCAGGTACAGCAACGCCAATCAAGTCTCAACCACACACTCCGGAATTGAAATCAAAGGATAAAGTAAATGGATATAGTTCTTCGAAGAAGTCGTCATCACCAAAGAATCAAAAGAAAAAGACCAATCATGACGTATCATTGACTCCATTGTTACCAAACGGGGTAAGTGTACCTCAACCAAAACAGTTTGCTCACCCAATTATTCACCATCATCATCACCTTCCTCACTTCCCTCATGTTCAACCTTTGCACTATCCAGCTTCTACCCCAGCTCAATTTGCTCCTGGTTTGCAAAGAATTACCAGTCCTTTGTTATTATCTACCACCAATTCTATTTCAAATGCAAGATCAGAAAAACAGGCAGCATCCACTCTTGAAAATATGTCGCAAGAATTGGGTCCTTCAGCTAGTTTTAAATCTAATTCTTCATCTAATTCAAATACCATATCTGGTGTGTCATTGATACGAAAAGACAATTCTATAAGAGATACTATGAAGTCGTCAATCTTTGCCTCCGTGGATGTGAATTCTCCAAGACCAACTTTACCAGAAGTCAGTTCTACTGGATTACCACCATTCAATCATGCATCTATAAATAACAAGTTGCCAGGAATATATTACGATAATCACCGTCAACAGAGCCTGGGTCAGCAGCAACAACAACAAAATCCACCACAAGGTGGCCAGGGCCAGCAACAAGGTCAACAAGGAGTACAACATGGTCAAGGTCAAGCACAGGGTCAACAAGGATCACAACAAGATCAAAAAAGCAATGGTCAACAACAACCACATCAACAGCAATCTCCAAATGAACCACCTCATTATCCATCAGTGCAACCTGTGTCACATGAAGTCACGCTTTTGAAGACTAGAATCAGTGAATTAGAATTGGTCAATGATTTATATAGAACAAGAATCATGGAATTGGAAGCTATGGAGCAAGCAGCCAGATTACGTGAACGTTCGATGAGAAAACGATTAGATGAAATGATGCAGTTGAATGATTTGCATAAGTTTCCTCCACAACAACCTACATTACCAAGCATAAGAAATGTAACCCCACCACCAGGAAGCAATATTGTCTTGCCAAGTTTGAAACGTGAACATGGTGATATAGATGAGAATTCTTCCAAGAAGCCAAAACATTAATGGCAGATTACGAAATTTTGTTTTAAGGTCGCGACTTCCACATTTAATAGATAGCTCATAGATTAGGTATATGATAGTACGTAGTTCTATTTTCTAAAAAAAGCTAGCACAATTGTGAAACGAATGTAGTTAAAAAGGGTTTCTTGAAATATGCAAAAAGAATGCGCAAACCCGGAATCGAACCGGGGGCCCAACGATGGCAACGTTGGATTTTACCACTAAACCATTTGCGCTGATTTCCGATACCGGGAGTCGAACCCGGGTTTGCTCGGTGAAAGCGAACCGTGCTAGCCGTTACACTATATCGGAGATTTTGTTGAAAGGTTATGGATTAAGATATCCATACCAGCTAATAAGATTTAACATGAGTCACGTGAACAAATTTTGTTCCCGAAAACGGTGTCGAATTGGCTTCGCTATTTACAACTTACGGAGGTATTTGAGTTGATCTTTAAAAAATAAAAATTTATTACGAATACAAAACATTATGGTGGGGTTTTAATTTATTTTCCCTTCCAAACTAAATGAGTATATAGATAGTTATATACTCTAAGTACATAAAGCAATAAATGCATTTTAGTTAAAAAAAAAAAAAAAAGTATTAAAAAAAAAAAAAAAATCGTATGTTCCTGGTAGCATATTTTTACTCATGTTTAAAAAAAGAATGGTATAGTTTTACAACGTTAACATATTCGGTTGAAACTTATTTAATCTAATATTTAAAATGTTGAAAACGAGAAATTATCATCATCGATGTTAATCAATTCCCACAATTTTTTACAAATAACACCTAAAACACGCGGAACTAGTTTTTAATTTAAATAATTATGAAACAGTCCCACTGCCAATAAAATATTCACCGTAAACTTATATGACCGGACTCTAGTCTCCCAAAACTTTTCCTGGGTTTCCTAGCCAATTTTACTTTACTTTTTTTTTTACACTACATTCCATTCAGAACAAATTATCACTTGTGTTTTCCTAAATTGCTTATACTTTGGATCCAGGTTTCGATTTCCAATTACGCTTCATTATTATATACAGGAAACAACATCTTTTTTATATTCTGGCGTAGTCGACAGGAACTTTTAATTTAAAATTACAGACCTAAATATATTTCGCCAGTTCGAGTCATATCGAGGAAAAATAAAATATACTATATACACGACAAACATAAATCGCCTTTGTGGTACAGTGGACAAAGACTTCTATTTTGAATGGTGTCTCAATTTCGAGTTCTACCGGTGAATATTTCATTGAATTTATAACATGTGTTTTTTTGTTTATTACGAACAAAATACTTCGACATTATATGATATAAACAAACTATAATTATCTAGACTAGTTTAAATGCTTTTTCATTGAATTTATCAAGTAAAACTGAGTTTTCTTACTTTTCCTACAACTGTATCTTCAAGTTTTGACGTCAGGAGTATCTCTTCCTAAGAATTGTTTGAATTTCAACAATTCCAAAACAAACTCGATATCATCTTTAAGGTACTGGTCTACACTTTGAGTGTAGGTGGATTTATCACCGCTCCATTTCTCAAGGTATAATCTAACAGTTGCACCAGAGGAACCTGTACCTGACAATCTGACAATGAATCTTAATCCATTCTCAAACTTGATAAACAAACCTTGGTTGGATGAAATGTTGCCTTGAAGGTCTTTATATGAAAAGTTATCAGCTTCCTTGACAATATTGCCTGAACCCAATTCCGAGCCTGGTTTAGTGGATTTAACAATTTCGCTTAAGCTATCCACCAATTGCTTAGCTCCTTCAGAGGAAACATTTTCAAAATCATATCTGGTAAAGAAGGTTCTTCCGTACTTGTTCCAGAAGTCATCTTGAACTTGTTTGATAGAGTATGATGTAGCCAGTGGGTTTCTGTTGACGTAATAATCAGCCAAAACGTTCAACCATGCGATAATTGCCCATAAACCATCCTTTTCCCTAATATGGTTTGAACCAGTACCAAAAGATTCTTCCCCACAAATCGACAATTTCTTTGCGTCGAACAAGTCACAGAAGAATTTCCAACCAGTAGGAACTTCGTAAACATTCAAGTTCTTTTCTTTGGCTACTAAATCAATAGCACCAGATGTTGGCATTGATCTTGCCAATCCGTAGACCCCTTGTTTCTTGAAGTAAGGAATAGCATCTGCGTACTCAGCAATAATTGCAACCGAGTCACCAGGTGAAACAAAGGTACCAGCACCGTAGATCATGTTTCTATCACCATCACCATCAGAAGCAGCACCAAAACCAATGTTTTCCTTGTCTACTCTTTCCACTAAAGTGTGAGCATATGTCAAATTTGGATCAGGGTGTAATCCACCGAAATCAGGCAAAGGATGGTAGTTTTGAATGGAAGACTCACTGAGGCCAAATTCTTCGACAAACAATTGGTGACCATATGGACCAGTGACACCATTCAAAGCATCAAACAACACTTTAAATCCATTAGCATTGGCCAAGAATTTCTTGATCAAATCAAAGTCGAAAATGTCTTTCAACATTTGAGTGTAATCCTTAGTCGAGTCGATGATTTCAATGGCTAAGTCACCTACATTGAATGATCCGATTTTGCTCAAATCTATTGGCGAGCTTTCGAGCAATTTGTATTCCGACAAAGACTTTGAGATTTCAAAGATCTTATCAGTGACAACTTCCGGAGCTGGACCACCGTTTGCTAAGTTATACTTGATTCCCAAGTCATTATCTGGACCACCAGGGTTGTGTGAAGCAGTCAAAATGATACCTCCCGTGGCGTTTCTAATTCTAATAACATGGGAAGTTGCTGGGGTGGACAAAATCCCGTTTTGACCAATAATCAACTTTGAAACCCCATTGGCAGCAGCAATCTGAATAATCAACTGAATAACGTGGTCATTGTAGTATCTACCGTCACCACCAATCACTAATGTTGACCCTTTAACTCCCTCCGGAATTGCTAACAAAATAGACTGAATGAAATTTTCAGTGTAGTGAGGTTGTTTGAAAACCGAAACCTTTTTACGTAAACCTGAGGTACCTGGTTTTTGGTCTTGAAAACCTGTAGTGGCAATTGACTTGACAGACATTTTGGATAAAGAGTTATAGCAATGGAATTCTGTGTCCCATGTTGGGATCACTCGTGGAAGTTTTCCTGCCCATGGTACCTGCATTCAGTACAATAAAATTGGCCGATGTCTGGCCACAATCAGGCACGAATCAGACGAAACTCTCAGTAGCAATGGAGCTAGTTGCCAGATTGTAGTAGTGTAGTGCCCACAGAAACAATATATACCACAGCTAGTATAACTTACACAGATAGTACTAAAACGACTAGGGTTGCCTCAGTACCACAGTTGAGCAAGGGAGACCCACACCACACACATCTCGCCCTGGTAATAAAACGCCTACGCAATCTCTCAATCATCGTATAGTGTGAAGATCGTAACCGTTTAGAACAAAGAGTTGCACAGAGTCCTGCCATTATAGGCGAAAAGCTACTGATGTCTGGGGCCACAAAATTCCCTGAAAAATGGCTGCGAAAACACACCACCACTCCCACAAGTCACCCCACAAGCTCTACTTGCTCGATGGACGACACCCACGCAGTAATTCTCCCTCGTCGTATCCAATCAAGTCACGATGTCGTTTTACGATCAATGACCAGAACAATACACTGTGGTGTCGCTACAGAACAAAGCTTTCCTCTACGAGAAAATTGGGGATACTTCGTGGGAAGACCTGCTGATAGTCCACCGCGGTAGCGCCATAGTCAACGGGGCTATTTTGGGAACTTCGTGTACTTTGGCGAAACTTAATCCGTCTGTGGGTTTGGTGACGGAAATGCCAGGATCCGCACGACCTTGTCTATATTGGAGAACTACCCCGATTTGGAATATTTTGCAGGTTAGAGGTATAATTGGAGAATGATAATTTTGTAAAAAACTACAACGCTAATTTAAACAAGAAGAAACCAAACGTCAATTGGGGTGATTTGAAGAGGCAACGCAGTTTTTTTTGAGCCAACCAGCATTTTAGATAGATGGGTGCTGTGTGTATACCCAAATTCTTTGTTTAGCTTGCTATAAAACTCCATTTGAACCTGTCAAAAACACAACCCAAAGTTTTTTTTGGTGTTTATCGTCATAGTTGATCCATTTGATTCAACTAAAAATTTTTTCTTCCTTCTAGCTGTATATCCAACTTAGTCACTCTTTTAATAATGGAAGGCCAATCCAAGCACTCCACCAAATCTCCAATAAAAAAACTTGTTAATACGTTCATTTCCCATCCTGAAAAGAAATCCACCAATCAGTCATCTATGGACCACCAAAAACAAAACTCGGTGTCGTCATCGATATCGTCGAATTCTCTGACGTTTTACTTCAGTCCTAAGAAGTCGAGTTATACCCATACAAGGTCGCAGTCACAAACTGATCCCCCTACATCACCAGTGTACCATCCAATTAGACATAACAATCCGTTTGGAGCATACAACCATCCTGGTCAAAACAGTTTGCCTCCCAATCAAAGAGCTATGTATGATCCTGTTGGTCGGCAGATACCATCTGAGTCAGCTTCGTCGCAGGCGTACAATGGAATATACTCCCAGAAACAAACAAACTCTGGCAACACAACTCCTAATTTTCATACCCCCGATCACTCGTATTCCATGGCCAATTCAGATCCTAACTGGACGACTTTGATTCCACCAATGCCCAAAAAACCCGATAATTCGACCAACATTCCCGCTAAAGTAGACGAACCTTCGGTAGATAACTTGAAAGTATTTCAAAGACATTCTATTGCCATAAGCCCAAACAGCAGTGAAATGGGACAAGATGACACCTTAGATCAGTTGGACTTTCATTCATCCTTTGATCACCAAGAAGAGTTGAATAGTGAATTGGTTGAATCTCCCAGTATTACAGACCAGAAGATTCAACTCAACATGAATCAAAACCGTCAAATCGATCAAACCCAGAATAAAGAGCTTCATTACAGTATGCCTCAATATCCTAACCCTGTCCATGTTAAGCCACCGTTGCAATCTCGTCATTCTCAACAAGTCACCTATCATACACAAGATCTATCCAATCCATTTCAAAAAACACCACCACTTCAAGGCGCTTCGAAGTCTTCAGTTCCGGCAAGTTCTCCACAACACGTACAAAACAGAGGAACTCAAGTTGAATCGGAGGGCCAATATCAACAGAAACCTCAGATGCATACGTCAATTGCAAATAATCCACAAATGTTTCCATCCAGAATGCAAAGACAACCATCGCTGAGACGACCATCAGTGCCACCACCAATGCAACCACCTCATACACAAGGACAGGCACCGGCATTATCGAAACCAGGACAGGCAGGGGGTATGACGAAAGAAGTTAATGAAAATCAACCAAAACCACAATTGCGGTACAATCTGACAAACTTAGCTGGTCCACCGGGCCTACCAAATCAACTTCTACAACAAAACAACCTAGCACAACCATCGAAGTCCATCAAGAAGAATCGAAAAATTTGTTACAAATGCAAATTAGAGATTACTGGTCAGTTTGTTCGAGCTCTTCAAAATCCATATCACGTTGAATGTTTCACTTGTCATGAATGTGGCCGCCAGTGTGCTGATAAGTTTTTCCCTTATGAATCGAAAGATCCTGAAAAAGGTACCGAGTTGGTTGCATTATGTGAATACGATTATTTCAAGAAACTTGATTTGATTTGCTTCAATTGTAACACTGCCTTGAGAGGTCCATACATTACTGCACTCGGAAACAAGTACCATCTTGAGCATTTCAAATGTGCTGTATGCCAAAAGGTTTTCGAATCAGATGAAAGTTATTACGAACACGAGTCAAGCATTTACTGTCATTACCATTATTCCAAATTATTTGCTTCAAAGTGTGAGGGATGTCAAAGTTCTATAGTCAAACAATTTGTGGAATTATTCAGAGGTGGAAGAAACCAACAATGGCATCCCGAATGTTACATGGTTCACAAATTCTGGAATGTTTGTATCCTGGCTGATAGTGTTGGTCTAGCAAAACAGCTAAATATTCCTACGCAAAATGTAATGGATATCATCAAGGACACCAACGATGCGAGCTTACTACACTCCATTGAGAATCAGATTGAGAATACAGTGATGAACTGCTGGTTGACTTTGTCCGGATATGAAGAAACCACTGCAGCGTGTATTTCAGATATGTTATTGAATGCATTTGTTAGCAACCAACCGAATGGACTTTTTGTTACCGGAAAATTGATTTTAAACGTTGAAATCCTATTCACAGCGTTGGATAATGTTTTGGACATGACAACTTCTTCAATTGTAACAGAAAAGTTGATGGGAATGTCACGTAACAGAGACATTGATGATTCAATTGATTCAACTTCTGATGTATATTTTCAAGCTTTGAAAAAGGAACCAAGAAATATTTCAGGAAAGATAATGAGCTACCTCGCAATATTAAGGAAATCGTCACAGATAAATACCTCAGGCTCTTTATCTGGTGAGTTGCTATCTGTTATTACTGGTTGCGCTCATTATTTGAAGTTGTTGATTAGGTTGGGGCTCAATAATGCCTTAAAGCTTAATCAATTGTTAGGGAATACTGAAGCTACCGATGTGTTCTTGAGTCAAACCAGACAGTACGAGAATTATGTGGTTGAAAAGGAACCCAAAGATGAAGGGTCACACAATGACAAAATATCTGCCAGTATTTTGTCCAGATTGACAATACCTCCCAATTCAACAGACGCTTGTACTACCTGTAATCGGAGTATTGAGAAAGCTTGTGTCAAGTTTATTGACAATAAAAGATGGCATTTGAAGTGCTTCTGCTGTTCGACATGTGGCAGGATTATTGAGAACGATGACATTCAACAAGCAAAATATGATTCAGTTGGAAATTTTGTGTTGTGCAAGAATTGTACCAACGAGGATTCCCGACCAGGTTTTGAACTTGTTAGCGACCTAATGCAGTTGGTATACTTATTGCATATTGCGTTATCGAGATCCAACTTGGCGATGAAAGTAAACCTTCGTGATCATGTAATGAACCATAATGTTGCTAGACAGGAATCAAGAAGACAAAGCGATGTGCAAAATCCAGTTTCATCCAATTCTGCATCTCTTGACGGTTATTCAAAGACAATTGAAGACGTTACAAATTTGAGAACAAGAAGACAAAGTCAGAAATTATCCAACTCGATTAAGAAGAATGCCAGAAAGTCAATCATCTTAGATGCACCTGAGGCAGTTAGGGCCAGACAAGATACAACTCGAGACAGTGAGGAATCCTTGAAATCATCAGTCAATAGACAGCCCTCATCAAGTTCTTATCTTTCATACAACCCATTGACTCCAGAAACTGAGCAGTTCAACCTCAAAAACGGGTTGAAAATTCAGGATGAACCAAGTAAGCAAACGCTTTACGTTAACCTAGATCGTACAACAGATTTATTGAAGAATGAGAAATCTTTGACATTAGATGATATTCCCAGAATTGTTGCAGCTGAACAAGCTAGGGAACAACGTCCAAACGCTTTTAAGCATCACAATACTCTTTACCAACGTCAAAAACCTATCAAACCGGTGCGGTATATATCAACCACTCAAAAGAGTCCAAATGTACACTCAACGAACATTTCAGAAGACCCCACTGCAAATCCTCCATTCAAAGAGGAGTCAACACAAACACCCAAGAAACAAAAATACTATTCAGAATTGACTAAGAATGAGCATTTCATAATGAGACATATCGCTTTGGAAGCCTTTGTACAACTAAACGGTACGAAATACAATAAGGAAGAATTGCTTTCGCTAATTGAAACAAGGAAATCACCAACATTCTGGGATAAATTCAAGTTTGGAGCAGGTAAGACTGAGAAACATAGTGCAGTGTTTGGTGTGGATTTGAATGAATTAACCAAAAAATACGGTATGGATTCCGACCTAGGAGTTGGTCCAAGTTCCTTAAGAATTCCGATATTTGTTGACGATGTAATCAATGCGTTGAAACAAATGGACATGTCGGTAGAAGGAATTTTTAGGTTGAATGGTAACATCAAAAAATTACGTGAATTAACAGAACAAATTAACAAGCATCCAACCAAATCCCCTGATTTCACCGTTCAAAGTGCTGTTCAATTGGCGGCATTGATGAAGAAATGGTTGAGAGAACTACCAAACCCCTTGTTAACTTTCAACCTTTACGAACTATGGATTAGTTCACAACATCAAAAGGATCCATTGATGAGAAAGAGAATAATTCAGTTATGTTATTGTATGTTGCCTAGAAGTCATAGGAACTTGGTCGAAGTTTTACTTTATTTTTTCAGTTGGGTAGCATCATTTGCAGAAATTGACGAGGAAACCGGATCTAAGATGGATATTCACAACTTGGCGACTGTTATCGCACCAAATGTGTTGTTCCCCAGATCGGCAGCCAACGAGGGGAATGGAAATGGCAATCCAACTAACACAGGCAATATCCAACAGTCTGGAGAAGGATTCTTTTACGCTATTGAAGTACTTAATCAAATGATTGAACAGCACGAGGAGTTAAGTATCATCCCCGATGATGTATTACAGTTGTATGAAAGATGCAACTTTACCAAAGATAATTTGACTACGAAAGAGATAAATCAAAAGATTGAAAAAGTATTGCAAGAGGACCGTGATTATTTCCAGAACTTTAAGGTACAACCAATGGAAGAACTGATGGAAAACAAGGAAGTTCGAAGCAATACCATCACACGTAGCCAAACCAAATTTACTGATGAATCTCATGGTGAAACAACCAACATTTAATGTGATGGAATCGACCCCAAACTAATTATATAAAAGCATATTGAGAATTTTCAAACAGCATTGCAGTCTAGAGATTTCAAGACGTGTACCCATAACATTCATTTAATCTCTCATTTTTGTGTATATTAATATATTGTAACATTAAGACTAGATAACGACTGTAATATACATAACTGCGAAGAATAAAAAATTTACGAAAAAATCATTCACAGCTTCATAACTCGATCACAATGTCATTAACAGCAGAATCGTTCAAAAAAATAATAGAGGAAAGGTTGGACGCAGACTTGGTCCAAATCGAGGACATGTCTGGAGGATGTGGCCAAGCGTTTGCTGTCGTAATAGTTTCTGAGAAGTTTGCTGGCAAGAACAAATTGGCAAGACACCGATTAGTCAACACAGAACTTAAGAAAGAAATCGAGGGAATTCATGCATTCACCCAAAAGGGATTCACTAAGGAGGAATGGTTGAAACAAGGAGGGTCATTGTGAAGAACCGGCCGATGAAGTTTAAAAACCATAGTACGTTCGACTATCACCGATATCATGGTATGTGAAAGTAGAACTTACAACCAATACATAAAATCATGTACAGTAATGAAATGAAATAGCACTTATGAAACTTAACTATAGTAGTTGTAAAACGAAAAGTCTACATAAGTAAGGATTACAGTAGTAAAAATACTCTCATGACTTCAACTTTTATCACTATTGAAAATGAGCACATTGCTGACGGACAAAGAAACTAAATCCCGAAACTCCTTTCTATAGCATACTTGAAGTGAAATATTTCTACAGGCGATTGACAATTCTCAATGTAGTCATGTGTCTGTAATTCAGAAACAGCAACAATGCAGTCACCACTAATGCATTCAAATGTAAGCAACACGATCACCGGGTTGTTCCTCCTACACAAAAATGTGCTTCAAATGCACACCTTCGTGTTCTGTTCAGATTTTTACCAAGACTTTTAGTAAGATTTTTAAGGCACGAGGGGTCGTCAAGCTACATTATTTTGTTCCATCATTGTAGCAATCGGCAGATGATGAGATGAGCTTGCCATCTCTTGCCATTTCTTACTGATCTCTTACTGATGAAGTATAAACCAAATAGAGTTGACTTCCTTCCTAGTAATTTTCTCGCTAGTCAGATAGTCGCATCAAAGCCACGAATCGATTATTTTCTGAGGTGAAAGCCACAACTCGGAAATATGAAAGGCGACCTCTTGGTCGAAAGTTTTCCCAACAGGCGTACTTCTTTCGCTACCCAACCTGATATTATTTTTCACTCTTGATAAAAATCACCAAGTGCGTCTGTTATGCATTCAAATGTAGCCAGAGTTTATTTCAATCGTACCCAATCATAATATTTATGCATGCTTAATTTTAGCTACCCATAAATAGGGCTTAAACTACATACTTGCTCACATCTCCCTAGGCTGTGTAGTTAGAACTGTGAATGTACAGCTTGTATTGTACTCATTGATGCCAATGGCTATGATGTAAGAGAGTAGATTAACTATGAAGAGTACTACTATTTTTAGCCCAAATTACCACTTTTTGATAATTTCCTTCCCTATGTTCAAAATAAGGTCAGTATCTAAGACCTTTTACGAGGTTGTATCGTAACATGCTTTCAAGAGGCAGGAATGTCTATTTTTTCTGTCACAGTAACCAGGGAAAATAATTATTCCTTTATTGTGTTGGTTATGGCGCACAACGTGCATTTCTCCTTCGAAATCAATATTTGACCCTATCTTATTATCTTTTACTTCAACAGCCGAATTTTATTTGTTGCTTTTTGCATCGTCTTTTTGGTATATCTGTGCCCCTAACGTTTACGCCTTCTATCGAGCCAGCAGCTTACAAGTGGTTACCAGTAATTGTTTGGTACAAAGTATTCAACATTTAACTCCCCTTGTACTCAACAGGATTTCGATAATATCGTACCGGCAAATATCAACCATCACCTGAACGCGTGCTTAAACATACTAAATCCCCATTATACTAACAAGTGATTTGTATTGTTCTTCTTCGGCTGGTTTTCACCTAATTACTTCATTTCATTCTATTTTTGGTCCACAAAATTCATTGTAATCCCAATAGTATGCAAAATGATGCCTTTGGATTTTGGAGCACGTAAAATCAAGATCATGGTGGGATGCTTATCAGCAGTTATATTGACACTTGTTTTGTTGTATACCTTCGATGTGAAATATCTGCCATTTTTATCGCAAGATGTCAAGCCTAAGTATCCACCTCATGTTTCCTTGACAGAAAAACTTATGACACAGTTGAAATCAAACTGGCGAGAAACAGAAGGAGGGTTCAACTTTCAAGCTGATGCTTGGCCTAAAGAGAAAATTTATTCCAAACTTAGACTTCAATTAAATGAATCCTTCCCGTACGATCCCAACGCACCAATGCCCAAATACATTTGGCAAACGTGGAAAACTCGCCTCGATTCACCAGATTTTCCTCAAGATGATAAGGTCTACGTTGAGACATGGCAAGTTAATAACCCTGACTTTGTTCATCAAATGATCACGGACGATGAAATGCAGCAGATTGTAGAAACCTCATTTGCAAATGCTCCTCAGGTTATTGAGGCGTTCAATTTGATGCCTAAACCAGTATTAAAGGCCGACTTTTTCCGGTACTTGATTGTGTATATCAGAGGAGGGATTTACAGTGACATTGACACCGTCAACTTAAAACCCATCAGCTCATGGGTTTCGTCTCAAAGTGAAATCTATAACCAAACAAACAATCCAGGTTTGATTGTGGGAATAGAGGCAGACCCAGATTTTAAGGGATGGTCAAAATACTATGCTCGTAGACTTCAATTCGTGCAATGGACCTTACAGGGTAAATCAGGGCACCCAGCCTTACGGGAGTTAATTGCAAGAATCACTGAAATCACTCTTTTCCGTGCTGAGAACGAATTGATGGATGAAGTTCTTGGAAAAGACGCTGGTGACGATATTATGAATTGGACCGGACCAGGAATATGGACTGACACAATCTTCCAATACTTGAATGAATTATTCCAGTCCGATGAATATTTCAATCACAAAACATGGGACAATTATCACACCTATTTCGACTGGAGAACGTTTACCCATTTACAGAAGCCCATTGTAGTTCGTGACGTTGCTATATTACCAATCACCAGTTTCAGTCCGGGAATCAAGAGAATGGGAGCTGGAGGTGTGGAACATGAACTCGCGTATGTCCAACACCAATTTAAAGGGAGCTGGAAAAATGGAAAAATCAACGAATAGAGCGGTTCGAAACACCAAATTTAAACCATATTACATCATATAGCCCCGAAACGGTACTATTTGTCTTGTGTTACCTGCAATTTTGCAAAAACTACCAATATGGTTTACTCCAGCTTAAAATTCCTCCATAAATACCAGAGAAAAAAAGTGCTCAAACATGAAATTTCATCACCCACCAATACGGTTTACACATTCTTATAGCCACGAGGAATTCGATTTGGAAGAAATACCAAAACTCTGTAGTTCCTTACAAAATTACGGAAACTACTGTGGCCCTTTGCTGTTACCTTGGAATGCATTCTACGTTGATACCTTCAGTAAAACCAGAAAACTGTTGAGTATACATGGGGCTGCTACGCTTGTACACACAATACATAGAAAATGTACTACTAGGACAGGCTTAACGTACTTTGTAAATCATAGGGTGTACTATTGTACCGTGGCAAAGCGCACAAACTACCACGAAAGACAATGTCCTCCAAAAAATTTCAAAACTACCACCGTAAAAATACGTACCCACTTAGTAGTTGCATGTAAACCCGAAATCCACTTCGTTGGCAGGTTCTCTGGTTCCCTCCGAAAGATCGGATTGGGTTTGGATCGGTACATGTAGCGCTACCATGTTCAAAATTGTACCTAGATACGCGTTAGAGATGGTTTGATTTAGAGTAAACAATTGAACAACAGGTGACCACGCCCATATGTTGTGTTTTTTGATATGACATGCTATGTTTCTGACTCTGAGCATGAAGAGGCAGACTACATTGATCACACGAGAGTTTCTCCCACTAAATTACTACGAGCATTGTCTGGAGTAAGTGTGAATCAACGGCAGCTGCTTTTGCCTCGCTTAGTCAAGTACAGACCTGTGCTCCGTGAAGGTCAGTGGGATGAATTAGCAAGTAGGAATGGCAAGTCAGTGGTTAAATCTTTGTGTGAGGACAAAACAAATGGCAACAATGACTTTCAACTGGCCAAAATTCAGCCTAGCAATGGCAGTAGAATAAATGCACAAAACAGCAACAACAATGCGATAAAAAACCAAAAATCAAACACAAAGGATGACGCATTGAACGAAGAAGACAACCATAATATCAGAAAGTATATGAGCTCGTTCAATTCCATTCCCCAGAGACGAGGACTTCGACAACGTAATTTTGCCTCAACCCATCCATATATGGTTGATTCGATAAAATACTTGGGTTTGACAAGTGTCCGCTACTTAAATGATCTATATGCGGAAAACCAGGATATCGAGCCAATTTTGAAGTTGTTAAATCATTCATATTTGAAATTGAAAAAGAAGTATCCCAAGGACGAAAAATACAAATCCAAAAACTTCTACACCGTTTTGGGAGAATCAAAGAGAGCAACTACAGATCAGATTCATCAAGATACAGATACTCAATATCAACCTGATCAGGATGTAAACTTAACTAGTTCTCAACTGAATTCTCAGTTCCATGACTCGCAATCCCATCGATATGACATTCATTCTCAGGGTTATGACCTAGGAAAATATCATGATGAGGAGTCTGAATATGAATCTGATGACTCTATATTTACACCAAAGAGAAGGCGACATATTTTAATTGAAGATGAAAACTCAGACTCTGGTTATTCTGACAATCAAAGAGACAATTTTATGGGAAGCGATTCTGATACAGAAATGTTATCTGAACCGGAAACTTTTGTTAGAGTAGGTGGGAAATACATAAAAGAGCATTCGGTGCTACGAGGGACATTGCCCGAATCTGCCAAACGGCTTGCATTTTATAAAAATGGTTTGCAATCTAACAAGCGCAAGCATATCATACAAAAACCAACGGTCAAGGAAATAAGGAAAGGTTTAGCAAGGAAAAAGAGAAGTACAGTTAAAACTAAATTCAAGGAAACTTTTGATGATCTAATTGACGACAATCCCCAAGTATTGGTAGACGTTTATAACGGAGAAGATGATTTGGATAATATGCCCGCTTTGGACACATTTGGAATATTGTCCGACTCAGTAAGCGGAGAAAGTGACAATGAAAGTGTTCCATCTGATTTTGGAGAATTTCCATCTCTTCAGCAAAACAGAAATTTAAGCACTTTGACGTCCCTTAGTTCATCTGAACCTGAAACTATATCTAACGAGGGACAAGAATACTTGTCAGATGAGTCGGACCTGGTGATTGAAGTGGACATTATCGATAGAATGCTAGCGAATACGAACTCAAACTTGGTCAAGCCTGACCAAGAACAAGGAAAGCGATATCGCAGACAAGAAACGCATTCAAAGAAAACGTATTCGAAAACTGGAAGTTTCTCCAGAGCGACTGTTGCTCACAAAAGGAGAAAAAACGGAAAAAGTGGGACCACAACACCTCATCCATCAACTTATGGGAAATTGAAATTAAAGATAATAAAAAATACTGGAAAAGTTCCATTAGAAAAGAAGTCGACCAAACTGAAGAAGAACTCTGACCCCCGCGGACAAAATGTACATAACAGAGAGATGTTGAAATCGAATTATGTTTTTCTGAGAAATCCGGTTCAATCGAACATTCAATTTGAAGCAGAAAAGGAAGATTACAGACAAAAGTCATACAAAAAGCTGTTTCAAAAGTTTAATCAAATTCTGAAACATACCAGGTTTCCATCCAATTATGTTTTGAGCAAAATTGACATCAGTAAAATTTGTTCGTTGAATCAAGGGAAAAGCTATGTGCTTATGCAAGATTCTGTGATAGTTAATTTGTTGGACCAAGTTTTCACCTTAACTTCGGTCAACAGATATGAATCGGAAATAAGTTGCGAAAAATTGCTTTCACTTATAGTAAAGTTGTTGAAAGATTCTTCTACATCTAGAGGCGAAAAACTAATGTCTGAAATATACCCTGGAGTAAGTGGTTTGTTGCAATGGTTTCTTATTATACAGCAACCTGCTCTGGAGAAGATTTGGCGATTACTTCGAATAGCAATATCTACTTTATCAGAGTGTAAAGACACTATTGCAGGCTCTAATTTCGTGGAAATCTATCCATACTTTATGCTTCTCAATTTTATTTTGTTAACACTTCATAAAATTCATTCCATTGAAGATAGAGAAGACACTTTAGACGAATTATACGAACAAACATGCATTAACTACTGGTTAATTTTTTTCAAGTTTTTCGACTTTACAAACATCGAGAAGGTTGTTGGAGGAGTTTCACACGGAAGCGAATCTTTTCTTATAGCTCAGCAACTTTTAAGTATTGAGAATAAAGTATGGTCACTGTTAGATTCAGCAATCCCCAGAATGGACATACCAGCAGAGTCACTACTAGAGAACGTGGTGAGTTTAGTTCTGATAACTTCGTCCAAGAGTTATAACTGGAACTGTTTCTGTACCATTTATGCTGGTATTAAAAACCAAGAAGATTCATTCATTTATGATCGCTTCATTGATGCCGTTGAATTTTTAAATGGTAGATTTGGTTGGCCGATTGATGAGAGGATAATATTGCAGCTCCATTCGACCGTTACATCCAATAAGTTTGGTAACTTTTTAGACGAATGGGCTGATCCAGATATCATAGATGTTATAAGGACTCGAAATGATATACCAACTACTTCATTCTTTGAAAGGTTCATGAAACTTTTGTACGGATACATATCTGATATTGATCCCGACACAGATAAAAAGCGACTTTCAATGAAACTTTTTCCATCAAGCCACTATAAGTATGAACCAGATAGAAAGCATTTTGTGATGTTTGTAAACCGAATGAATTACATTTTGCTCCTATCCCAAATCTTCAAAGAAGATATGAAAAACCAGTTTCAGAAGTTGGTCAAAAGTGTTCGAGGTCTGAATGATAAAAATATGATGGAGACAGCTGTTCGAGCGTTGTCGTTGTATACGGAAATTGCACAACAAAAAGGTAACTCCATACCAAGCGAGAGCTTTGGAATATTATTTAATGAAATGTTTTCATCATACTTGCATATTCCGAGATTTAGAAATCTATGGAAAATGTTACTCAAGGCATTTGAAAATCTTCCTGACGAAATAGCTGTATTCAACATATTTCTTTCTTTGGAAGATCTCCCAGATAAATTTGCGCCAGAAATCCTCAGAGTTGTATTGAATTTTCTTGAAAAATCATCTGATATTTCCGTATCTTTGAATCAATCTGTAATCAATCAACTTGAAGATAACATTCATAATATTTTGCATAGGCAAATGTCGAAAGATTTACCGGAGCGCGCAAGCGATTTAGCTAAATCAGAACAAACTATCCATTTGGAAATAAAAGTGTGGATAAGATTAACTTCAATGTCGTCCAGTTCCAACTGGGAAAAATTGGTTTTGCAGAAATTGCCATATATTGGAAATTCCCAGCTGCGAGAAAAGTTCATGCTTTATTTCTTTAATAGCGTTTTACTGTTTACTAACTTGGATACATGTAAAGACGTTGTTATTACATTAATATTGAGGAATTTGGTTTCGTTTTCCCTATCACCTTATCTTCCTGAAATTTTGAACAAGCTTAGTAAAAGAAATGACAACATTGTTCATTTTGATAAACGATGGGTACCAGATATGATTATTACATCGATCAATATTTCTGGTTTTAGATACAATATAATATCAAATATTTTGGAAAACATATCTAAAGATTCAAAATTGCATGAGGCTACAAAAACAAACTTTTTGAACGAGTTGTTTAAAAACCTCAATTCCGAGTTTGATAAAAAGTTTTCCATTACATGGTTTAGAGAATTTTGCAAGAAGGTGTTAATAGAAGCTAACAAGCTTTTCCCAAAGTTGGTTTCCGTTTCTGAAATATTCCAAGTACTTGCAAACAAGTTAGGAATATTGAAGGAGGAGTTGGATGAAAGATCATGGTCATTAAAACCACTTAAGCAAAAGCTCACGGAAATACATATGAATTTAACCAACGCATTGATTTTTAATAATAGTGAATGCATTGTGATAAGGAGACTCAACAATGCCAATATTGAGGTCCTTTATCATTTGGTCAGTGTCTACATGAAGGCGATATGTTTGGGTCATTCTGATAAATGGAAAAACGTGTTCTATCTTTTGAACTTTTACGATACTCAATTACAGTCCTATAAATTTCGAGTTGATGTTCCCAACTTCCCTAACTTTTTGAGAATGTTGGTTCAAATTCCTTTTACACCAGATAAGAAACGTTTGAAAATTGACAAGTTCTATCGATTGAAGTCACTAATATCCGTTCTGCACATTTTTGAAATTTCCCTTGTCTTATTCAGTGGATATAAAGATATCAGTTGGGTCCGTGAGAGTGCTGTTCAGTTTATTGATGCGAGCCGAAATTCATGCCCAGATTCGACAGAGATGTTGGACTTTGGGTTTTCTAGTTTGACACCTTTCGAAATATTTCAGCCTACACGTGAGTCAAATGTTAACATTGAAGAACTTGCTGACCCAGAGTCCATGGAAAAGTATAAAAATTCATTGAATGAGTCGTTGGAAAAACTTTCACGTAATTGCAAACCTGTCCTGTTAGTTACATCTGCATGCCTTCCGCTTGATTTAGACTTTTTTTAGTCTACTTTGCATATTTAGTTCCGATTATGGTAGCTTACCATATCCTTGTATTACTACATAGATTACCTCATTAATGTACACATTTTTACTGAATTCCTCTTTGACTCTTGATCAATCTGATTTCAGCTTCTAATTTGTCCTTTCCTTTCTTAACTTCAAGCAAAGCCACAACTGACTTTATTAACTCGTCGTATTTAGCCATGGTTTTTCGTGTTGGCATAACTGGTTTCCAACTTGTACCACCAGCTGTTGGTATATCTAATTCTTGTAATAAACTGTTCACAGCCTTTAGTACAGATTGCTTTTGTTGTAAACCAGGTAATCTTTGGGTTGATCTGAGAATTACACCTGGAGTAAGTCTCTCATTAGCATGATAATGTAAACCATAAGCTTCTTCTTCCTTTTGGGTAAGTCTCTTCATAAGCAATTGTTGAATTGCGTTTGGTTCCGATTTAGAATTGTTGTTATGATTTTGCTTAAGCAATCCTGATAAATATTGTTGCAAGTAAGTTTGGAATGTTCTATCTTTCTTGAATGATGACGAAGCTGCCACTGGAATCGGAGGAGGTACTGGATCTTGCTTACCCGAAGCGAGCGATCTTTGCTGTAATTGCAATTGCCGTTTCTTTTGATTTTTATCAGCAATCATCAAATGATTATACAAGTTTGTAAGTCCTTGCGAAGATTGATATTGTGCGATCGATTGTGTAGTTTGTGGTGAGTCTAACAAAGTTAACAAATTTGAACGTTCTATTAACATTTTCTTTGCTGCAAGTTCAAATCTACGAGCCTCAATCACAAGTGACTCTTCTTCAGCAATCTCCGCTGGTGTTCTCCTTAATAATGTTTCCAAATATGCTTTCCGTTCCAATTCTCTTGGTTTAGAGTATGCCTTGAGTGATTCTATAGTCGCTGGGTTTGCATTTTCTTGCCCTTCAAGGATCTTGGTACACACCCTGTAAAAATGCTCTTTCAAATCCTCTTGTGTACGATTAGTTCCGAAATTATACCTGTCATGGATAATAGGCCATTTAAGTTCAAAAGCATTGCACAAGTCAAACAAGTATTTTGTTTCTTTATACGAAAACTCTTCCTCTAACTGTTCGTCTTCTTCTTGTTGTTCCTCTGCTATTTCTGTTGACTTGCCCTCGTCTTTGTAGAGACTTTCTTCCTTCAGGTTTTCATTATCCTCTGGTTTTGAACTTTTGTTCATGGTTTCTTTATCTTCATCCTCGGGTTTTGAACTTTTGTCAGTAGTTTCCTTATCTTTATCCTCAGGTAATTTTGATTTGGCTTTATTGACGTTGTTTTCGGACTTTTCTTTTTCGAGAGCCTCATTTTCAGGTTTATGCTCTACTGCTTCACTGGACTTTTCGGTTTTGACTTCAGCTGAAGACTTCTCGCTATTTGCGGTATCACGTTGTTTTGTATTTAGATTTGATTCATTTTTCTTCGCCTCTTTTATTAATTTTTCTTGCTTCTTACGCTCCAATTCCCTCAATTTTCTCTCATGGTTGAGCTTTTTAACCAACTCATTGATTTGTTTTAAATATACATTATAAGTTTCTTCATCAGGCAATACTGGAATATCCAACTTGACGTTAAATTTCTCATAGAAATATGGCTTTTCTTCTTCCAGTTCTAGAAGTTCTTTGGAGCCCTTAACCCAATGGTAAAACTGAACATTTTCATCACGTTGACGCTTCGAAGCCAGAAAGCCTACGCGTGTCCACGGAGAGGGCTTCATTTTGTGGTTGATTCTACTTCCATGTCCACTAGAAGAAATATTCACTGGAGGTGTATTGGGCCCCAATAAACTATACAACTCTCTGGCTAAACCGCTCCCTCTACCACCAGCATCTGCCGAAACTTTCTGTTTCTTTTTAGCAGGTGGCGTCAGTTCATCCCGCTGAACATTCAATACGTCCAAGATATCGTTTGCTGACATTGTAATTCAACAGTGCTCAACGTTTACTAGGTTAACACGAAGATCGAAAAGAACATATTTACCCATCAGGTTGTATTTCGTGCGTGAGACAAAAAGTCGCACTCGAAAAATTTAAACTTTTTTTCAACTATGAAATTAAACTATAGACTAGGCTAGATAGTGATATAAATTCTTGTCATTTTCATCACGTTTGAGGTATTCTTTCTCTATTAACAATTCTATTCTTTGTTTAATCATAATGATTGGTGGCAGGAATCGTTTAGATAATTGTTTGATGAGCTCCTCTATGAGCTCGTTGTGTTTGAGTTGTCTTCTTGATTTCATGATTCTTACGATTGCTGCATTCACTTCGATTTGTCGTCCCACACTAATGTCAGCTTGCAAAGTTTCTTGCTCTAACTCGCGTTCTGTCTTTACCGTATTTCTTGTAGAAGATGCTGCTGATACCGTTAATACCTTTACTTTCACTGAAGGTGACTTGAATTGGCTGTTAAGCTTAAACACGTCTCCTTTGTTGATTTCTTTTGACATGGGCAGTTTAATTAGCAACCGCGACTTTGGTGCCACTGCTATTGATTGTAAATGTCTTTTCAAGTCTATCTCGGGGATTCCTGTCAATTCCTCAATTTCTTCGTAAGTGAACTCCCGATTTTCTTCAAACGCAGACTGGATATCACTAGATTGTGGAGCAAATAACAACATGATAATTCCAGCGTATGTAGCCAAGTTGATTTCGTATGTTCTACTTGGATATGTGATTCGTAAATCAATTGACCCAAATTTTGGACTCCAATACATGGATTTGTTGGAGTTTTTATTTCCAGAACACCAAAACTCTTCGAATTGTTTGATTGTAGGTCGCAATTGCCTCGACCAAATAAACTTAGAGTCTTCTCCAAATGATTTATAATCTTTTGTCATAGCCTTTGGCCAATCTAGCACATTACAGATCTTTACGTCCAACTCAACCACATCGAGTGAATGTGTCTCAACATGGTTCTTCCAATATTGACTAGTATCTTTGGACAGTTTGATGTCTTTATTCATCTTGATAATCTTATCCAAAGAAGAAGTCCCCATCTCCTCACTCAATTTAGAGATCAACAATTCTTCAATGTTGACTCCCAATTTATTATTTGTATTTACAATTTGTGATGATCCTTTGGAGTTCAAAAACCTTTTTGCAAAATGATTAGCATAGTATGCTTCAAAAGCATCTTTGTCTTTGATGTACTTCAAAAATGACAAAGATTTAACAATAAGATCATTCGTTGGGTCCGATGAAATGTCTTTGGAGGTGGTTGCTTTTGTAATCTGTTTGATATAATGGTCCATATATACAGACAATAGTTCGGGAGCATTAACAGATTTCTTGGTGGTATTATTGATGAATTCATGCATTGTGTTAAGGATGGTTTGGCCAACAGAAAAGTCCAGTTTGAAACATTCATCAAGAATAATTTGCAATTGGTCTCTGTATTCTAGAATCTTGTCTATCCATTTAGTAGCAAATGCTGGGGAATTTGTGGAGGATTTCTTAGAACTACTTGATGTACTTTCAAGAGAATTACGGACATATTCTGTAATATCGGCCCCTTGTAGTAAGATATTTTCCTTTAATCTTAAGCGCAAAAGCTTGTATGTATCATCAGTTCTTCCAAGCACATTGTAAAGAGTCGACAAATATTGTAGATGATGATTGTCTTTCTTTTCTTCCAAAACGTTGGTAAGAGCAGGCTCGAGTAAATACGAAAAACCTTTCTGTTCTTGTGGTAAGCACATTATTGAGTCAATTTTATCTTTAATCAAGATATTGTTCATCAAATTAGTTAACTTGCCGTGAGTGGAATCCGGCAATTGCAAATTCATTCTACTTTCTTCCTCCTTTATGAACTGGCTAATGCTATCAAGATATGACGTTCCTATATTAGGAATCTTTGAAACAAACTGGTAAAAGAATGTTTCTGAGCTTGCAAAGAATAATGGCTCAAAAAATTGTTGATAGTAATTGTCTCCTGTTTGTAGGTCGGAAGTATTGGATGGTAATTGGACTAACAATTGCAACATATTGATTAATTTGCTAATGTACATGTTAGTGGTGATGACCTGGCCACGTCTTGTTTTTGTGTATTCATCTATAATGATCTGAGAGACCTTGGAACCAATTTCGTTGTTATTAAGTTCAATGACGTTTGACTTGAACAATTGAATCCCTAGGTCGTAGATGAATAGCTTTTTGTGTTCCTTGACGTATACCCGGTTCAAGTACATCAACACGTCGCTGATGAACTTCATCGACTGTAAGTTTTCATCCCATTCAGCCAACATCAGTTTCATGAACTGCTCATCGTCTTCAATACTGATCAAGTACTCCCTTCGTGAGAGGAGATGCTGGGAAATTAACTGGGAAACATTCTCGTAAAGCTTTCCCCCGTGCTTACGCAACACTAACATATAGGCATTCCGATACAATTGCTCATACGACAAACTGGAGACGTTCTTGTTCTGTATCTGAACAATGGCATTGGATAGAACTAACCATGTTTTCTCGAAATCGAACACAGCATCGGTGGTGGCATTTTCCAGGGATGAGCTGATCAAAGACTTTCTTGGTGGACGTATCTTCGATCTCCTGTTTCCCGGTATCATTTTTTGGGTCTCCTACTACTGTGATGGTTTGCAGTTAGTTTTTCTAGATTGAAAATCTGGAGAATACACAGAAAATCACGTTCGCGCATACCGTCTCTGCCTGCACCTACGATCCACCCTAGGCAGATACGCTTCCACGAAGGCCCGTCGATCAACACCGTACAGCCTATCAGTTACAGTTAGTCCACCAAAGTACAACACCGAGGAATATTCCTCAGTGGGAAAATTAGTTGGTATTGGGACTCACAATGAACTGAGTCCATGACGAATGGCCATCCAGGTTACTCTCAAGTATCTGACCTTTAGTAGCATACTAAAAAATAATTACATCAACGTCTATATAGCATTGAAGAGTGCATTAAGATTAGAGTGTTAACTGAAAAACAACCGAGATCCATTTTTGAAAAATCACTAGAAGACCACAATGGGTTTTAAGACTTGTGCGGCTCAACTGTGCTTCTAAGTGGCACTAGAATTCTGCATTGAGGGGAATACCTCACGCATCTGTGGTGTGGTTCCGGAGGCTATAGGTGGTGATGGAAACACAGCGGAACCGCAACGCCGAGTTGGTTCTGTAGGTATGACTCTTACTCCGGATTTCATTGTTTTCTGTGGTATTTTCAATTGAGAATCGTTTATTGGCGGGAACAAATGTTTGCGGAACCGGCGCCGTTACCGGCCGCTACCGGCGATGGTCAAATTTGTCATAGTTGGAGGTAGTATAAATACAAATCAAGTTGGATGAATATAGTTTAGTTGAAACTACAAAATTAAAACAATTATGGCTGGCCCAAGAACTTTATACGATAAGGTGTTTGAAGACCACATAGTTCACAAAGATGAATCGGGATCATACTTATTATACATCGACAGACACTTGGTCCACGAAGTGACGTCGCCCCAAGCATTTGAAGGGTTGAAGAACGCTGGAAGATCGGTCAGAAGAACAGATTGTACTTTGGCTACTGTTGACCACAATATTCCAACCATTTCGAGAGTCAATTTTAAGGACATTGACACTTTCATTGACCAAGCCGACTCCAAGTTACAAGTGAAGACTTTGGAACAAAACGTTAAGGAGTTTGACATTACCTATTTCGGTATGACCGACTCCAGACAAGGTATTGTCCACGTCGTGGGTCCAGAACAAGGGTTTACTTTGCCTGGTACCACCGTTGTTTGTGGTGACTCCCACACCTCGACTCATGGTGCCTTTGGTTCGTTAGCTTTTGGTATTGGTACTTCTGAAGTTGAACATGTTTTGGCTACCCAAACCATTATCCAGGCTAAATCCAAGAACATGAGAATTGAAATCCAAGGTGAGTTATCTCCTGGGATCACCTCGAAGGATTTGGTTTTACATGTCATTGGTGTTATTGGTACTGCTGGTGGTACTGGTTCAGTTATTGAATTTGCTGGTAAGGCCATTGAAGATTTATCTATGGAAGCTAGAATGTCCATTTGTAATATGGCCATTGAAGCTGGTGCCAGGGCTGGTATGATTAAGCCTGATCAAACCACTTTCGATTACATTAAAGGTAGACCATTGGCTCCTACTGGTGACGAATGGGACAAAGCCATGGCGTACTGGAAAACTTTACACTCCGACGAAGGGGCTGTTTTTGACCATGATATCAAAATCAAAGCTCTGGATATTGTTCCAACAATCACTTGGGGTAATTCTCCTCAAGATGCATTACCAATTACTGCCAGTGTTCCTGACCCTGCTAATGTATCTGACCCAATTAAAAAGGCTGGTATGGAAAGAGCTTTGGAATACCAAGGTTTGACTCCAAACACCCCACTTCAATCGATCAAAATTGATAAGGCTTTCATTGGTTCTTGTACCAATTCGCGTATTGAAGATTTACGTGCTGCGGCAAGAGTTGCTAAAGGTCACAAGAAAGCAGCAAATGTCAAGGAAGTCTTGGTTGTTCCAGGTTCTGGTTTAATTAAAGCTCAAGCAGAAAAGGAAGGTTTGGATAAAATCTTTGAAGAAGCTGGTTTCAGTTGGAGAGAAGCTGGTTGTTCCATGTGTTTAGGTATGAACCCAGATATCTTAGACCCAGAGGAAAGATGTGCATCGACTTCCAACAGAAACTTCGAAGGAAGACAAGGTGCCAGATCCAGAACTCACTTAATGTCACCTGCTATGGCTGCTGCCGCCGCCATCAAAGGTCATTTCACTGATATTCGTGATTTCGATTTTGATGAGTCTGATCAACCATCAATTCATATTGAGCATGAAGCAGTCGAAGACAAAGCTTTACAAGATGCTGTTTACGAGCATGAAAAGGAAATCATTGAAGAAACACCTAATTCTGAAGGTGATAGACTTTTCGATATCCCCAAACCTGCCGTTAAAAAAGCCAAGACTGGTGATGTTGGTGGTATGGAAAAGTTTACTGTATTAACCGGAATCACTGCCCCATTGGACAAGGCTAACGTTGATACTGATGCCATCATTCCAAAACAATTCTTGAAGACTATCAAGCGTACTGGTTTAAAGAATGGTTTATTCTACGAATGGAGGTTTGTGAAAGATCCAAAGGATGGTAAAGACGTTGAAACCGACTTCGTTTTGAATGTTGAACCATACAGAAGTGCTGAAATCTTGTTAGTGACAGGTGACAACTTTGGATGTGGGTCTTCTAGAGAACATGCTCCTTGGGCATTAAAAGATTTCGGTATCAAATGTATGATTGCTCCATCCTTCGGTGATATTTTCTACAACAACTCGTGTAAGAACGGTTTATTACCAATTAGACTTCCACAAGAAGTTATCCTTGAAAGATTAATCCCTGCTGTGAAAGCTGGCCACAAATTAACTGTTGATTTACCAAATCAACAAATTAAAGATGGTGAAACTGACGAAATTTTAGTTCCAAATTTTGAAATTGAAGAGTTTAGAAAGCATTGTTTAGTCAACGGTTTCGATGATATTGGATTGACCTTACAAAAGGAGCAATTCATTAAGAAATATGAAGCCAAGAGAAGAGAAGTGTTTTCTTTCTTGGAAGGTGGCTCCAAGTTAGTCAAACCAATCAAGGGTACCAAAAAATCCATTTATGGTGTTAAAGCCCAAGAATGGTAAGTACATATTTTTAACGATTAATTAATTAAAAGAATTTAATAATGAACATGAACAGTCATAAAACCACCTGTATTCTGTAATGAAGACTTTGATGGTGTAACCGCATATTTATAATAATTAAACAAGAACTAAAAAATTGTATAAGCATCTTAAAGTTCCGAGAACATCTAGTGATGAATGTGCTATGTACTATCTAGAGGGGAATTGGAAAAGACATTGAAATAGGAACAATAGTTCAGAGGAAATCAACATCAATTATTCGTTTATGTAGTCATCTTCGCCACAATAACATATCAAATATTCAATTGTGTCTCAATTTCACGACATTACATAAAGCGAAATAGCTCCAAGAGCGAACGATTGCAATAATGAATCAAAAAGAGAAATTGATCCTTAACCTCTGATTCAATTCGATTCAATTCGATTCAATTTGCTATCAAATTTTCTAAGTAAAAAAGAATTACTCAGCCTTTTCTGACATGACTTGTTTGACCGGCTCGCTATCGTGATAAAGTTTGTGTTGTTGTATATACCGTATGACACTGTTAGGAAGCAAGTATTGGACACTCATACCTCTTCTTATAAACAACCTAATTTTGGTCGACGAAATATCGTTATAGATCAATTGTTTGATCACTAGAACATTTTTTCTATGTTCATACATAATATCATGAGAAAGCAAGAACGATCTAACGTCAGTACCTGTACGTTCAACAATCAAACAACCGTAGTTTCCTAAAATATGATGTAAGTCTTGATCAGCCCAAACATTTGGTTCACCCATAGATTCAATTAAATCACCTCCAGCAAGAAGCATAATCTTTACTCCTCGGCGTTCTCCACTCTTAGTTGTAACACCACCACGCTTAATATTGATTTCTTCATTAAAGTGGTCTAAAACTAATGCAGTTCTTGTATACTTGGGTTGTAAAGATTCCCAAGAATCAACCATCAACCACGAACTTGTTCTTTCACATGCCAACTCACACATTCTAACTCTATGGTGAGCTGGAGCCAAACCCTGTTTCTTATAATTCGAACTCACGGGCGAGTAGTATCCACCAATACATTCGAATCTGGTTTGCTCGGATATAGCATCCAATGCCATTTCAAACATTCTCAAATGGAGATAAGTGATGGGCGAAAATGATCCACAAGCAACAACAACCAAAGGGTACTTGTCATCTGGTATGCTTGTAGCCAATCTGTGAGTAGGGAAACTGTAGTTCTTCAACTGTGTAGCTTGTCTTTGTATACCATGAGGCACTTCTTCCAAATCAGCAATCTGATAAGATTTTACTTGAGTAGTAGGAGGTAAGATCTCATCATCAGAACTTGAGTCCTGAAGGTCCGTATGCTTTCTTGGGATCTTATTGTGTTTGACATTGCTATCTTTGTGAGTCGTCTTCGATTTGGAAGGATGAGGTGGTGGAGCGTCCACAGGTTGACCTAAATCAGCCAAAACTAATGGTTCGATGGGCTCATTATTTGGGATTTTGGAAGCGGAAGCGGGTGGTTCAATCAGTCCACCTAAACTTGGTGGTTTGAAATTGGGATCGTTGGTAGGATCCATGGCTAATTTAGTCGATTGCGCTCTGTGTGTATAAAATTACTGTAATGAGTGAGGTTTTTAGGAAATGGTAAAAATGTTGAATTTGCGACGCAGTGAATATTTAACATGAAAAATCAAATTACGCAAATGCGCCATAACGGGACAATCTTGACCATGAACAATTTACGGTCAGTTCTTATACAATCTACCGGTTATAACTGACGATTACTAACACTACTACTACGAATGTTTACTTAGAAGGTGTGGCACGATTGTCAAAGTGGCAGCACAATATTGACCGTGGTTCCAGCAATTGTGGTGCCAGCCAAAATACTGTCAGCTGAGTGTGGCAATTTAATTAGTAATTGGATAACCTTCGAACAGTGATATTTTTATTATTTAGTTTCAGATTCGTTTCGATAACGTTCTTTCAACGGGCCGTATGTTGATTGAGTCACATGTCTCATTATGAAGCTTTTTTGGTGTCAGACTCGAACCTGCGTAAATGTAATTGGAATTGATAATAAGATGAATTTTAAGTCCATTTGGCACAAAAACAGTAAAATGAAAATGGACATGGACATTTGAATCGGTTTTAAGATCAACTCCACATTCAAAATGGCTAATTTATTTGAATTTGCAATTTTAAGATATCTAAGTATGGTTTTCTTTTTTTCAGTTACTGTATGAAGTTAGTACAACCGTTTATAGTTTCTCATTTGAGTTGCAAATTGTTGCAAATTAGTTGTTTACTACTCTCACGAAATTCTGCATTGAATCGGTATCTAAACTTGCGTAGCACTTCACAAGTTTAGCTAGGGTAACTGGTGTCCCATCAAAGATAGTTGGATTTTTGTATATTAACCGAAAAAGTTCTTTCATACGTAGACTATGTAATTCTGTGATGTCAAAATTTGACATGGCTTTGACCTACTTGACAAGCAATTAAGACACTTATCTTAAGGTATAATATTGTCCTGGAGGATTGATTTGTCTCGCCTAAACTTTTTATGCGGCTTCCACATATTCAATTTACATTACTACTTTTGATGATGTAAAACAGGAGAAGTGAAACATTCGCTTCCTCAATTGTGCATGATAACTTCAAAGTTTATTAACCACTAATGCTACAGACTATAGAATTAATGTGTTTGTCTAAGCTGTTTATATGTCATGAATATCGGCTTGTGGTACACGAAAAAATTGTAACTGGTTTTTTTAAGGGAGAAAGGATTAAATAACAGTATTTGCATACAGAATGATCAGATTTAGTAAAGGTAATGAAGTAGTGATCCCAATAGAATAACTAGTAGTTAATCTAAGTAGGAACATAGACAGTCGTTTCGCCAACACTTAATTCTTGAGTATTTTTCACAAATCGAAGCCTTTGAAATGGCTTTATTTAAGTCCACAATAAAATGATTTTTGTAACTCGTAAAGTTTTTACAGCCGTTGCCAAAGTTTGTGGGTATAACAGAGATTTGAATTAGATTCGTTTAGTCGAACATCTTTTCTCTGAGATCTTTAAGTTGAAATTCAGACTGCAGTTCAAAGTCCAGTCTATGCTGGAGTCATCGATAGACCACTTTTTCTATGTTTTATAATTTTCGCACATGTGGTACTTTTTGACACTGTGAGAACCTTACTCGAGAGAAACATCAAGTATTTATTTTGTGTTGTCGACTGTGATGACGGTTCAAATTAGGGGTTGAAATTTTGATAGGGGGTATATGAATATTATCAGCAACTATGTTATTTTCCAAACACCAGTATTTGTATGAGAAAGAGATGCTTAACTCCAATCTTTTATTAAAGGAACGAAGAATGACTGCTACAAAGCCAATTGTAATTGGTATATCCCCAGGTGACAAGGTTGAAATTTTGGTTATTTCTAAAAAGAAAAAAAAAAAAAATTTAGAAAAACCGATCTATTCTTTCTTTCAGTTAACAAAGTCATTGATCTGGTAACTATACAATATAAGTTACTTCAAAGGTACAAACTTCTGACTCAAATAAGTTCATATAGAAGTGATGAATTTCTCAAGTGACTCGTATTGCATGTTGTGGATTAATTTTTAACTACACCTAGCATGCGTTTTCCTTTCAGGCTTAGGATAGATCTGACCCTGCAAAATTCAAGACAAATTGCTCCAAGAAGCTGCATGTTTCTACGGGATACTGGTAAATAGGGTTCGTAATTTATTAGGTTTATTTCAGCGCTACCATATTAATTCGTGGACCCACCAAACGATCTTTAGAGCAAAAAATTTATGGACAATTTAAGATTGAAATTATCTGATAAAGTACTCTAATCAACGATGAATAAAGTAAGACCAGCAAAAAGACTTGTGGAAACATCTGGAAAGTGTTCAAAGGAAGGGGTTTTATATGGCCAGTGTATTTTGAATAACTATCAAACATTAGGGCACAAAACCTGTGATAAAGAGTTTGTTGCTTTCAAACAGTGCATAACTAAGCACGCTGGTAAGAAATGGTAAAGAAAACTTGCATTTATGGTTACATCAATCAACATCATATATGTGGCCGTCAGATTGCATATCGACATGAATAAATACTCCTTTAACATTAAATTCAAATTCAAACCCACTAACGAGTTTTGAAACGAACAGAGATAGAGGCATGCTTAGACGGTTGCATGTCCGGATAGATTTGATTTAGTGGTATTATCAGCGCAAAAATGTAACGAATGTTCTTGAATTCGGCATTTGGTTATCACACGAGCCTGAGCTGTCTTGAATTCAGCCAAAGTGTCAAAACGAGTCACTTTCTGGGGTTGTATTCCTACAAACAAGATCGTATTTTGTGTTCTGTCAAACGAAATACCCAAAATTATAGTGATACGTACAATTTGATCTTGCTACCAGTGAAGTAATGAATTGGTATTCTGGAGCAGTTCTAAGAATCAGCGTATCATGAATACAATCAAGACTTTTGTCTGGGATTCTACTCTTTCAGATTTACAAGAGGGAAAAAATACAACTTTAAATTCAAAATTTATTGTGCATAATGCAGAATATACTAGACTATGGGAAATGCCCAATTCTTGGACCAAAGTATCCGTCTGGTGCACTTTCGGTAGCATTCAAATTAGCCACGTACATTCCCTCGTAACCACCATAGGAAACATTATTTCCCCACCAGTCAATAAACTTTGGATGGTATTGAACAGCGAAATAGATAATGATGGATGAGAAAGCAACACCAGCAGACAATCCCGCACCCAAAAGATAAGTATATTTGGACCACCAGGTAAGATATCTCTTCTTAATGTAATGCATGAAGAAATAAGAAACATAAAGACCAGCAGTATAATAAGATAAGTTATATGGAGCCCATCCAAGCATACCCCCAATGATAACAGTAGGTTGAAAGTACTTAGTATATTTTCTTGGAGCATACCATTTGAAAGCAATACAAGGGAATACGAGTAAGAATCCAATCAAGAAACAATATTTCAAAATAGGATATAAACCATCAAACATTTTTCTTGGCCCAATAACCCCCCAGGCAATAGATGCATTATAGAATGTTGTGACACCAGGACAGGTAAATTTCTGTGTGTTGTTAGGTTGACAATAGTTTGCAATACCACCATTCATCTGGAAGTTCAAAATTCCCAATTGAATAAATGATGCAATGAAAACAGAAAGAAGCTGACACCTGAACATTGCTCTTGGTGCGATTTTAAGATAATGAGCTTGTTTTTGGTTAGTGATATAGTTTTCGGCTTGAGAATCAATGTTCACACCAATGGCCTTCACGAAATTCAAAGCCAAACCGTTACCTGGGATTGCATATCCAATAATTAATTCAGTCAAAACATTAAGGGCAAACGAAAAACCGGTTCTCGAATACACAGCTGTAATTGGAATTAAGAAAGCAAAATTCAACCCAACAGCAAAGAAGATAGTCCAAACTGGCGTTTCAGCAGGATATAATTTAACACACAAGATTGCACACATAATCGAAAACAATAAAACACAACAAAATGCCCATTCCGGAACTTCTTTATACTTTTTCATGTGTCTACTGAACGGATCATTGAAACCGTGATATGTAGACTGTTTGAAGTTACGAACCATACCATACAAATGAACAAATGCTTTTCTAATGGGTCTGTTGTAAAGGGTAACTTCGTACAAAAATCCGAATGGGTAGATAGCGAAGAAGGCACCATAAATAAGTAAATTACCTGCCGAGTAGAATGGTGGACCATATTTCTCGTATTTTGCCTTATCGAATAAACTATTCTTGTTAATGACTTGAGAGACCTGATAAGGATCCCCAGTGTTAGTATACAAAGAATTGGTGTTGATTGGAATAAACTTAGTCCATTTGTAGTTGGAATAGTATAGACCAGTAATGATGAAGAATCCAAGACTCATACCAACATATGTGTTCACTTGATTAAAGAAGGGTACGGCCAATGGCTGACTAAAATTGATTGTGTTCCAGTCAAAGGAAGGAATTGGATTAACCCCGAGACCCGTTACACTACCTGTAATATTGACCAAATTCAAATTGAATGGTTTAATCCAAGTAATCCAGTTGAAAGTGGATAATGCTTGGAAAATATAGTCAGGGAACCAGAAGTATACCCATGATGCGGCAAAAGTTATAAAGAAGAAGGCATACCTTGATATTTTCCAGCCATTAATATTTTCCTTTTTAGAGGGCTGCATTAATGCTCTGTTAACGGCAAGAGTTGGTAAAATAGTTGGCCACACAGACTGAACAGGATAGATTGCAAATTTTCTAATTATACCAGCAAAACCGAATCCCATAAAGTTGGTAGCAAAAATTAACAAAACCTGGTAGCCAAAATCTGCCCATTGATTGTTATAATATTGTGGTAATTTTTGAACATGGATATTATTAGAAGCGTAAGATGTAACACCACCAGAAACAGAGTAGAACAACGTGGTTAACATTTGTTCTTTGAAACTCCAAGGTCCAGGATTCAAATCAATAGTGAAGTTAAATATTTTGAGTTTCTTCTTGGGAAAAACCTTCAGCAAAAATACACCACAAGGATAAACAAAGACTTGAACAACAGATGAGGATAACGAGATGGCTGGCCTTCTTTGAGAAAAAAATTGATCAATAATCGCTCCAAGACCACACCAAATAACACCCAAAATATAAACTCGAATTGTTTCACAAGGAATTTCTGGGTCATCATAAGGCTCGGTAACAGCCCTAACCTCAGGATATGGAGAGAAAAATGCGATCAAGGCTGCTTCCAATCTCACTTGCATGTCCCAGTCGACGATGTTGTGCCAATCGCTTGCATAGTCACCTTTTTCCTGTTCTAATGAAAAGTCCGAACTCGAATGTTTTTCATCAACTTCATTCTTCACAGGATCTTTTTCATTGAAAGCACTAGCAAGGTTGCTTCTGACTGACTGATGAGAGCTCTCCATGTCGACCAAATTTTTCCACAAGTCGTAATCATCGGTTGGGATGTTAACATCAGCATCGTGGTCGATAAGAGCATCTTTCAAAATTACTAATGCTTCGTCAATTTGAAGGCCTTCAATTTTTTCGATCATATATGTTGCAGTCTCAGGGATATCATCCAAAGAGAGCAAACCTTCAAAGTTCAACCTTTTCAAAATGAAAAACTTTTGATCGGTTGTCAACGACGTACCAACGTCGTTGAGCGACATCTGTTGCGATGTAATAGCATAAAGGTCTACGTCATGATCCAATCTATCTGTTGCACTAGTAATAACGTTGATGTCAGGTTGCTTTTCTGACATGGTTCAATTAACAAAGGACTATGCAAACCAAATTGGGTAGTATAGTGTAGAAGTATGTTAGCTGTAAGGTTTAAAGATATCTATCAGAATAGAGGTCGCAGGAAATCGAAAGAATTTATAGTGGTACGATTCCATTGATCAAAATTTCGGCAGCCGTTTGATAATTGGACTTTGCGACTCCACAATTGGATATACCTTATCACACTACAATTGGTGTTATCAGGTTGCAAAATTCCTAATCGGTAGAATTTGCGGCTCCAAAAATATTGAATTATTTTTTCTGTTACAAAAATAGCATACTTTTATAATTGTCTCACATACTAACCTAACAGTGATGAAGCAAGAGCCATACCAGTTCACGAACGTGGAGAGGAACTTATGCCACTTGTTAAATGGAAACAATTGCCTACCCCCTCAGGAGGGGATAAAGAAAAGGGTCTTTTTTTCAATAAAGGTCAACACGAGCTCGCTTCTACTTTTACAGCCAGATCAAATGAAAAGTTGAAAACATACTAAGCTGTCAATGAGGGTGCAGCAATCAGATTTTGTTCTTTAACCTTCAAAAGTGCTATCGGGGACACCCGGTATAAATGAGCCACACATCGATGATGTAACAGGTTTCACTTTCCGGACTGAAAATGGGTTAGATACCACTCCACGATGGAACCAATGACAATCTAGTCGGCATTCAACGGATGGTTTGGACTCCGTTGGATAGAGAATACCAGTCGATTACCATCATATCGAAACTACTGATTGTGCTTCATATTGTGAAGGGTTCATACCAACGCACGGCAAAAAAATATATTGCGTGTAGAACATTCGCGTTTATGCATATCAGACACCCTAATTAATCAATTGTAAAGCCAAATTCTTGGTAAATCTACTAATAATAACTCACAACAGTAGTTAAACGTTGTACGGGAAATATCATTTAAACTACAACATTAGTGTATTGTAGATTTGATATCTCATGTCTTTGATAAATTTAGGGAAACTAAACGTTGACGCGATACTAAAAAATATCTACTAATGATTTGCGTTGATTTGCATGACTAGAACCAACTGTATCGGAATACATTCGGGTAATATTGCAGTGTTATAACGCTGTCACGCTGTTTTTTGAGGCATACGATTGGCCCTAATTCTGCTTGACACTTCTACACTTTTCCATTTCAAGGTATAGATGTGGTTGCATATTTACTCTACATTACAGTTTCAAATGGTTAGTCCGTAATACAATTCAACTTTTGTAGACATTATGGCAGTTGTACCTCTCGCTTTAGTCGCATTGTAAGCTAAGATAGAGAAAAATATTCATCCCTATACCGTGCTGAAATAACTCCTGCGCAATCGTTTGATGAATTCTTCTTACCACAGCAAAATGATGAAAACCTATGTTCAAAAAGGCGATCATGACAGTCTGTGCAGCACGATTTCAGTTGGATCAGAGTGCAACAAGGTATGTTTCCGATTTTAGATCTTTACACTATGTAGATGTAATTGTTTAATGAAGATAATATTGAAAATTGCAGTTTACTATGTCATTGATAATCACCTTGCGTGATTGCAGGTGAAGTTTGTTCGGTGACATGTCATGCATACCCGTGGCAAGATTCACAAAGATAGCTGTGAAGTTGCCACAGTTGCAAACATAGCTATGTTGTTAGTGCCACACGGCCTGTACTACAATGAGGGTTATTTTACCAGTGAACAATGTAGTAAGTAATTAATATTTAGTGCCCGCGAGGTATGGGCAAAATTAGATTCGTTCAATGACATGAACTCAGAACGTCATAGGAGCTGATCGTAGTTGCATATTTCTTACCTTATCTATGAACAAGACATTTCTTTTTCAAAGAAGCTATTAATTGTATTGCATTACCTCTGAAAGCTTTCACGACATTTAAACACCTGTTTGTAAGCGACACAGGATATGATTATCGTAGTATATATTTTTTTGAGCCTTACTATCAACACTGCACGATGTTTGTTCAAGTTCTCTCCTCTCCTTATGCACGATAGTGAATACCCAAAACTCATTAATTGAATGGCTAAATAATATCAATTGAGCTGATATGCCATACAATCCACGTCAAGAATCTTTCCCCCTAGAATACATAATTGTTTCGTAGAATGGAATGTAGAGCACTTACTTCTGCACTCTTGGTTTGCTGAAGAATTTAAATGAAATCACGAATTAAAAGATGTATTTCTGAACCATATTGCAGCTCGACATTATAAAATCAAAGATTAAACTTGTATATCTAATCCTACAACTTGTCCATATCACAATTCGACTACTTAGCGTATCATTATTCCTCAATATTAATGTATTTGAAAATTGATCAAATGAGTACCTAGATCGAGCAACATCTTACATGAATTTCCTTTCAAAAAAACTCTTTGGTTCTTTATCTATTTGTTGTTGGCCAACTGAACTGATCCAGTATTTGCCTCCAACTGCTCATCATTTGGTTCTTCTAGGTCATCATATTTACCATCCAAGAATAATTCAATGTCTTGCTTTCTTGACTCCCACTTCTTTACCAGATTCAACTTTTCCTCAATTTCTTCGATTTCATTATCAATACTCTTCAAGTTTTCTTCAGATGTGAGATCATGGAATTTCCAATCCTCATGTTCTCCAATTTCCAAAACAAAATCATGATACTTCATAAGTAATGGTCTGTGAGAAAGTGTGATGAATGCAATCTTCTTCTTCTGTAACAACTCAAATAAGTAATCTTCAACATCAGTTGATACGGCATTGGTCGCTTCATCAAGAATTACTAGCTTAGGATTTTTGAATAAAATTCTTGCAATACTTATTCTCTGTTTTTCCCCACCGCTGAAAACATCTTTCCATTCTTTTACTACATTGAAGTTACCTTCCCTGCTTAACAAATATTCCAATTTCACTTCACGAAGAATGTGGTACAAATAATCGTCATTATAACCCATCTCAATCATATCGTCGTAGGAGTAAGGGTAGATAATTTGATCACGAAGGTTACCGGTAGTAAAGAATGTTCTTTGGGGTAAATAAAACGTATCCTCTTCACTTGGCTTCGAAAGTAAACCAGTGTACAATGGCCATAAACCTGCCATTATTCTTGCAATTGATGTTTTACCACAACCATTTGATCCGAGAATAAGCAAATTTCTTGTACCGTCAACTTTAAAGTTGAGATTGTTAATCAACGGTTTATTCTCCGAACCAAGTTCTGATGGAATAACGACAGGGATATTTTCAAATCTCACACCATTAATATAATTGTGTTGAATTGTACCCTTAATATCCTTGATACCATACTTATCACCAAAGTCGAACCTAGGAGAGTGAACTTTGTGTAAGTTGCTCAACAAGGTAAAAACTCTTTCAGTATACCCAGTCAATTCTGACACATCTTTAATAGAATACATAAGACGACTTCCAGCGTCGGCTAACGATAACATAAGTCTCTTGTTGATGACGAATTGTCTCATATTTTGTTTTTGATTAACCATGCTGTCAGATACATTTTTTTCCGAAGAGGATTGTTCGTCATGTTTGGGGAACAATTCATCAAGGAATACTGGTAAACCTGCAAACACATATCCCCAAGCACTCCAAGTGTATTTCAAAACGTAGTCTTCTATAACACTGTAACCGAACGAGGTGTTAATTTCCAAATTTATGTGACTCATCAATTTATTAAAGTGGCGTTTCAAGTTCGACTTTTCAACCAAAGAACCCTTATAGAATCCGATCTCTTCACAATTATTTATCAAGTTTAAATGTTGATTGAAATATACCCCTTCCAATAATGTATTTTGTGCCGCCAATTTACCAAACTTTGGAGACGACTTCTTGAGCAAGTATGCTGTAAAGAAGTAGTTGGCAAAAATTCCAATTATGGCACCAGTACCTAAATTATCTCTTAAGTACACTGAAAAAAATATCAAATCGATAAAAGGTTTTCCCATACTACTGAATAACCCAGATAACGAATCACAGAACTTTGCAATATCGTTTGTGATATATTGATCAATATTTTGAATATCACTTAATGAAATTTTATAGTATGCCATTGTGTTATCCAAATACATATCATGAATGTATCTAGTCAAGTTGGTTCTGAAAGATAACGACAATCTGTTCGTTAGGTACTTGATCGCAGCATTTGTGTAGGATGCTGGGAATGCAATAAGTAACCAGTACACCAAATCACGGGAAAACTTTCTTCCATTACCAGCAATTAAGTTCTTCACAATTTGACCATCCAATTTTGCAACCAAAAGCGACATCCAAGTTCTCAAAATCAAGAAAAAACACTGTGATAAAAGTAATGACGTGTTTTTACTATAGAATTTGGGAATCAAAATCTTCCATATAATGGTCAATTGGTTTATAAATCTTGAATTGAAAACGACTTTCTTCTTTTGTGACTCAATCAAGGATTGATTTGTCTCAAAATTCTTGTAAAGATACTTATCTGCTGCATATCTATCATTATTTGGTTTTGCAATGATAATTCTTGAAGTTTTTCCTGAAGACTGTTGAATGAAAATCTCTCTTGATCCATTTTGTAAAATGGTGGAAGATTGACGAATTAAATTGGGCCGAATGAGTTTCTGCTTACGAGCAGAGTCCTTGTATCTAATGAGAAAACTCCGTAGACTGAAATAAACACCCAAACCTAACGAACCTATAAGTGTACTTGCAAACAAAATGAAGTACCTACTATTGTAGTTTATCTGTACTTTATTCTTGTTCATTTCCTTCAAAAGCAACCAAATATTTCTAACATCCTCGCGGCTGTACGCCATACGAGATATGTTAATCATTTCGACCACTTAATCGAATGCACGAAGATAATAAGCAATGGTGAAAAAGAAGTGTAAACACCATCCCTTTGTTTGCAACAAATTTTGATTAAGTAGTCATTTAACGATTATACCGAACTGCCGAACAATATACCGGAAATGTGGGGCCACCAAATTTACCCTAATTAGGTATGTGATCCGAACCTTTATTCCCTATCATAGATCTTGGGGACACCTTTCAATACCCCTCCGTTGTTTACCAGGAACTATATGATATACATGTCAAATGAGCTCTTTGTTGTGTCTTAATCCGTGTTTCCGCCGTTCAGTTTGGATATACAGTTTTTCATGCGAAAGAAAAAGTTGAAACAGATTCACTCGAAACAGTCTTTTTATATGTGATAGAAAGATTGAAGATGGAGGTTTACTCGAGACCAACTATAAACTCAATTGACCTTATAACTGTTGAAATGTAACTTGTTCTAGATATAGCTTGCTGAAGTGTACATAATTGAATGCAGGATATCGTCCAAGGATTATGCACACTGATAAGCGGTGCTGCTCGTCTAACGAGGGTAGTTTCTTACCAATAACCATCGAAATGTATTTCAATTTTGCATCTATTAGTTACAAATGCACCAAGGGACACCTTAGATAATTTACCAGAATTGAACCGTGGATAAACTTTGCTTTCCTATTTTTGCTCACAATAGTGTGGCACCTCTTAGAAGATTACATAAATGGAATACTACAATAATGTCACTGCAGCTCAAAATAAGAGTTTTTTCTCCCAGGTACAATGCGTGGAATTGGGCAAACGACCCTCCATTACCCGTCAAGGTATTCTTAGAAGATCCACTTGTAAACATTTTATCACCCAGATGTTTGCCATAAAAATGTGTACGTAAAGGGTTTACGTGAAGAGGTGGTAATTAGGCTTGAATAAAAGGCTATTTTTCTTCTACGAAATTTTTAAAATACACAAAATGCATTGAGATTTATCTTTATCAGTAATTCATCTCAAAATAAATATTTGCATCAATGTTTTCTAGAGTTTCCATCTAAAGTATGGGAGCAATACTTTATATTTCTCAGTTAAACTAGCGTTGTGCGTATAATAAAAGCAATCCATTTCAATCTATATTTACACTGTCTTGAAAAAGTTACGAACAGGTTGACATTCTTCACAACTACCCATGTACAAGTATTGGATTTACATTTAATTTTTGACTGAAAATGCCGTACAATTTGGAAATTGATATTTGCACATTGAAACGTCTTCCAGGTTGCAAAATTGTTCACAGAGAAAAATTGATTTCTTCTAATTCTCAATTGGAGTAATGATATGAAATATCCAAGAAGTAGGCTAAGTAAACACAACTTGGAAAAGGGACTGTCGTGTTTATCCAAATTATAATATTGTTGTGAGTACCGAGTAATATCGAACTGAATCTGTATGTCCGCAATGATCGTGAATTCCACTTGCATGGCCTATATTTGAGGTGAGAGAGACTTGGTTTCAATCTACACCAAAACTTTTGTCAACATTTGTGTTGTCTAGTCTTTCAGGCATAACATAAACCCACTGTATACCCTTTAAATCATTTTAAATGTTAGCTTAATGAGCATCCTCTAGTGTAGCACCATTTGTAAAGTTTGGTTCTTGAATGGAACATGTAAAAAAAGAAAATGATGTTTGGACTCCTGAAACTCCCCGATTTTCTTTCTATTTCTGTTTAGAAGTACAATTTCAGACCCGAAACCGACAAGACAGGGTTAGAATTGATGATACACACTTTCAAACATAATTCACTAATAAATATACACAGAGGAGTACCGAATTGGGTTTTTATTGAACCAAAATACGGTGATATTATTCGTATGATATTAGGTAGTGATAAATGGTTCGATTAGTTGTAAATATCAACAACCCAATTGTTTATTGTTTAGTGCTTAGATCAAGATTGTCATTTCAGTCGATAGCACGATCTTTCATAGTGGATCAAAAGTATCAATATCCCACTCATATTGTGAAATTTCAGTTGTTACCAGTTTAAACAATTCATCCTTGTTACAAGGCACGTTGATACCACTGTGTGACCTTTTACACATCGAAACGCTGACTTCCCAAGAATGGATTTTGCAGGTCTCAGTTTTTTTTACCATAATTTTTAAGCAACACCTCTCCCAACACCATTTTTTCATAGACCACAAGACTCAATCGCCAAATGAAAACCAAGGAACTGAGGAGCCAACTAAGTGGTGTGCAATTGCACAACTAAGAACATTCATAGTTCCTTAAGTGGTTAAAAAATAAAATTTGTGGTGCATACGACGCATATCTGCGGACTGGTGGCCATGGAACAACACGGACAAATTATTTTGTAACAAGATTGCAACGACTGCTGATATGGCTACAAAAATTTGAGCCATGCCTTCAAATGACTTAAACAATAAGAGTACCTTCATGGCAACCCAACTCCTTATTTGACTTCGGAAATTCTCAGACCCATGAAACGGTTTACTTGTCGTGGAAAAATGCCTTTGATTAGTCTTGGGAATAAATTGCTTAATTTTGGTTCTTTCATGTGGTCAATGCAAGTGAAATTAAAAGATTGAGCCTTGAACCGTTGACTAAGCGAATGATGAATAATCAAAATAGATGTGTCAAAGATAGTACAGTTAACTTGGTCAACTACTACACTAACCAGCAAGAGCAATTACTTCCATAATTCATTTCCCATTGTTAAAGTAATGGATATAAATGCAAAGAAAGTCAGAATATCTCCATATAATTCAAGTTCTATTGTATTGGCTTGAAAGTCAAGGAACCAAAAATTTCCTCGATAACCAAAAGCTGATACTGCAGCAAATTAAATACTACAGTTTTACCTATATTGAAAGCTACATCTATGATGAATGGAATACTCAATGGTAATTTTTACACCTGGAAACCTCAAACGAATCACAAATGATCCACAGTACCCAATGCACCAGGTAAGTCTAAATAAGCAAAATAACACATCATTAACATGGTTCGGAGAGGACGAAACCGAGAAAAGAATTATATCAATGCAATTAGACACTCCACATTAATCTACCAGTTAAAAACTGAATTATTAACAATCAAATTGAGAATACAGAACGGGCACGAGGATCAAAATCTTTGAAAGCACGACTGAAAGTGAACAAGTTTGGACAGACTTCAATAAAAACATGCCAGAATAAATTTGAGAACAATCACTCTTCATTACTGAGACATTTAATCAATAGGAATGACGATGCAGATTCAGGAAGATGTAGAATTACTCTGGCTTGCCAATAAACTGTTGAAATCAGGACATTGTCAAAACCTGACCTGATCTAGAAAACAGAATTAAATTTATGAAAGGATGAGGAGGTTTTGCTGCTCCCGCGTTCAACTACTATTTATTTTAAGTTGTACTGCTCAAGTATGATCTTCAGACGGTCATCGAGTTTCAAACTGAAAAGAGACACCTTTTATGCGGTACTCCGGTTCACAATGGACATGAAATTAACAAACTTCAAATATTAATGAATTGCAGCACCGCTAAGGAAATCAAACCAATTAAATCTGTGGTGTATATACTATAGGTCAGAAAGAAATTAACAAGAAAAAATCATGTGAATACAAATCGTTGCGTTTCTTGGTAATGTTCTCTCGCTTCATCATTCTTGTCGCCTCAAATATGCAGCATTAAAAAATATTTAGACATACAACATTGACAGTCGAAATTGAAGTAGAACCCTATTTCCTAGTAATGTATTTTCTGGTTCAGGGCTAACCTATGGATTAACTCTCATTTACAAGTTCAGAATGGATTCTTACAACTTAACACTAGATTCAGTGAAGCCGCTTTGACTAGATTTCAACATTAGTACAAGAAGTAAAGGAGCTGCACCGGTGAAATTGGTCAATAAAATCCAATACGACATTAAATATTTTGTATCATATTACAATAGTAAATTTTGAATTAGATTGCGAGATTTTTAGAGTTTTGTTGACATATGCTAGAATGACGGATAAACAAGAGTAACATTTAAGAAAATGACTGCGTATTGACATTCACATATCTTTTTACCTGATATCAATGCTTCACTCTTCAATCTCTGTTATCAGAAGAATTTTAAAATTGCTTTGATCACTCTGATAACTGTTGAAAATGGACCGAAAGAAAAATTCAACCAAGTCGGGAACACCACATCCTTGATTGAAGTTTTCAAAAATGTTTGACATTCTGTTCGACCCATGATCATATCCATTTCAGTTTAGCATACAACCAAAATAAATTAATTTCAGAGGGTTTTTTGAATTATATTTCCGCAGGATGCGAAGTTTGCAAAACGATAATGGCTACACGTTAGTTAATATGCCTTAAATTCACCAAGACATGCATTTGGTTATACGAGAAAAGAAGTTATAATGATGTTGCTTGGTTTATAATTTTCTTCATGTGTTCATGAATAATTCGAAAAGCATCTCAATGCTGAAACTGGAGAGGAGACACAATAAAGTCTTGATTTGAAATAACAACTTGATCAAATATACCAACTTTTAGTTTATCAAACACTGGAATTACAGATCAGTCCCAAAAAGGTCAGATTTATAAACCAAACACCTCAATACCGGATCTAGGTCTCCACTTGCAAAAAAAGATTCTATGGTTTGCAATAGACTCATAACGATCCCCATTTTAGTTATTTAATAGAAGCTGTTTGGATATTTTTTACTTCGAAGCATTAAGAAAAGGAACATTAATTGACAATTAGATTCATAATTGCCCCGACTGTATTGTAACGCTCAATTAAACAATTTTAGTTGAAAATTACATCCCTAATATTACCATTATGACATAGAGTGATTAACACAACTTACAATCCGTTGTCTTATTGTTCAAAGCGCCGTCTTGAAAATTCAAACATTTTCTATCAAAACATTCTCTATTATAAGGCTAGATCATTGCATGCTGGTATTTGTGTGAATTATGATACTTAGTGAGAATGAGTTTCATGACCCTCATCCCTAGTACAACACGCTATAATACCAAGATTGGTATACAATCACCATCCCATTGTTGTTTCACACAAGCACCAGATACTTGTTTCTCAAGCTTGACAATTGTCCGAAGAGTACACACTGTATGTCTAAATCCAGTTTAATAATCGAGTCACATCAAATTCATTTTAACCATCAGCTTAGTCGGAAAAGTATTATCACAGCGCCTAGAACATTTGCGAAAACAAGGGACTTCGATGTGTTTACCATGTTGTTCAAACTTTATAGTCTGGAACCTCTTTTCGCATTGACGTCATTAATGTCCTTTATTGAGGCTGATGACGAAAAACAACAAACATATGCACAACCGTTCCATCATGATAATCTCCCGTGGTCAAATGTTGGCATAGCCTGACCTTAATAGTTTTTACTTTATCAAATTTGAAAGAAACAAAACTTTCCTATCCAGAGAAACTGTTGTCCTAATTAACAAGGTAGGGTCTATTTGTTAGTTTCTTTTATTCTGACATTTTTGTCCTGTGTATAAAATTGCAGCCATTACTAAAGCCGGAGCTCGTGTAGAAATCAATTTAAGTCAACTTCCCTTCTAGACATCAATAAGGAATGACCAGCAGTCAAGTACATAAAATTATTCCGTCTGCTTGCACTAAATGTGCATAACCTGTCACAAAATTTTCCCAATGAAACCAAAACTTTGAACACAAAACGCGTCTGCTTTATTTCAGACATATGTCTTTCTCAACGTGTCCTGCAATTTTGCCGTCCCACTTTAATGTTCGTCATAGTACTTCCTAAATTATTTCAAAAGGATACACATAAAATGTTACTTTGTAACCTGATAATATTCAAGTATCTGAACAAGCATTTCTTCCTCGGGAAAATTCCGTCATATACAGGTGACGAGAAAAGACAACAAAAGCAATAAAGGCAATAATAAACGGAAGTTGCTCAAAGAAAGGAAAGTGAATAAAAATGTGGTAGGGCCAGAAACCACAAAAAAAAAGAATTCGGGATTCGTAGAAAAAAACATAGATGTAAGGAAAATAATACAATCGATTTCACAGACACTTACCTACTTGCACAATGGAAACAAATGAACCTTTATCATATGAACATCCATTTTTGTGTGCTATGCGGAATTGTTTGATTTTGTACATTAATAACCGATGTAGCACACACATAGATAGGCCCTACAGTGTGCGCAAGCACCATTATACTGATAATGCATTTGGACAGAAGCACATATGTGCCAAATTACAACTTACTACTAATGGTGAACAATAGTCTTCCAGATATAATAAGTTTATGTGCAACTTTGGCGTTTAAGGACAACTGGACATTACTATGCGCAAGTGTTTAACACCGATAAAGTTGTTACAACTTGCACCTAAGTGGCGTCAATAAAATTCTTACTTGAATTTCTTATTACATCATAATCTAAAAGAAATCATATGTGCGACATAAATAATACCGGCTCAAGATATTAATGCCGATGCCGTTTTAGTACAGGCTTCACAATGAACTGCAAAGCTTCAGCTCAGAAGTACCATTACCTGTAGTCTAATGAACTGTAAATTAGCAACATGTTGCAGAGCCTCGTATACAGACCTGACCTTAATTCTGATAGTTGGTGATCGATACTAGTCTTAAGGTTTAAAATGCTCAAGCCGCACGGTACCGGAAAGGGCCCGGTGGTAGTAGGAAATTGCCCCTATTTATGACCAAGATATATACCAGAAAAAAAAAATTAATTAACGGTTAATTTACCTTTTCATGGTTCGTTCTAAGTATCATGTCGACAACACAGTCTATGGTACATGAAACAACGTCTTCTCGTCGTGGATCGATTCCTGGTGACTTTGGATCAATTTCAAGGTCTGCAGAAGAGGTCTTGGTTGAAAAGTTAGACAATTTCTTAAATTCAATAGAGTCAAGATTAGACAATTTTGAACGATTTTTCAAATCAAATGCTATCTCGACCAAAGACTTTCTGTCTCAAATAGCACAAGGTAACAATCAACTGTCTAGCACATCCTCATCACAAAATTTTGCTACCTTAGAGACCACCGGGTCGTCATATTCAAATGCATCTTCCACCTCACAGGAAGTAAGGAAAAGAAGAAGTTCTTCTGTATCCACTATCAAAGATATTAGTGCAAACCACTTGAACCAAATTTATCAACGATTAATCGCCATTAAAGGCTCAGTCTTGAAGACAAGTATCACGAACTTGGAGTTTTTATACAACGCCTTACACTCCCACTACAATTCCCTTTACGATGATGATTTGACTTTCAATAAAGAGTCGTTACAGGAAAGGATAATCACAACAATCCAATACTTTGATGAGAAATTCACCTTAATCGATGATCTTTTGAAACCCCACAAACAACAACATATCAATCAATTAAGATACTATAACTTCAACAACGCTTTAAGTCGGGCGAAAAACAACTACCTTCACTATTACCAATTACCATTAAGTTGGAGAGAAAATAATTATATTATCTATGGTTATAGGTTCTCATTGAGCCATGCAACAACACTCAAATCTGCATTCCATTTTTTTCATAATGAGACGATGAATATTTGGACACATTTCATGGGGTTTTTGATTGTGGCATACATTTCGTTTATTCATTTCCCATCAACCACTGTGTTTCAAGAAAACACACTCAAAGACAACATTGTAATCTATGTGTTTTTAGGAGCTGCGGTAAAGTGCTTACTTGGCAGTTGTATTTGGCATACATATTCTAGTTTTGCCAACTTCCCTGTCAGAGCAAGATGCGCATGTGTTGATTACACTGGAATCACCGTTTTGATTACCTGTTCTGTTGTTGCAGCCGAATATGCCTCACTATACAACCATCCTCTTTTATTAAAGATTTGGATTGCATTTTCAACAATCTGCGGAGCTACGGGGTTTATTTTCAACTGGTCTCCATATTTCGATAAACCAGAATGTAGGTCACTTCGTATTGGTTTTTTCGTTGGCTTAGCATTTTTGGGAGTCACTACCACGTTCGTTATGGCCTTGAATGAGGGTGCAATGAGGAGTGCCAAATTCTTTTTCCCATTATTCTATAAGTCTTTCATATGGTACGGATTAGGTGTTGTATTTTATGGAGGCTTATTCCCTGAAAGATGGAGATCTGATGTTGTTATAGACAATGAAAATGAAACTAAACACTCCAAAAATTACAGCGTTAATGAAGTGTTGATGGACAAAGTAGGTCATGATGGGGAAGAAGAAATCGAAGAAATTTTATCCGAATCCCATAAGAATTGTAACGAAAGTCATGACCACTTTGATGAGGATAAATTGATGGAAGATTTGATTGCAAAGCATTTTAAAGAACCTATCAAAACACGTCACAGTAAAAACTTTTTAAGTTTATGGTGGGTTGATTACTTCATGAGTAGTCACAACATTTGGCACATATGTGTTGTGCTAGGTATCGTGGGACATTATTTCGGGGTTCTTGAAATGTTTGAAAATATAGATAGATAAAACATAAGACCTAAGAGGATTGATGGCTTCCAGGACTATCTGAAAACTGACTAACATGCAACCGGAATGCGGTGCTTGCAAATGAAAAGTATGAAACAATGCGTCCCCGTATTTACAAATCGCAATGCATAGAAAATTAACAACAACAGGATTGATTGATGAATGAGAGTGCCGCGTCAGATAACGCCAAATCAAATTTGCTCTAGTTTACAAGACTGGAAAATAAAATTGCAATGGTAGTATACCTTTGGGCAAGAAGCTGGATTGGCGATAATGAAGTAAAGAGGAGAAACACAGGTTATGAACGAAATGGAGGAATCAATGGTAGGAAAAGGGTTATCCGAAATTCAAAATTATAGATCACAATACACACAGATACTTTTTGCATTTCTTTATTGTAATCAGTTCATTGACATGCATGAAATTGCCAGCATAGATTCCCTATTGAAGAAGGGATTGTCAAAATATTTCTCTTTCTCCAATATTTTAGCCCGGGGTAAACGGAGAAATGAACAAGTGGTAAAATAAATCGTAATAGGATAGGTATTCTATAGTAAGCCTAATGCATAAACAAATTTCGCTGAAAATCACGGAGTTGTATTTTTAGTAAAATTAATCTTCACGATAATAGTACCGAAAATATAACGGTTCAGGACCTGCTGAGTAAAAGGAATACAGGGATATGGAGCTAGTTTATCCCACATATCTAGTAGATATCACAACGTAGGTTTGTAGAAAAGACTCACCTCACTGTATACGTTTTCATATTCTCTGTCAAAGTTGTTCCGTATGTACGTGAAGTTTGCAATCTATGAATAAAATTTTGTCAAATAGAGGTGGTTTTACCGAGGATGGAAAGAGCTGCAAAAGCTGACATAATCTTGGATCGACGATTAGGCTCCCTCAAACCTACATTTGAGAAACGAGATGGGGTAAACAGGGTCAACTGGATACTACACATACCGAGCCAATCAAGCCATTGTTCTACCAGGCGTTTCGTTGTGTTATCCATTATCTAAACGTATGGATCCTTGGTATCCCCACCACTGCAAAGGTTAGGTACTGTACAATATAAACTTACACTTTGTGAACCTTGCATAACAGCATACTACAATACAATAATGTCATGAGCTACTTCGTACGGAATGCAATATCGTCATCTCAACGATGGTCCTCGTTCCATGGTGGATGTTACATAAGTTGTACCACGGAAGTTGCACTGTGGGGTGTACGAAGTTTAGTTAATGTATTGGCAGTGAGCTTAAAAGAAATTTTCAAGAATTAAATGGAGAAATAATTTGCAGTACGGCAAATGTAGCAATACTGACACGACAAATACATTAAGCATATCAACACCAATAAAAAACCGATCGCCATAGGATGCGGCGTATCAAGTTGGCTTTATACAGTAAACTATAGAAAAACCACAAATACCCCATATTGAAAACGGGGAGAATAGCTTAAAAGGGTAGCGGAATAACCTTCGGATGTTGGACAAGACGCACGACCTGCGCAACTCAATGCATGTACGTTTACCGGGGAAAATTTTTGTGAACGGCTTGTTGCTGTAAAATGAGGTTTAGAGATGGCAATCACGTCATGGTGCTGAAACAAGTTTATCCAGTATTAAAATTTTTAACCACTATAAATATAAGTACAATTCGCTACTTGCAAATTTATTTCTCTACAGTGAAAGATAAGGTTTCCTTTCATAGTTTATTAAGTAGGCCTTTTTCGACCGCTAGATTTAGATTTGTCGTTTTCATATTTGACATATTTTTAGACATATAGAACGATGGAGTGGCTTACCGCAAGAACGAGTACCTTCGGGTTAAGTGGTAAGAAATTAAGAATTCTCATTACCACAGTGTCTACCATCGGGTTTTCATTGTTCGGTTATGATCAAGGTTTAATGTCTGGTATCATTAACGCAGAAAATTTCCATGATTTCTTCCCTGGTACTGAAAGATCTGTTATTCAAGGTGCTGTTACCTCATGTTATGAATTAGGATGTTTCTTTGGTGCTTTGTTTGTGTTGTTTGCTGGTGAGAAGATTGGTAGAAGACCATTGATGCTTGTCGGTGCTCTCATTATTATCGTCGGTACAGTTATTTCTGTTACTCCAGCAAGAGGAAAATGGCCATTAGGTCATTTCGTTATCGGAAGAGTCATTACTGGTGTTGGTAATGGTTTTAACACTGCTACAATTCCAGTCTGGCAATCAGAATTGTCTAGAGCTGAAAACAGAGGTAGATTGGTTAACATGGAAGGTGCAGTTGTTGCCGTCGGTACCTTAATTGCTTACTGGTTAGATTTTGGGTTATCTTACACCGATCAATCTTCTACCTTGTCTTGGAGATTACCAGTTGCTTTGCAAATTGTTTTTGCTCTTGTCTTGTTTGTCGGAATGTTAAGATTGCCAGAATCTCCAAGATGGTTAATTGCTCAAGGTAGACACGCTGAAGCTGATCTTATTTTGGGTGCTCTTAAGTCTCTTCCACCAACTGATGATGAAATTGTTGCTGAAAGAACTGTTATTCAAGATGCTGTCCAAAGATCTAGATCTAAGGGTTTCACCGATTTATTAACCAACGGAAGAACTCAACATTTCCAAAGAATGGTTATTGGTGCTTCTACCCAATTCTTCCAACAATTCACTGGTTGTAACGCTGCTATCTACTATTCTACCGTTTTGTTCCAAAACAATATGGGTTTCTCTCCAAAGAAGGCTTTACTTTTAGGTGGTATTTTCGCCACTGTTTACGCTGTTTCTACTATTCCATCATTCTTCTTGGTTGATAGTTTAGGTAGAAGAAAGTTGTTCTTGATTGGTGCCACCGGTCAAGCTGTTGCATTTACCATTACTTTCGGTTGTTTGATTAAGGATACCACGAATAGTGCTAAGGGTGCTGCTTTCGGTATTTACTTCTTCATCTTCTTCTTTGCCTGGACCATTTTACCATTACCATGGGTCTACCCACCAGAAATCAACCCATTAAGAACCAGAACTTCCGCTGCTGCCGTTTCTACCTGTACCAACTGGATCTGTAACTTCGCTGTTGTTATGTTTACCCCAGTCTTCGCCGCTAAGTCCGGATGGGGTGTCTACGTTTTCTTCGCTGCTATTAACTACTTGTGGATTCCAGTCATCTACTGGTACTACCCAGAAACTGCCGGAAGAAACTTGGAAGAAATCGATATTATCTTCGCCAAGGCTCACGTCGAAAAGGTTCAACCATGGACAATTGCAGCATCTATGCCAAAATTATCCTACAAAGAAGTCGAAGACCAAATTCACACTTTGGGTATTTACGACGACGATTTCGAAAAAGAAAACTTTGAAGTTAAAGACGCAGCAGTTTCTTCAACTGATTCCAACGCTGAAATCTTGGCTGACAATGAAATCAGAGAGCAAAAGAAAAACTAAGTTTTTGCTATGTAACATTATACACACACATCAGGTTTTGATTGTTTTGTAAAGTACCTAATATAGTTAATACAAATACCTTATAAATACATACGTATGCAATTGCAAAATGCACAGTTTCAGTGGTGTATGAATAACCGTGCAGCATTGTTCAAAAGAAATTCCTACATGGTCGGGAAAATTGAAACACGTTTTGACGCGTTGCTGGAACAACGATGCTGGCTATACATTCCGAATGTCAGCTGATTCCGGATATTTTTAGGTCTCGGGTTTATTACCTTCTATACCTAGACCATTCTGTCGCCTTACCGAAATATTTTCCCGGAGGACAATTTCAGAGGTGCAATTATTTCTATTTCCAGGTGCGGCGTCAGATCTGGACAATCTGGTTGACATGCATTCGTCATGTCTAATGACATATTTCGCGACAAACCCTAATATATTACTTTTGCAAGAATAGCCGGCCACGTTTGCCACGTCGTTGTGACATCATTTGCGACGTAATTTGCGACACACTATGCGACATTGTTTACAACACCCTCCACGACATTATTTTGCGACATTGTGGATCACAGTTTCACCATCTCGGTGTGGATCTTTATTTTCCGTTGTCTCTAATCAACGAAAACAATCCACCATGGCCACCGAAGAATACCTTTCTAGAGCAAAAGATCTTATTTCCAAGCACCAATTCTTGATGTTATCCAAGTCTTGGTGCCCAGACTGTCATTATGTCTACAAAGTGTGGGATGAGTACAATGTTGCATCTAAAGTTCACATCATCGAATTGGACAAATTTGAAGACCAAAATGACGCCGTCAAATTAGAAGAAGCATTTACCGAAATTAGTGGCAGAAAATGGGTTCCTACGCTTTTTTTCAATGGAAAAAAATTTGGTACTGAGCAAGACTTGAAAGAGTTGAAGCAAAAGGGTACCTTGACCGAAGTGTTTAAGAACGAAAAATTGATCGACTAGTGTATATAATGTATAGAATTGCAAGAAACACAGAGAATCTTGTTTTGTACAGTTTTACTTAGAATGAACCAGCAGTCAGTCAGGAGAGAAACATGCAGTTGTACACAATAGGGTAATAAATGATAGTTCAAAAATCGTTGATTGTTAAGAAACAGTCAAAAGTTGCCACAACTACAAGCTGAGATAACTTCTCATTTACACTTACGAGTAGCTCACAAATGCTTTTTTTGTATCAAACTATACAAACATTCAACTAAATCGGAAATATGTTACAATTAGGTAGATAATGGGAATTCGCCAGCCCATTTGTAGATTTCTGCCTTAATTTCGTCTAATTTGGCATCACCAGCGAAAACCTTAGCCTTGAAATCCTTCAATTTGTTAGCATCCTTTGGCAAGCTAGCTTGGATTTCTTTTGCGTAGTTAACAGCGAAATCAATGTATTTGACAATCTTCTTGAAGTCTTCTTCACCTAAACCTCTGGAAGTCATGGCTGGAGCACCAATTCTCACACCACCTGGAACCAAAGCGGACTTGTCTCCTGGAATGGAGTTTTTGTTTAAGGCAATGTTGATCTTTTCACAAACAGCTTCGACTCTAGCACCGTCGATTTGCTTATCTTTCAAGGAAACTAACACCATGTGAGAGTCAGTACCGTTAGAAACCAATTTGTAACCGTGGTTGATGAATTCGGATTCCAAGATTTTGGCGTTCTTCAACACTTGTTGTTGGTATTCCTTGAATTCTGGAGTAGCAGCTTGTTTCAAAGCAGTGGCCAAGGCAGTGATGGTGTGGTTGTGTGGACCCCCTTGGTGACCTGGGAAAACAGAAAAGTTGATTGGGTTTTCCAAGTCATAGAGAACTTCTTGGCCAGTCTTTGGGTTGACGGATCTAACACCTCTTCTGAAGAAGATCATAGCACCACGAGGACCTCTAAGAGACTTGTGGGTGGTGGTGGTAACGATGTCGGCGTATTCGAATGGAGATGGAATGACACCAGCAGCAATCAAACCAGAAATGTGGGCCATATCAACAACCAAGTAAGCACCAACTTTATCGGCGATTTCTCTCATTCTTTGGTAGTCAATAAGACGACAGTAAGCAGAAGTACCGGCAACGAGCACTTTTGGACGGTACAAAACTGCGGTTTTTTCCAACATGTCGTAGTCGATTAACCCGGTTTCAAGATCAACTCTGTATGGCATGGTTTCGAAATAAGTAGAAACAGCAGAAATCTTTCTGGTGTCGGTTTGGTAACCGTGGGACAAATGACCCCCGTGAGGCAAGTCAAGACCCATCAATCTTTCGTGAGGCTTCATAATAGCTTGGTAGACTTGCAAGTTAGCTGGGGAACCAGAAAGAGTTTGGACATTGACTCCCCATTTGTCACTGGTCAAGTTGAAAGCCTTCAAAGCTCTTTCTTGACATAAAGTTTCGATTCTGTCGATGTTTTCGTTACCCCCGTAGTAACGAGCACCAGGGTAACCTTCGGAGTATTTGTTACACATTGGAGTTCCCAACGCATCGAACACAGCAGTGGTGGTGAAGTTTTCTGATGCAATTAAAACAATGGAGTGTTTTTGTCTGTCGATTTCATCTTGGATGATTTGGTAGACTTCTGGATCAGAGTCTTTTAAATGAGCAGAAACGAGGTTCTTGTGGTTTTCGGAAAGAGCATACGACATTGTGCTAAAAGTTAGAACTGATCAATAGATGGGCCCAGGAAATGGTGGTAAAAATTCATTACCAGAAAAAAACCAATTCATCTTATAAATTGTGAATTGCGACCTGGTCTCATTGGTGCCAACAATGCACTACTACCATACATACAATTAACGGTACTGGAAGAATGAAAAAATTTCAGAATTTTCGTCAATTTATAACCATGGGGTTGAATATACCATACAGGGCCTAATAATCAGGGCTGACTCCGATCGTGGTAATCATGATAGTACACTTGGCCTGAGTCAGAGTCACCAAGATAAGAAACACTACGATGAGCCAGGGTGTTGGAACGGCTTCTGGGAAGACGGTTGCCAAACCCCGGTACGGCGTGTTCTTGATGTATAGAGATGATTAGTGGTACTTGGTGGTGGTAATGTTCGGACTTGGGCTCATAATTGATTTAGTGCATTTGTGAAATTCTGGGCCAAAGAAATTATTCCGAACGCACAGGGCCAATCAATAAACGTTGTTTGCCATCTAGCACGGGAGGTTAACGCTAGCTGGTATCGGTTGGAAGAGATCCGCACACGTAGTGGTCCTGGAGTTGGCCAAATTGGAGCGGTGCACATTGCGCGATGCCATGCGTGATAGCGAATTAAGTGGTTGTGTCGAAGTAGGGGGTGGTGATGCCAACGGCCAAAGAACGATTTGGTGTTCGGGGAATATTTTCTTGATCCAGCTCGCAAACCGTCCCCCTGTCGTAAAACTTCACTGATATACGATTAATCTGTGCAGTAAACCAAGTAGCCTGTAACATACGTCGTTGTACCCATGCGTCACAAGATAATCGGTACAGAGGCTTGCAGCACTTCCTGGTGTCATAATTCCCTTGTTCTAGAGTCCGGTTCGAATTCATATGGATCGTATTTCCCTAGACAATCACACCCCAATAACTACATCGGTGGGGCAGCGTCGCTATCGGACCATCAATGAACCACAATTTCACATTTCAGCATCTGCGATGACTTATGGCATCATTCTTGTATACCCAGGGATTAAAGTGGGGGTTTGCTACCTGTACTTGGTTCTTGATCACTCAGTACACAGCACGAGATAAAGCACAATGGACTCATGGCTCCACGGTACGTCAAATAAGCACACAGCGGAGTACGCGGCGGGGCACCCTATATACATTTCAGTCCTCTGCGAAAAGCAAACCGTCAACTAGATATGCTTTCCAGTCGTACGGCTAGCATCACTACCCCAGGTCTAGGGAGATAAATGGTGTTTATAGCGGGGTTGTTGCGGATAGTTGACAAGGCAAACTGCAACCAAGCCATGGTTGTCCCCCATCACAATGGCACACGCAGAGGCCTACTTCAGCGCTACCGATTTTGTCTTACCTCCGCTTAAGTCAGACGCCCATCAGATAATATTATGGCCCCATAAATTCAGGTTCAAATTTCACGTGGAACACGACAAACCCTCGAAGTTTGCCAGTGGTATTGGAAGTGACGGCCATGATGATTTCAACAAGACGAACTCCCACGTCCAGAAATTGCCTCCGATGTCTCGCAGCCCCATCTAACAACTTCGCACCAAACGTTGGCTGTATGCCATAATACGCCACGGAGCCACCGACCTATCAAAGTTGAACCATTGTGCTTACGTTTTCGTAGTTTCATATGCATTTTTAAATATCATAGGCCCCAACGATGTGATCTGGCACTGAAAGAGGGTGGTGGACTTATAAAACCCGTCAGCCTCGAGTAGTTGAAGTTTTTTTCTTTTGCACTAAATCTGTAAACATGTCCACCGCTGAATATACTATCGAAGATGTCAATAAACACAACTCCCAAGGTGATTTATGGGTAGTCTACAACGGCGAGGTGTACGACGTGTCTAAATTCGTAGATGAACACCCAGGTGGTGAAGAAGTCCTTGCTGACTTGGGTGGTCAAGATATCACCACCGAATTCGACGATATCGGTCACTCCGACGAGGCCCACGAAATCATGCCTCGTTTGAAGGTCGGTGTATTGAAAGGTGGTGTCGTTAAAGAAGTCCACACTGCTCAATCTAGAGTTTCTGAAGATTCGTCTTCCAACTCCCTTCTTCTCGCCATAATTGTTGCTATTATTGCTGCTGGTGGTTACTACTACGTCAACTTCATCTAATTTTACGGGGTACTGTTGCGTAGGGTTTCAACTCCGTAATTTCAAGAATTCTTTTTTACGTTCATATATTTATACATATTAAAATGATATATACTGAAATCAAAATCTGTAATGCTGTTCTTGTGGCGCACGTTCCAATCTGTGTATGGACATTTAAAGATGTTCGAAGTGTGGAAATCGTGCAAGGTCGGCCATGCTCCCACTTGATCCACGAATTCTAGCAGTGTCAACCAAATGCTCTCTCTTTATTCACAAACCGGGACAGTAGTTCTAGTCTTGTCAGTGATCTTAACGTCCAGGTTCGTAAAGTCACTGTTCTTGTGATTCGTACGCCAATGTCTAAAGTAGTTTAGTAATTCGTTTTTTCCCTTTTGGCAAGAAACATTAACGAGTTGATGACAATCGGGGCACTCAAGAGCATGGTGTCTCGAGGACCCTACTTGATACTCGCCAAAGTTAAGTCCGTCCGGAACCAAGTAGCTGTTGGAGTATATTCCGTGCTCTGTAGCCAAGTGGCTCATGTAGCCAGAGTTGCGGAGGCCATAAAACTTCACATTCTGACAGTATGGGCACAATCCACTTTTGCTATTCGGAATTTCCTTGCCACGATCATCTAGTTCGTATCTTACCCATTGTGGTTTGTAGGGATGAAAATGATCAAACCCTTGACATTCAATGTATTTAATGTTTGTGATCGAAAACTTAATCTCTGTAAGATCGCGAGAATACTTGGTCCGCTTCTCGCTGTTGGATATATGACGAATTGGACAAACCATGTCATTTCCATGAATCGCTGGACCTTTGAAAGCTGTGTTAATTAACGAACGTTCATCCAATAGGTGACAATTTGCACCCAAAAAGTCTGCACTATAATTGATTTTGCAACTCATGCAATTGGCGGTGGTCAATTGAACAGAAACAATATCGGCAAATAATGGGTTAACTTTGAAACGGCCACAACGTTTGATTTTAACATCGTTTGGCAAGACCGATCTAATTCTCTTCCCACCATACTTCTTTTTGGCACTTTCCGTCTTCAAATGAGAAGATTTGGTATGCGAGGCCGTTTTCTCGGAAATTGTATCAGCAAACATCTGATTGAATGCTTTCAATTCTAATATATCCTTCGAGGACACCAAGTCACAAATATCCGATCCAACACTTGTCATCGGCGTTTTACCATCAAAAAGGTTGTTGATGTTAAAAAGCTTCGAGTGAATGCTGCTTGCAACACTTGTGTCTGTACTGGAAACTTTTGTGTCAATTGTATCTGTGTCAACTGTCTTTTTGTCGATTGTATTTGCGTCAACTGTGTTTGTGTCAATTGTATTTGTGTCAACTGGGTTTGTGTCAAATATACTCACTTCGGAGTCTAACGTACTGTCGCTGATGTAGTTATCGCTTAGCGCTACAGAATCGCTATCCGTATTAACCAGAATAATTTCCCCTTCATTGGTCAGCTCGTCCTTGGGTTTGCCTGTTGCTTTTGTTGCAGAAATGTCTTTAATTGAGCGTAAAAATTCACCAGACTCATCCCATAAAGAGACATCGAAAAAACTAGCAAAGTCGAAGTCTTGGGTAGAATCTGTGTCACTCGGATTTTTACTATTGCTGTTAATGGCAATTGGTGAAGAGCTGGTTCCATCAATGTTTTCCGTTGAAACATTGTGTGATGTCTTAGAAGAGCTCTCTGTAAATATCTCATTTAAACCTGAGTCAAGGGTGTTTGATGGACTGGTTTTGTGAGTGATATCCGCATGGAAACAGTTGAGAGAAGTTAAGTCAAAGTCCAAAAGGTCAAATGATTCGAAACAATTTTTTTCGTTAGCCAAAGATTGCACTTGACTTGCAAGAGAAGTCGGTGGAGCGGGTGTTGATAATTCGTGATTTGAGTTTTCAATAGCAACAGGGGATGCAAGAGGAGTTTTGTCATTGATTACTAGCTTTCCCTCACGAAAGTATTCTTCATACCTCGTCCAATTCTGCTCAAACCCATTGGAGCTAGGCGACATTGGATATATATCTTCATAATTAATCACATTGGAGTCTAGATAATCGTATCCAAACCCAAAGTTATCAAAGTTAAATAAACTCATGATAAAGTATAGAAGTAGCTTTAGACCATATCCACAAACTCGTTTTCTGTCTTTTATACTCGCTGGTATAGTTTCCTTATTTTGCAGCCAGATCGATTTTTCGCAGCCATTTTGCAACCAACACGAATGCCGATAAATTCTAATCAAGCACAATAATCAGGCAATCCTATCATTCTACAGTCCGAAACGTCCATGCTTACTCATAGTTTTTATATATTTACCATATGGTAAAGTTGGTTGCATTTATTGCCATTTTATTTGGATCAATCTGCAATCAGCGTAAGCGAGGCAACATTTTACGCAGGCATTACCATATTCTGGTTCTGTGTACGTCAACAGCCCTCAGGGCCAGAATTCAAGATGATCTGGTTCTTTTATAGTGTATATCGTATTTAGGTTAGGAAAGTACAATGTGAATGAAATTGTGCTCTGGGTGTCGCCGAATCTAAAAAGAAACATCACTACATACTTAGTAAATTTCAACACTGACTAATGTAAATTACCTAAATAAACAATACGCATAGTAAATATCTCATTAACACATTTCGACACAAAATCTTCATTTTGAAAATTGGTTATATTAAAATCTGCTTCCAAACAGACGTGATCGAAAATGACAATATCAAGTTGTTGTTGACTCTATCGAAAGAGAACTTGAAATAAACTGTTGTCGCTACTATGTTCAACAATGCTTTCAGTAATTCTGCCGCCTCTATTAATTAGCAAGTGCGGAATATGACCGGTTGTCTTAGAACAACGTAACCCTTAATCTATGACTAATTGCCAACTTTGGAATGACAACACACAAACAGCTCACCAAATTCAAAATGAACAAATTCAAGTTGTAGTTTGAATAGTGGGTAGATATCAAAAACAAACAAATTGGCACAAGCATCAAAAACTTCTTTGCTGGGGTGTATTGGTCCCCATCATCGATTTGTTCCCACATGGTCAAATTGTCAAATGCCCCAGCATTGAACTCGAATGGGGTGCCTTTGATTTGATGGAACATGATATACGAGCAGATATTATACGTCAAGTTAGTCAACGTCCATTTCCAGTCATTATCGACGACGCTGATGAAATTGAATGTGAGTTTTAAAAACACAATGAGAATGATGTGAATGATCCATGCCCCTTTGAAGTGGACCCAATTGGCATACACTGATGGGTTTAATGACTGGTCGATTTTTGTCTCCAAAGTGTCAGGCTCCAAGTGTTGGATTATCGACGACGATCTTCTTTTACGAGTGGCAACGTTTGCTGCGTGATGCGATGATGTGGGCGAAAGGTAAGTGTTATTGTTCAACGAGTTGGATCTGATTCGCCCTGGGCTGACGTTGCCTGTACTGCTATGTTTGGGAGACCCAGACACGCTGGAGTAGTTCTGGTTGGCATTGGCAGGTATGTTGCTATTTATATCATGCGAGTCAAACTTGGAGTTGGATAATGGGGGAGTGTTGACTGTTGCCATTGTGGAGTGGTTAATTGGTATGGAACAGAAAGAAAACTAAAGGACAACAACGATGGTGACGGCGTCCCAAAATAACAGATATAAGCTCGAGAAATATGAAATTTCCACAGTCAGTTGCCGTGAAACCAGTGGGGACACTTGGCGTAAAGACACGAAGTGCAAATGTGGTGTGTTACAAGTAACAAAAATGTGACCCAGTAGTTAGTCACCAAATCAGGGCAAATGTCGAGAAAATGAATACAGTGGTTAAGTTTCGCTAATGAGGAAAATCCTTCACTTAAATATGATACCGACGGCAAAAATCGCAAACTTAGTCCGTAACCGTAACGCTGTTGGGAGAACCTGTTTACTATGGTAAATAATAGTATGAGTTTTTGGAGTCACCATTATATAGGAAGAAAAAATTTATGATTCAGATCTCGTTTACCCGGACTATCCGTGGAGGTACGGCGGTGCTGCGGTAAACTGCGCGGTGGTGTCGTGACTGCCGTCGCGTGGTGATGGACGCCAGCACCGCAAAAGTCGCCCGAACAAAGTCGCCCGAACTGCAAAAGTCACCCGAACCGCAGAATCACCTCTGCACCGCCTGAGCGTCGTACGGAGCTGTGCATCGGCACCACTACAGCAAATAGAATATTAAGCTTTGCCCCCAACTGCAGTAACTAAGTGAATGTTGGTGGCTACTGTACAGCACCTGTTGGGGCCACCGTCGTTTCTAGACTGTTCTGTTGACCTGCTTCTCGGTACTGGGGTTGATCTTCGGCTTAGGGCCCTGCGCTGGTACGAGGCAAAATCTCGGTGGCCGCAGCCACGTACAGCTCAGTACGGTTCATTATACGAGAATCGTTTCTAATTTTGTCATGTGATAATCACTAATGCAAATGCTTCTTTATTGCCTAGGGCCAGTGGCACTTTCCTGACCTGGCATCTACGACTACAACGGTCTTGTTCAATGCTCAAGCTACACCGTGTTTTGTCTTCTTCTCATTATCTATTCCTTGACTTTCATTGACTGTTTAAATTGTTTGTAACTTGTTTTTACCATGGACATTCTTCAGTAAAGTACTAGTCGTTATTTGAGATGATTTTCGTGTGAATGGACCGGATTTCATTGTCCAGCTACCGCGTGGTAAACAACCATGGCCAGAACGAGCATCTTATCCTACTTAACCTCTACTTATTCATCTGCCACGTAGATTCCTCCCGAATGCCACCCACTGCTTGCAATTTGCACCCACTTCCCACTTTTCGTGGGATTAATAACTTTCTTCGGTGTGTATACCTGTATTCCATCGTAAGTTCCTAAATTTCTGACAGTAGGATCGTGCTCCAATACCGTTGTTTTATCCCCCAACCCTAAACACCCACATTGCTCCGATTCTCTACCCCAGCTGTACACCTCTCCCTGGCTAGTAAGAGCCAAAAAATGATAATCGCCAATTTCGACCGATTTGATATTTTCATGCTGAATCGCTTCGACAATCGACATCTCATTGGCACCGTTTCCAATGAGGATCTCATCGTTATCAGTGAAAACCACCCAGCTCTTAAAACAACAGTTCAACCGCGTAAATCTTCGAGGGGTTCCGTCTTGTACTTGCTGGTCCCTCAACCACTCATTGAAATTACCGACCTCTTCTGCAACAAATACGTCGCCAATCAAATTGGCTCGATAAACCTTACCGTCCGACTTTCTCGTGAAAATGACGAAATTGTCCCCAATGGTAAAATCTTCGATATCTCCCCTGGTACCAGAAATTACCTGATAGTTCGTTTCCGACGTCCGGTCTTCGGTTTCGAACTGCTGTTGCGTGAGTGGTTGTCGTCTATTCCAAACAATCAACCCAATCTCGTTCACGTACATCGCGGAAATGTTCCACCCAGCAAAAATCTTGATTATTGGTGGTACTGGCTCGAGTTTCCCAAATCTCAATTTGACTCCAACCTTGGACTGGACGCCGGTATCCCACGTATAAATATTGTTACAGTCATCTAACGCTACAATATGTTGCCGACCACTCGATATCGAAATCAACTTTTTGTCGTAATCGTTAGGGGGTAATTTAAGCTCGGTTACAAAATTGGTTTCTTTGACGGAATGCTTATCACCTGTACTTCCCGGGGTCAATCCAGGAAGTTCGGGTAATTGCTCAGGTGGCCTGGTAAGAATCGGCTGGATTTGCATTCTTCTTCCACTTGGCAAATTAGGCTGGACCTCGCGATCATATCTATTACCCACTGCTGTTGATGGCATGGGAAATAATGCCTGTCTTCCAGCCAACGGTCTCGGATTGGAGCTTAGTGTATTCCATGCAAGTGCCGATGGGGGAGGAGAATAGTCCGATGTCGATGGGCCCGGGGCATCGCAACTGGGGTTGCCACCCACGGTTCTGCGCCAGTCGTGGCCAGTATGGTACAACTTGCCCGAATTAATCAAGATAACAAACGAGAATCCCGTAGCGCTGATATCGGTAATAATGTGGTTATTGAACGATTCGATGTTTCCCGGCGTGTGAACACCTCGTTTGAACGTCACCGTATGGTTGGGAACAGAGTCCAAGAGGTACCCCAACCGGCCCAGGGTATTGGACCCCCAGGTGTAAACTTTCTGACGGCGGTCGGTGCGCAACCGAAACAATTGGGCCCACGTCAACCCCACCAGACGCCCTAGATTGGGCAGCAAGTGATTGTCGTTGTTTGTGAACTTTTTATTGTAGAGGATCTTATATAGGGTGGCGCTCAACGAAGAGTTGTAGAAACGGGAGTAGACGTCGCGATTGACGATGGAGAGGTTGAATATGTCCCGTGGCGATAAGTACTGCGGGATGACGGTGACCAAAATGTCGTCACCTAGGTCGGTCAAAGACATGGTCGGAAGAGTACGTGGTGGTGTAGTTCGTAAAGCTATAGTCAGATCAAGATGCAAACTCTGTGGGCGCTACCATGGGAAATCGGACCCGGTTGCAAGGAGCAGCGAGCGACGAGCGGTGACGTGGGTGGTGCTTCAGCCGTGGGCGTGGGGACGGTGGAGGGTCCGAGTCGGTGCCGAGACAATTTTAAACGTGATAAGGCCAGGAGGTTCGTGATCAGCACGAATATGCGTGGAAGGGTGCGACTCGGAGACGGAGAAAAGCATGGAAAAGAAACAGGGGGAGCACCTGTTTCGGAGACGTCAGTGCGCAAGACACCTGACGTGGACAATTACTAGGAGCATGTAGAGCCCTAAGCTGTAGGAGCATGTAGAGCTCTCAAGCTGTAGGAGCATGTCCGAGCGCAGGGCCGCAAGCTGTGCTTCAGGGCAAGTACAGCAGCAGAAGGATGCAGATGCTCCTGGTGCACTACAAGAGGGGAGACGGTGGTAACGTGCCACCGGTGACGGTGGTGGAATAGGACGTGACCGTAGTAAAATACCGCGGTAGGTGTCGGCGTCGTAGCACGGCGCGGCGGTGGAAATTCCATGACACGTTTATCGCTGGCCAATGAAAAGCGCATCAAGTAAGCATTTCGGTCCCGAGCCCGAAAAACCCCACAGATTATATTAATACCGAAAAAAAGATAAATCTTGTTTTTTACCAATTTACTTTCTTATACGAGTATTCATTTTACTACACAATCGCTAGGTAATTTTCACTAGCACACACAAAGTCACCCACAGAATAACACCCAGAATACATTTGCACTATGTTGAGATTATTTAGGACTACTGGTGGTATCCGCAATGGACTCTCCGCTGCTCGGTACGGGATGAGGTTGTTTTCGTTCCAGACAATTCCCACACCCAACCCAAATGCCCTTAAATTTGTTTCGCCAGAATGCAATATTGGTCCCATTGAAAATAAGACATTTGAATTCAATTCCACCTTCCAGGCCCAGCATTCGCCATTGGCATTAAAAATTTTCAATTTGCCAGGAGTCACATCGGTGATGATCGGATGGGACTTTTTGACCGTCAACAAACAGGACTATATCCACTGGTCGAAATTGCGTCCGGAAGTGGTTGAGATTGTCAACAAATTCTTGACGGAAAAGTTGGAACCGGTCATTGCTGCCGAATTGGTGGAGAAGGCAGACGAATACGACCCGGACGACACCGAGTTGATTGGTATGATCAAGGAGTTGATTGAAACAAGAATCAGACCAGCCATTCAAGACGACGGTGGTGATATCGAATTCAGAGGCTTTGATGAAGTCTCCGGTACAGTTTACTTGAAGTTGCAAGGGGCCTGTAAATCATGTAGCTCGAGTGAAGTCACGTTGAAACACGGAATAGAATCCATGTTGATGCACTACATCGAGGAAGTACAGCACGTCGAGCAAATCTTGGACCCAGAAGAACAAATTGCTATTGCCGAGTTCGACAAGTTGGAACAGAAATTAAAGGCAAAGGCATCGCAATCGAGTCCTCCAACATTATAGGCTTGCATTCATTTATGGTTTACGGAGTTTGGTTTACATCATTGTACATTAGTTATTTACACGTTCATACGATCTAATAAAGGAGGAATAGTAGGTATCGTGATGCTGTAGCAATGCTTGTGGTTTCCTTCAATCTGACATTAATGTCGTCTTCATTCAAATGCCATATTATTCATTTCTGTTCAATTCTTGTAATATCTTATTCTTCAATTCCAACACTTTAACCTCTTCATCGACCCGGAAATTGAGTTCTTTCAACAACCCATTATCAATGCAATCTTTACCTAAGCGAAGTCGCACTTTCTCAAACAATTCGTTGGTCCAGGCACGGCTGAATTCACTCCAGTTCTTCGAAACATGATTAAATCCAACAACCCATCCTAGTAAGGCCAAGGCAACTGCTGCGTTGGTGGAAAAGTCGAAATGTTGCCATGATAAAAACGAAATGACTGATATTGGTAATTGGTAGTATATGAACCCTTGTAAAAGAAGAGAATTGACCTTAGGTTGAACTTCTGCAGACAATTGGTTATTTATGACATCGATTTTCAAGTTCAACAACGGATTGTCCAACGGAATATCCGAATACTTTGCAAATTCATTTTGCTGTAAATCCAGGACAATGTACCCTCTCAAATAATTGTACTCTTCGATTGATTTGTTCATGAATTTTTGATTGAAGAAGTCTTTTAAATCGTATTCGACATTATCGTTTTTGAAATAGAGTTTCCACCAAACGAGTTTGGTCTTGAAAAATTTGGTGGTGTTAGGAATAAAATCGTACTGTAATTCTTCATGAACTGAATTAGAAAATTTGATCACCTCTTCCTTGGTGAACTTCCCGTTGTATTGCTGAATCGAATCAGATGTGACATTTGTCGTTTCAATTGATGATTTGATGCTGTCAAAAATCCATTTGCTCAAATTATCAGATCTAGAATAAAAACCCACGGCTTTGACGACCTCAAAGATGTTGGAATTACGAATAGAATCAACATACTCACTCGACGCCTTGGTATCGTATTTTAGGAACTTACAAATACCGTCATATGCTAGTTGGGAATTTATCTTGATAACATGGTGAGTTAATTTGGACTCATTTGGCACGAATGTAATCGGGGTATCTTCTGTTGATGGTGGTGAATATTCCTGATTGTCAATGATAGTAAACAATAATTTTGATGCTACTGGCCGAGGAAGTCTACTCGAGTCGTTGATATTGCTTTTGAGGTCATCTGCAATATTCATCAAGAAATGGAACTCGTCAAAGTTGGTTTGGTTTACATCGTTGATCTCGGTGATTTCAATGTAATTGGAGATTTCTGGTAATGCTCCATTCATGGTCTCCATGTAATTTGGACGGTATACTGGGGAAAGAATTGGTGACGGAATTCTGTAAGTGTTTTCATCATCGTACAACTGGTCTTGTACTGGCTCTACAGAAGGTTTGGACTTGGATTTGAAAAGTTTAAATACTGACTTTTCTTGAGATTCTCCTTGTTCATGAATATCAATTTCTGGTACAGCCTCGCCATAAACAAAAGTATTATTACCAGAAGTGTCTCTATTTTCAATTTTTTCAAACCAAACGTTATTTCCAGCAGCCAATGGATCAGCCAATAAGGAAGGAATTAGTTTATGATTCGTGCTGTTGAGTATACCGATTTTAACAGTATTTTCCTTCCGTAAAACCTCCTGATGTTGATAAAGGTCGATGTATTGATCTATTCGCTTGCAAGTCTCGTGGTCTTTGCTGAATTGTTGCTGATATAATTTTAGGCTGTTGATATGAGATATTGTCAATCGGTCTTGGTCTAACAGGGTGGAAACGTTTCGAACAAGAGCCCGTCCCAACACCCATCTGGCACCAAACCCGGAACGGTTACGTGATATCGACCTAACGACCCCTCGAATTATGTGCATCGGTACTGTTGACGGTGTTGATTTGCGTCTACCAAATTGCTTAACGGTGAAAATTCCCAGTCTGTTGCGGCGTGGGGGTTATTTTGTGTTGCGGCACGGGTTTTTAAAAATCACCACATTTGCAAAGAGAGTCATGTAAGCATGCCGTCCAGCAGAGGTAAAGGGGTGTAGCCAGTGCAGTTTCTGTGGTTAGAGCAAGTTTGGAAGGTGAGAAGAGGTTTGTTTGGTTTATTTGTTTTTTCAGGATTGCAGCAAAACGTATGGAGGAAATGGCCGGAGGTGTGACGTTCCGACCGAGTGGATCAAATTGTACAAACAAATGAAATTGTTGCTGACTTGACACTATGCGAGGGTAGTATGGGCCTGTTCTCGGGTTTCTAGGAAAGACGAGGTCTCTGGTGGCAATTGGCGTTTCCATAGAATTTCGCAGCCAAATTTTAAGTTCCACGAAGCCAGACAAACACACCAATACCATCACCTCCACCACCATACCAAATCGGCCCACATGACTAGACAACAGAACAGTATCATTCTATACAGTTAAATCACCACACCACGGACTTTTCAGGACTAAATATCACCATTGTCGATACCAACGCCGGTCCGGTAATGATGGTGGCCTCCGGCCGGTACCGCGGGCGGTGACCTCGGTCCTACCACCACTACCACCAGCCGTTCCGCGACGGCTGGTGTCGCCAGGGCGAGCCTAAACCCGAAAATCACCGGCGGTTAATTGTTAACGTTGTAAAGATTTAGTTGTAGCACCACCAACATGAGCGTGGCATCTAGAAATGACTATCTCAGTCAGACATGGCGAGTGTTGTGCAAGTACTACAAGTTCATCGGACCCGGTATTTTGGTTTCTGTGAGTTATATGGACCCCGGGAACTATTCCACCTCAGTAAGCTCTGGGGCCATGTACGAATACAAGCTACTATTTGTGATTTTCATGTCGAATATCTTTGCCGTGATTCTCCAGTGCCTCTGTATCAAGTTGGGAACGGTCACTGGGCTTGATTTGGCAGAAATGTGCCGGCTAAATTTACCATACTATATCAACCTACCACTTTATATCTGTGCTGAACTCGCGATTATTGCTACTGACTTGGCGGAAGTGGTGGGTACCGCCATTGCGTTGGAAATCTTGTTTGGCATCCCGTTGGTTTACGGGGTGTTGGTGACGATTTTGGATGTGCTCGTGGTGCTCTGTGCCTATGATAAAGAAGGCTCGATGAAACAAACAAGAATCTTTGAAACTATGGTATCGGTGCTTGTTTTGGGCACATGTATGTGTTTTATTCTCGAGTTGTTTGAGTGCGATTTCCCTCCGGGGTCGCTTTTGCTGATTGCAAAGGGCTTCTTGCCGTTAAACAAACAGGTTTTCAAAGAGAAAGACGCAATCTTCTTGTCTTGTGGGATCATTGGTGCCACGGTGATGCCCCATTCTCTCTATTTGGGGTCGGCATTAGTACAACCAAGATTGAAAGAATTTGACTTGAACCATGGCTTCGTCAATCAAGACCAGTTGCTCGACCATTCGTCTGATGACGAGGTATTGCCAGAAACTACAAACAAGTTGAGTTTTATTTCCGATGGTTCTGCGTTATCCCGCAAGTACAAGCCGTCGTACCAGGCCATCAAGTATTGCTTATCGTACTCTTATATCGAGTTGATCATCTCGCTCTTTGTTTTGGCAGTGTTTGTCAATTCGTCTATCTTGATTGTAGCCGGGTGCACTTTGTTCAACAAGCCAGATGCCGAGGATGCTGACTTGCTCTCGATTTACGAGATGCTTTCCCATTACATCTCGCCATTTGCCGGGCTTCTTTTCGCCATGTCGATGTTGTTTTCTGGCCAAAGTGCTGGGATTGTGTGTACCATGGCTGGTCAAATCATTAGTGAGGGATTCATCAATTGGTCGTTCCAACCTTGGATAAGAAGATTGTTTACAAGAACCCTCGCCATCATTCCTGTTCTCGTGGTGATTATGGCATTGGGAAGAGAAGGAGTGTCTAAAGTGATGAACTCATCGCAGGTGATTTTGAGTTTTATCCTTCCAATCGTGTCGGCTCCGTTAATCTACTTCACTTGCCAGAAGAATTTCATGACCGTCTACGATACTTCTCCAATCAACGAGAACACCAGCTTGCTACAAAACGACAATACAAACTCATTGACCAAGTACACGTTCGAAAACGGGTCCTTCTTTAGAATATCTGCCATTCTCACTTGGTCAATAATTTCATTTCTCAATATTTATTTACTTTATGCATTTGCTAACGGAGCAAGTATTTGAATCATTATTTATATTTGTTGTTCAGATAACAATAAACGACTTTTTACAGCCAAATAGTGGCCCTTCATATATATTACAACTATCGAAATCCATTGCTCTATACCTTGTTTTTCTTCTTGTATGGTCCTCTGATACTTGGTAATCTTGTTGAAGTAGTATGTTGCGGTGCCGGGTTGTAGTTGGCAACTTTATTCATGGGGATTCCTGGTAATGTACCATTAAACTCAGTCGTCAACACAGGCAATCTCTTGCTGAATTCAAACGAAAAGTCTCCCGGATTGACCTTGTATAATTGGATTGCGATCTGAATCAATTTGCAAATTCTGTTGTAAACACTTTTCTCCTGGTCGTTGGGCAATGCTATGATTTTAGATTCGCTACGCAAGTATCTCTCTTGACGTAACCGGTTCAACTTGATCAAATTCACAGAAATTAATCTTTGTAACGACTTTGGTGATTCGGTTATTTTGTCCTTTTCCAGTATTAATGATTTTAAGCTATCAACCTCCGCTGGGTCCCAATTTACAAGATTGGCTACATCGATCTCCATTGATGCTTCGTCCACTTCGTCATCGTTATCCTCTTCTTCGGCTTTTACGTCGACTTCAAGTTTGCTTTCTTGTTTTGCATTCGAGTCGACACTTTCGGCTTCAGCGCTTGGTGAAAGTGTATTTTGCTTGATTTCTGCGGTTGGAGTCTCGACTTTTTCTTTAGGTTGATTTTTGGACTCAAGGTACTTCTTCTTGATTGTTTCTATCTCGTTAAATCCCAAATGTTGCAACCATATCCTGCTCTTGAAAGCATCTGTTACAACTGAATCACCCAGGTCAACGTTAGGAGCAAATGATCTCACGGTATCACCAGGGATTTCTATTGTTGGTGTTGACAAGCTAGCATCAATATTTCTGTTTTGCAATACCAACAACTTTGGTTTGTTATTAGGATTTGTGTCTTGCGAAACAGTAGGAGTCGCTAGTTGGTTTGCTGTGAGGCTGGCGGGTTTTAAAGTACTGGTCTTATAGTTTAACCAAGTGGGTACAGGGATGGTATACCAAATAGGATGGAAGAAATCTTGTAATAATGCTGTTGGGTTTTGATCCATAGGAGTTGGAATTTTGTTACTTGGAGCGGAAATGGTGTCCAAAGTTGAGTTATTATGGGAAGTATTTTTGTTTAATGGCACCACTTTGGCAATCGAGTACGGATCACTGACAACAGTAGCGGTGGTGTCCAAGCTCGATTTCTTTATCAATGATGAAAACAATGGTTGACGTACTTGTTTTGTAGGCGTTGGGGTCACAGACAGATATACATTAGAATAGTTGGACACCGATGGTGGTTCTGGTTCCTCTGTTTTAGACACAAAAGTAACAATTTCATCATTTGCGGCAGAATACGAGTATGATATCTTGGTAAAATCTTGATCTAATTGTGTGTGTAATTCGGAGGGATACTCATCTTTGGCGTTTTCTTCGAGTAATGAAACATTAATTCTTGACAATTCCTGAAGCAACAACTCGGTGGAAAACCTATAGAAGAAGTCAACATCAATATAGTCTTGGCTTCCGACTTTTAAATCCCGTATAGCTGAACAACTGGCCACTTTGATATCGTGATATAAGTTATATGGTGACTTTACATATTTGCCAGTTTTGAACTTGGTGCTAATATCGGTGAGTTTTCCTGCCTTCCCACTAGTAAACTCGAGAAATGACTTTATGATATTCTTACTGTCTGGCTCGAAGAAATCACTAGGGATCCGATACGTTAAAATGTTGCTCTTCTTATCTGCATTCTGGTAGACAGTAAACAAGTCTTGTAATATAGACTCAACTTTGCCTGGTAACTTGTTAGTAATGTCCGCTTGTAACCTCGACCCTCTTGACATACCACTTGAATCCTTGGTCATATTATATTTCTCAGATACTCCACTACCACTAAAGTGTCGATATTTGCTTTCTATGGTAACAAAATCGTTTTCCGGTATTGTGTTTGTTTGCCTACGTTTTTCGGTTTACTTTGAACTTTTTTTTCAGTTGGTACGCGAAACGACCACATGATCAAAATCACCACTAAACGACTTTGAATGGAATGAATTATAGAATTGCCATCTTTTGGTGGTGTTTTTGGCAGAATTATGGACTTTTGCTTATTTGGAAGATGGATCTGTCAACATTGTCAACAAAGACGTTTTGACAGTGAGCTTTTTGTAACGAATTCTTGGACTTCACCACCATACATTATGTGACATGAAGTCTTGATATATTTAAACTCCATTGTGGTTCATGAGTTCATTGTGCCGTAGATGTAGATGTAGACGTTTTTGCGTTTGGAGCTGCCTCCTGTTTTTCTGTAGTAAAATTTGGTTTTCACTGTACAAACGGGGAGTTGACATACCACAAATAGGGCCTGAGCCTGAAAGGAACTCAAGGAAGACATTCATGACCGGGCATTGGTATTCAACCATGTGAAATGTAGTTTATGTGATTTTCCTAAGCTAACTTGACGAGAGGTCTGTGTTTTGGCTGATAGGTGAGATAGTTTAATTGGTGCGGACATTTAACTGGAAGTGACTCAGATTAATCTCTCTATAAACAATCCACTGGTTTAACATGAGCATCCTTATTGTAAGCTTTAGCGATAAAGGTTGCAAAATTGAAATTTTTAAGAATTTGCGCATTTTAGTTAAAATTTGCATTAACATGGAGAAGTGTTCTAAGAATAACAGTCATTTTATCGTAATTGCAAAATGAGTGTTCCTATTGATATACCTATACCTCTAAATCGAGAAACAGAATACTTTTTGATATTTTTCCAAAGTTTTTTTGGGAACGTCAAAATTTAATTTGCAACCTTTTTGCAGCCATTGCATCACCAAAAGTAAAGCAAGCAACAAATGAAAATAATGCAGAATAAAACAAACTCCACAACACACACAGGAAATACAGTACAACTTATTGACAATCTGGAATGCTAGAGAACTGTTCGTGTAAATGCGTACCAAACAAAACACAACCCATTTACAATACAATATAATTGCATTAAAAAGAACTACATTGGTGGATATATTCCGACCGTTTGCTCACAGACATAGAACAATAACGGATTCACAAACTAACACGCCACCATTTTTTTCAACTCATCTGCTTGATTTATAATTCACGTATAACAGAGGGAAAATCTCTATTGTTATTAAACAACTTAGATTCGGTAACAAACAATCACATTTGCTACATCGTTTTCCTACTTCCGTATAATGCTAAAATGCCCATATAAAGATGCTAGAACGATGTCTCGTCGTCAGAGATGTCGTCGTAAAGACCAGCAGTCATGATAATCTTCTCCCAATCGCTGGTGTAGATGTACACCGTTTCAGTAAGACCAATCATTACCATACCACTTCCAATTCCTAGCCAAAGTCCCGACAATCTGAGTCCCAAAGACTCACAAAGAATAAATGCTAATGGGAGTCCAAACGCATAATATGCTACCAAGTTGATAATTCCACCAATCTTCTGAGCTCCTTGAGCACGAAGAATCCCACTAGATACTGACGCTATGGCATCAAAGATCTGGACAATTCCCACTAATGGATAGAACAAGTTTCCCACTTCGACAATAACCTCGGGGTTTTTCGTGAAGAGTTTGGCGATTTGAAACCGGAACGTTATAAGAAGCACACAATTTATTGAGCCCGCAATAATCGATGCTAATGATGCTGTTCGTGACGCAATTTTGGCGGCGTCGATGTTTTGTGCTCCGATGAAATTGGCAATTCTCGTCGATGCTGCTATCCCCACGGCAAATGGTACCATATACGTTACTGAGGCAATCGACGATACCGTCGATTGCGCTGCTAGCTCAGTAGTACCAAAGTACGAAGCAAATAACGTCATAATCTCATACGCCAAATACTCTGATTCCAACATAAGCACGCCAGGAACTGCCAATCGCAAAAGCTGGTACCATTCACTAGTAAGTTCCTTGAACGAAAAGATTCCAAACCAGCAATCAGACCCGTCAATATACCTTACGTAGAGCACCATGAGTGTTGCCATAAGCCAGAAGTTGGCCGCAGCAACAATCGGAGCTCCAATGTACCCAATTCCATAGGTTTCGTTCCACACCAAGAACCATGATGCTACTATGTTGATCGGAGCACTAACAAACAAGATCCCGGTACCGGCTTCAAAAATGCCCTGAGCTTGCAAAAACCGCTTCCCGTTCTCAAAGAAGATGTAGGCTGGTGCTCCCACAATCAAAATCCGCAAGAACTTGGTGGTAAGTTCAACCACTTCTGAACTAGCTATAATGTATTTGAGGAAAAATGCCGAGTTCCACCAAAGGAGTCCACAGGGAATGAAAATCACCCACGACATCAATATACACCGTTGGACTCGTACTGCCATCAATTCATAATTGCCTGCTCCATAAGCCTGGGGACATAATGTGTCTAGGGCCGTGGCCGTACCTTCGAAAATAGCAAATGTAATGGTCGAAGTCATCGTGGCAAGCGAAACTGCTGCCAATTCCACCTTACCGAGATGGCCAACAACGAGCAAACACACAATCGAGAAGAAGTGTTCCAACACAAATGTGACTATTAACGGAAATGAGTACCTGATTAACGTCTTGGCTTCGGTAGCATAACTAGTTCTGAAATTGAACAAATCTTCCCCATGCTTCAGTTCGGACCGCACCGAAACCAGCCGTGACAGCCTCCCCATCTCGTCCAAATCGTCATTTTCCACCGTGGCACTGTATCTACGGTGGTGTTCTTCAACTAGCCAACTGTGGAACGATTCTTGGTCGGTGTTATTTTGGAGCGAACTCAACGTCGACGGCAACGACCGCGATGTGCTCACACTCGCAGTGTCGCTGATGTCATCAGCAACACTCGCACTGCTCTCAATTAGCGACAAAAACGATCTCTGATCGTCTCCGGTACCATAACTGAATAATGGATAGTTGGTAGATGGAGGTATAAATAACCGTCTTCGCCTGATTCCACCGGGCAACCCGTTACTATCGGGGTTGACAAAGTTGTTTATGGCTTTGAAAAGTACCATTATCGCTTCAATTGTGGTTTATTCTCGGTATCGAAAATGAGGTTCATTAGTGATGGAAATTTCCCATTTGGTGCGATGCGCATCTTTTTACCACTACAACTTACAACCTACGATTTACACCAAGGCAATTACCTGGCAACTTTGTTACACAACCTTCAGGTTTGATCATTGTAATATTGTTGTACGGCCAATATAATGTAGAAACAGGATTTTTGCCCTAGAAGATCATCCAGATCGAGCCCGCTAGTATGACTACAAACACCACTGCCGTCAACACTCCAGCACCGGCCTTGTCCTTTCCTGTGACGTTGATCAAGTTCTTGTTGGTGGAGTTGTTAGAGTTGAGCCCGGCGTAAGGATCGGAGGTGGCATTGACTCCCTTTCCGGCCATGTATGGCGCAGGAACAACATGGTTGAGAAGGGACATGATCGTCTCGAGGGCCGACATTTGTTCTCCTAGCCCATAAACGTTATCCCATCCAGAAACAGCCCAGTTGAACCCACAAGTAACCCCATCACTACCACCAGAGCACGATTGCGCTGCAGCAGCAGCCGATTTTTCCATGTAGGGCATTATTTCGTCGTACATTGGTGGGGCCAAAATTGCTGTCAACGACAAACACCGGGCAAATAAACATCTGAACGTCCTTTGATCGTTGTTACAGTTGTTGTGAACGGCACAGGTGGTTTCTGTCATGATATCGTTGATGAAAAAGTACTTTGATGCCCCCCAGAGCTCGGTCATTCTGTCCATCCATTTCTGGTCTTCGGTGAAATTGTACATGTAAGCAGCACCAGCAATAAACACCCCAAAGTTATACGACCATTTCAACTTGGTGACATCGTCACAACTTTTGTTTGATGCGATGATCGTGGCCCCATCGTATAACTCCAATTCCTTATCAGGGTCCATTTGCATAAATCCCACATCAATCATCCAATCCCACACTTTCTCGGCAGTGTCGGTGTAGTTCTTCACCAACGTATCGTTTGCACTACTGAAATATCTTGCCAACCTTGCAGAAATATGGAAAAGACACCCGTTGGAAATGGTGTTCTTGTAATCATACCCAGAATTCCAGGAGAAAATCTGCCACCGCAAACCTCCACCACAATTGTCTGTGTCCCACCGTGAGTTCATCGTGTTGTAAATGGCCTGAGCTAACGATAACCACGAATGGTCGGGAGGATTAGTGAAGTTTCTCTCCACCGCCTCAAGAATAGCCAATCCCCACACCCCTTGATCATCATTCCCTTCAACGAAAGATTGGTTGGATGGAACATAATTGTAATTTTCACCTGCCTGGTGCAACATCCCATCGTAAATCCACCCTTCCAATGTATCGTTGGTGGGATCACACCAAGTGTAATAGTCCACTAGTCCCCCAAAGGCTTCCCCGGCATTCCACCAATAGTATGGTGGAACAAACTCTCCTACGGTCCCACCTCTGTGGAACCCTTCGTAATAATTCCAGATCCCTTGCTGAATGACCTTTGCTGCAGCACAAACTGAGTCCTTGGAAGTAGCATCCATGGTCACAGCAAGGGCATGCATTGCAAGTACAAGCACCGTCAAAATCTGCGACAAAACCATCATGTTCTTGTCAATAGCAAACGTGTGTCTAAGTACAAAAACCGAGTTGTTTCCGAGATTTTGGTCAAATTTGGTTTTGGTTTCTTGTGTTGTGTTGATGGAATGTATTTTTAGGTATCAGGGCTTGGAAGGTCGTGTTTCAGGACATGCATGAGGTTGAGGCTCGTTTCAGATCTGAAACGTTCTGAAACACCCACACGACACCGTACCAAGAGTATAAGCGTGGTTGATTATTCCCTACAAGTCGTGGTTGCAACCACCCAAGGCTATGCTGTGAGTTCATATATGACGTATATAGGGTCGGGGCGCAAGGGTTTTGTGAGACGACATTGACGGTTCCACCACCATTCAATGTTGGTTCCACCACCACACGGTGACTGTAGATACAACCGTACAAGACACCAAAACATGCTAGGGACGTGGCAGGCATGTCAACCAAGTCAAAAATGACTCTTACGACTATTACGACCGGTTTTTAAGTAATTTTTACGTGCTTGATATTCACCACACAATCAGTCCTTGAATAAGCCTTGCAATTGATTGAGGCTATCAACGACAATCCGGTTATTTGCAATGACAATCATGTCTGGGTTATCATTTGTAGTACCTCCCGACATGAAGCACTCGTTATCGTTTTGGATCTGTAGTTTATCCTTTGCGGTGAAAAACTCGCTCGTTCTGGTTCGATCAACAAAAACACCGTTCCAGCCAGCTTTCACTGCTCCGAGAAAATCTTGGTTGTAGTCATTACCAACGTGCCAGCAGTTTTCCAAAAACAAATGCAATTTGTCGTTAACGGGATGGAATTGCTTGACAATTTCCATGAAAAATTGCCGGTCAGGCTTACAATGGCCCAATTCATACGAGGTGTAAATATGATCAAAGTACGACGCTATTCCCAAGTTTTGCAACAACTCGAAAACTCGGTCATCGGAATTGGTACTGCCGATCAACCGGATTCCCTGCGACTTTAATTTCTCCAACGTAGGAATTACGTCGGGGAAAACCTCGTAAGCATCGCCGGTGGTGAAGTGCTGCAAAAGATACTCACACAAATCGTTAGAGTGGGAGCTGTCACGAAAATGGTCGATTTCAAACACATCCACCACCAATTGTTTCCACCAATCGGTAGCGTTGGTTATTTCGTGGTTACTAGTTTTACCGTAATTGGGATAGGTTTGGTTCAACTGGGCATAAACGTCACGGAACCGCGACCCAATCGACTCCGGCGACCTCATTACACCAAACTGCTTACCAATTTCATGATACAGCCTCGATACCGGTTCCTTAAGAAAGTATACCGTGCCAAATAGGTCGAAAGAAACAAACTTGGGCACGGGAAAGGTTGTTTTAGACTCTCTGATCAAATGGGTGTTCTCTATTTTAAGGGGATTGACGATCAAATGAGAAGCCAGATTTATTTGTCTACATACTCTGGTGTATCTCATGGTTACCAGCACCGTTTTAGGGTAAAGACGTATAAGAAGAGTTGATGGTTGGCGGATATCGCCGGTCCCGATTCGTTACTGAGAACCTACATGGTACGGTACAAATCCCATCTCGATCCGAGGTGGGTGCGCACATATGAAGTCACGGTTACGGTGTTCAGCACCACGACGTCCACCACTGCGAAACTCACTGCTACCCCGGTAAAGGGTGCTACCGTGTTGTGGGGCCACTTTTACCCCAATCCTGAGCTAATCTCCTTCAGGAATTTTATTCTCGAGATTGACATTTTGCGCTTCTGCGGTACTTGCGTTATCTTGCATACATTTGGCTATTTCAGCTGTCATAGAGCTTGGTACTCTGCCTAGACTTTCCGTGTAGATTTTGTCGTTGGAAAGATTGTTGCCCTGTGGCCACGTAGCCATGTACATTATTTCGTAGTCTACCAATTGACATATTATATCGTACAGTCTACACGAACAAACTCTTGGTTCTACTTTTCTACAAATTGTGTCTTTCTGGACACATCAATCATGTCATGGCTCCAAATATGATAGTAAGGGCACTTAGTTTATGTTTTATAGTTAAGCTATCGCGAACTTCATTGCAACACTCAATTGTACACTTTTCTGAAATGTTCATTCCAAAGCGATACTACGTCCCCTTGTCGCCCTGATTCATCACTGTATTTGAAAGCACCTTGGTCCCAATTTGAATCTATAAATGCAATTATGAGCGATTCCTTGCTCCTGGCTCGCAGGCGATCGGGTAAGGTACTTCACCCATGGGAAACATGTGTATTTCATCTGCTCTTCATCAACAGTCAAGTAGTTGATTTTGATACCAGAATAGGTCAATTGTGGGATTTGAAACGAGATTAGTATATTGTTATACCCTTGCTTCTCTTTAGCGTGTTTTAATACTGAGTGGACCAGAGACCCTGTTTGTCCATTGACACCATAGAATTTATCCAAACTATCGTCTTCATCGTCCGAGTCATCCTTTGTAGTATTCTCAATTTTATTGTACATGAACTTTTCGATCGTCTCAAGGTTAACATTGCTCACGTCATTCAATGGTATTTCTGCCATCATCTTGACGGTCTTTCTCCCGTTGATTTCATCAAACTTCCAAAACAATTCACTTGTATCAATCTTGAAACTTACACCACCTAGCTCCGACTTGTACTTCAAATTCTCGGCCCAATTTTCAGCAATATCAAATAAATTGGGGTCTATTGGAATTTTAATTAACAAATCGATACATCGTAACCGTCTCTTGAAATTGGTATTCAATACACATAAAACTTGGAGTTTTTTTGTTTCGCAATTGATTCGGAAAATTGGCTTTATCATAATTAATGGTAGCTTTCTGCGTTGTTTCTGTTGCTCTACATTATATGTCATCAACACAAAACTATCATCGGGGGGAACGAATTTTAATAAGTTGTCCTTATAAATCGAAGATAGTTCAACACATTGATGAAACTGAATATTTCTAATAGGGATTCGATTGTGGAGTTTTTGTTTAGTCTTATCTTCATTATTATCTTCATTATTATCTTCCGTTAGCGAAACTTCCTCCTCTTCGTCATCATCGTCCTCTTCAACATGTAAGAGATTGTTCTGATCCTGCTTTCTTGGACTGATTTCAGATCTATCAATTCCCGAGATATTTTCTTCATTGAACCCCAATTTGCACAGTGGCATTCCTGACAAATAACATCTGGCAGAACAGGTACCAAAAACCTCGTTTAACTTGATTGTATCTGAGTCTAAATCATAATAAAAGTGACAGTTTTCTACAATATCAAGATAGATCTCATTTTTTACGTAAAAAACCCCTTTAGGACGCCAATTAATCGCAAGCGATGACGTTTTAAGTATCGAACTGTTGATATATTCGTCCTGCTTGGCAATCACATCTTGCTTAATCGGCATATTCTTGGTTGAAGTGATATTTTTCGACAGTTTTTTCGACTCTTTTGAACTATGCTTACCATGTTTCGACGTATGCTTCCCATGATCTTCATCTTCCTCATCTTCATCGTCCACAGTAGATAATTTCGGCAAGTTGATTTCGAGTTTTATATACTCCTTCAATAGATTATAATCGGTTTGTTGAACAATCCCAAAGTCCATGCATTCATCGAGTAATTCAAAAATAATGTTGATATTATCAATCACAGTATCTTTATCGAGTACGACATTCTCTTCTGGTTTCACAAGATACCGATGCAAAATTTGGTAAAAATGGTCGAGAAAAACAACCGTCAGCATAGCATTGACGTTATTGCTGCACACTGCCACAAACATTAGATCGTGTGGCAACGTGATATAAGTGTAACTGAACCCGTCAATCAACAAAAACGGTACTCTTTCATGGAGCTGTAAGCTTTTGTAATGACGGTCAAACGATGCAAGAATTAATGAATTGGCAGCAATATGATTATTGTACCGTCGGTGTAGGAGCAATTGACTGTGTGGATAATCTATACTGTTGTCTGGCCAATATAGAATGTAGACCGCTGATACCATTAGAATATGTTGACATTAAAATACAAGCAAGCGACGGAACCAGCGACAAAACAAAACAATCGATGTAACCAGATAAAACGACAGATCAAATCAGCACGGCTGTGTTGTACTTGATGCAAATTTGATATGGCTTGTAAAGAAGTTTAGTGTTGATGTAAATGTTTAATATTCGGTTACATCATTTTGCCAACTACGGGTGTAATGGTCGGCGGAACCGCGGTGGACTACCGCGAGATCGGCCAATTTTACCGGTAAGATTTTGCAAATGTCGTGGAAAACACACCTGGTGATGGCAGTAAATGAGGACTTCGTCGCGGTAGATCTCATCTCCAGCCTGGTACTTGGGGCTAGATAAATCAAGCCATTTCTAATTTCTACAATAATACGTGAACACTACTGGTTGTTCCACCAAATTCATATAAATCTTGCCAATTATCGCTATGGTAAAGTATAGAAGCATTTTGCCGTTGTCTAAGGAAGCCATTGCACAACATATCACTCGATTAAACTCCACTATCGAGCAGCCAAGATGGAAAGTAATAGAGTACAACGGGACGAAAGACACAGCAACTAGTTCTACAGACAATAATGGCGAACCAGTGCAGCAAGAATCTGAACTGACAGTTTTGGAAGCCAACTACAAGCTCAAGGACTTTAGAACCACCTGGAACTTTTTGAACTCGATTGCCAAATTAAGCCATGAAAATAAACACCACCCCACCATAAGCACCACGTACAACAAAGTCAAAGTAAACTTGACAACCCACGACATTGGAAATAGAGTCAGTTTCCTAGACACGAAGATGGCGGAATTGTTCGAAATTGAGTATTTCAAATGCAACACCACCAAACCCAAATCATCATCACCAATAAGTTTAACCTCAGCATCAAAGATTATAAACGAATTAGTAAACCTCGAGAAAAAAGATTCCAAATCGCACGAACAATAGAGAAACTTCATCAAGGGGGGAAAAAACTACCACAGTTGTCTAAACTATGTACGCATTAATGTATAACTATATTACAACTTCTAAGAATTGATATCTCTCACAGCACGACAGTATCGATCTTTCACCTCAATGGCTTCGTATGACCCTGCCAAACTGGCTGTAGCTATGTACTCAAACTCCCAGATATCCTTAATCGTGAATGTTTCGATGATCTTTTTCTCTTGTTCACCTGAGCCCTCGTTAGTTCTCACGTAAGTAAATGTGAATGGTGGAACCCCTTCAAATGTAAAGATCAACTCGGTTTGCTCACCTTCATGGATGTCCTCAACAATGTAATTACCTTTTTGGACCTCTACTGATGGTAGATCATGGACTTCTAATGTTAATTCCTCGATCTTTTTCTCCGACAGAGTAAAATCAACTTTACATTGATTTGCTGAAGAATCATGTAATGCTTCAATGAAAAGCTTTCCTGGTTTGGAAGCTAATCTTGTGAATCTGTTGTCCACATGCGCCTTTTGTTGCTTATTACGGAAGTTGTAGTACACCGTGAATGGTGGGACACCAGTAGTATTATAACTAATATGATCACCAACACAGTAATCATATTTAGCTTCAGCCTTAACAAGGTTTGGTACTTCAGTGACAATGACGACAAAATTGTTTGCCAACGCGAAATCGTTTCTAACACATCCATTGCCATCTACAATCTCGTTGATAGTCAACACATGTTCACCAAGGCCAAATGATTCGCTATAGTATAATTCAAGGTTTGGTTCGTTGACATGGTCAAAAACCAAGTTTTCTGACGTGCCGAGATTATCGTGTGTCAATGTTGTGTTAATCCTGAATGGTCCAGAACCGGTCAATGTGATTGGTATGTTAGCAATAGGTTGAGTTGATTTTGAAATTCTATTTTCACAAATTTGCAAAACGTTATTCTTAGTGAAAATACCATTAGGAAGAACATTGACATTGTAACGAACAGTTTGAAGTTGGTTTTGTAAATGTCTTGATTTTGCCTTGGTATACGATTGATCATAAATTCCTTTGAATCTGTGCTCATACCTTCCAGCCTCACTGGTAGGTAATTTGATTTCCACTTCATTCTTTTCTACATTCATCAATCGGTTTTCAACTTTTCCACTAGGAAGCTTGACCTCGTATTCAACAACAAACGGCTTCTTACCAACAAGTTGTAATTTCAATGGTTGATCGCAATTTTGACATACCGGTCTCAAGTGTAATTCTTGGTCAGTCAGATGTTGTTTCATGACGTTGGTACTAGAAACCGTGAGCTTTGGTTTGGGAAGATACGTGACCTTGATGGTTCTTTCCTTCTTTGTAACTGCACCAGGACAGCCATCATTCTCAAAACTGACCAATGAATAAATACCTTCTTCTCTAGCAACAAGTATTTTTGTATCCAAAACTCTGGTTTGAACCTTTGTTGGATCTTTCAAGTCTACGATCTTGTAGCCAATTCTATCTGATGATGATCTACCAACTGAAGATTTGATATTCAAAGGAATTTCCACTGATCCTCCTTCAATAATTTCATAGTGATCAACTTTAGAGTCTAACAGAATTTCAGGAATTTCCGATCTTCCAGATACCGTGAACTTCTCCAGTTTGTCCATAATTGCTGCACAAGAGAACTTGTCTAAAATGTTTGATACTTTAACTTCGTACTTTGTGCTTTTAATGTCTGTTGGTACTTCGATGACGTATGAAGAAACATCCTTAATCTTGACAGTTGGAATCAATTTATCTCCGGTTTTCAAATCAATAAAATCGTAATTAAATGAAAATGGTCCATTACCTTTGAAATAAAGTGGGACTTTAACGGAATCTCCCAAACATGTTTTCTTCAGAATATGTCCACCCTTTCCATTTTCAAAGAAAGATACCCTTGATACTTGTTTGAAGTAGGTCAGATATGTGTATGTATTTTCATCCAATTGAACACCTTTTGGACAATTGGCATCTCTGAGGGAGTTAAACTTCAAAACATAATTTCCTTCAGTTGGTGGTTTAAACTTAAATGAGTACTCTTTGTTGTTAGTACGCAAACTTCTGGCAATTGTTCCATGTTCACCATGAACCGGTTTCAATACACCATTTGTTTGGTTTTGGTATACACGATAATCGATCTGGAATGGTGGTTTACCTTTCAAATCGAAATCAAAATTGAAGCCAGTAGTACCCAAACATTTATCAACAATTGGATTGGATTTCAAGGAAAGTTCTGGTGGTGACGCGAGGGTTACCTTAACCTCATTACTTTCAATTTCACAAGGACAATATTTGGTGGTTCCCGAAATCAAACTATAAACACCTGGTTTATCAATTTGAATTCCATGTTCCAATTCAAATGGCTTTGTGAATTTCTTTGTGATATTTCCATTTAAGCTGCTGTCATTAAGGTTCACATAACTGATTGTAATCGAAATAGGGAAAATATCTTCATTCAAACGATCTTCACTTATGATCTTCAATGTCTTAGTTCCATCTATAACCAACTCTGAATTATGTCTATCACTATCTTTCATAGTCAATTTCTGCGACTGTTTCAATTCATAGGTAAACAGAATATCCTTGTCTTTGGAATATGGGTTGTATCTCTTACTATTTTCCAAATAATCAGTGATATCTAATAATTGAAACTCCAACAATCCTTCTCCTGCTTGAGAAAGAATATCTGGATGATGGAGAATTTCTTGTTCTAACGAGTTACGAGTGATTTCGTATGCTTTCAACCATGATAAATCGGTTGCTTGTGTCTCACGTTGATTATTTGTAATATTGAGGGTCTTGTATACTTTACCATTCTTTTTAATTTGAACATTGACCGTAACAGGAAAAACACCAGTTGTCTTCAAAAATGGCAAATTCATATCACTATCAGCAATGTGTTTGCCAATACATTTGTAATTCTTTGCCGTATCGAATGCCCGTGGATACACAAATTGTGCCAGAGGACATTGTGCAATGACAAACTCTGATTTATACGTCCTGATCCCATTATTCTTTGTGTCGACAATTTTAGAAATTTTATACTTACCAGGATCTTTTATTGGAACTTCCATGTAGAAAATGTTTTGGTTGGTTGAATATTCCTTATATTTTGACAAGTGGGAATAGTCCCTACGGATTAAACGGTTTAATTTATACCCGGAATAATCAATGTAGTTAACTTGATTTTGGTCATTGATATGTTGAAGTTGCAAGTGGCCAATCTTTGTTGACGTATTGAACTCAATAGGCATTTGCAAGACCAGATTTTCCAAACAAATGCCATCAAAATGAAACGGATTAAATTTGGCTGATGAATCTGGCAAGTAGTTGATTGTCAATTTACCTTTGAAATGGCTATTTATGTCAATCAAATTGTTTGTGTTGACTGATTCTCCCCCAATAGTCAATTCACGATGTTGGAAAATTTGGTTGTAAACTGGCAATACCACCGTGGACAAAAATGGTGCTGTGGCATTACTAACAAGGAAGAAGGTTGCCGCATTCAACCCCAACGTCAAAAGTAACGTTTTCAATGCCGAGAATCGAAGATATTGAATGTTAAGAATTGGTAAAATCCACACAAAAAGTCCATCAATAATCGCGTATTTCACAACGAAACTGAATCGATTTAGAGAAGTTAGCTCGATCCCGTCGAAACTGGAGTCTGATCTGATCAATATCACATCGTACAACTTCCAGCTCTGGATCAACAAAAATAACGAGATCAAAAATAGCCGTTGAGAAGCCTCATCTAATACCGTCGACGGTATAAGTGGCTCCAGCCGATCGAGTTGACTAGACTCCACTGGCTTATCCTTCAGGGTGGCCATCGCTATCGTGCCAATGGAGAAAATGAAGTACAATAAATAATGTAAACACTACACCTCATCTCAGTTTTTCTATACTGTGAGATTTATACTATACAAGAAACTATGAAAATTATTGAATCCATGATTACCACAATAAACATTATGGCAACCGTAGATTTTGATGCGTGATTTATAATCTGCAACTATTGAATTACCCATGTACCATTTTTCTTTATTTGAATAACTTTAATAGCCGGTAAATCCCATCCTACTCCTCCAGAACCAATGGCAGCCCCAAATCTGGGGACAACATAGCACTCTCTCTTGGTTGGAGTCAAGTTCTTGGGGGCGTATGGATGTCCTAAAGGCTTGGAATACGTAAGTAATGGGGTGTTTTTCGAGATGTTGGCCAATTGTTTACCAGAAATCTCACCTAATGGCTTCATTCTGATCTTGGTAGGCTTTCCGTCTCTTTGGTTACTACCAGTAGACAATGCCTGGTAGATGATGTACAGTCCTGGTTTGTTACCACTGCTACACATCAACGAGCTTGGATGAATGTACACAAACCCATCGCCGTTGTTGTCGATGGGGAAAACTGGAGCATAAGGAATGTTGATAACACTAGTCTTATTTGCCAATTGGACATCTGAGGAAACCAAATCTCCTCTGATCGACACCTGATCAATAAATCCTGACGCTACCATCTGTTTCAATGCGGATATTTGCTGCTTATTGGGCACTCCAAGCTTAAGCTTGGAGTTTTGAGTTTGGGCAATGGAATCGGTTCCAGTATTGACCTGAACGATATGTTGCACTTGCTTCCTCAACTTTTCTATTTCATCCATAATTTTCCGTCTCAAGAAGTTGTCCTTGATGAATTTTTCACGCTTGTCTTGTGGTACGTGGTCGTAAGCACATACAGCAGATAAGAGCATCAATACATCACTTGAAGGGTCCAACTTGGAAAACATGGCTCGAGATTGATAAAACTTTTGCCTCAATTGACGCTTTGCTTCCATTTCGTTATGGGTTTCTTCCTCCTCGTCTTCTTCATTATTGTTAATTTGCTTCTGGAGCCCAAGCTCCATTTCCGTCAAAAATGGATCACCAACTGACATCGCCGATACTATAGCAACAATGTATGGCAAACACTCTAATTGGTTTCCAATAATGAGAATTTTTGCAAACCTTGGACTCAAGGGGAAAAGTGACATTGTCTTACCCAATTCTGTGATTTGCTTGGTATCATTACCTAAAGCTCCAAGAATGGTTAAAAGCTTTTCTGCCTTTTTAAGAGACAATCTATCAGGAGCAGTTGGGAAGGGGAAATTGATGATGTTGTCAATACCCATTGATTTCATCGATAAAACAATGCTTTCGAATGGCATTCGTAAAATTTCTGGTTTACTGAACTGAGGGAAATACTCTTCATAAATTGCCGAAGAGAACAATCTGTAACAATGACCAGGTCCAGTTCTACCAGCTCTACCAGATCTTTGATCAGCTGATGCTTTGGAAATCCAATCCACTTCGAAAGACTGAACTCCATTTTCCTCGTTGTATTTACGTTCCTTGGAACGACCACAATCCACAACGTATCGAATTCCTGGGATAGTCAAAGAAGTTTCAGCAACGTTGGTGGCTACAATACACATTCTGCTTCCAGCTGGAGGTTCTTCAAATACCTTCATTTGCTCCTTTGTAGGCAATAAGGAATAAAGAGGTAAAACGTATAATGGATCATTCTCGGATTGATGTTCTTCCAAAGTTTCTTCAAATCCTTCTTCTTCCTCATCGTCTTCAGAGGAGTGATAATCGTCTTCTTCTGGTATTTCACTTACCTCAACACTGAAATCAACATCTTCAGCCTCTGCGTCGGTATTTTTATTAAGTCGAACAGTACATTCTGAATTATCAGTGTAAACAACATTGTCTTTCTTTGATTTTCCCTTTTTAAATGGGAATTCAGCTCTTAATCGTTTGACTGTTTGTGTGATTTCGTTTTGACCAGTCAAGAAAATTAAAATCCCACCAGGTGGAAGCTTTCTATGAATTTTACAAGCTTTTTTGAATGCTTCTTCCAAATATTCAAAGTTGGTCCGACGATTAAAATGAACACTTACAGGATATTGTCTAGCATCGACTTTTATGATTGGTGGTGGGGTTTTGAACAATTGCTTGTTATCGGAAAAATCAGAAACTCTTAAAGTCGCAGACATAATGATGAGTTTTAAAGGTTTATATTTCTTAGGGTCTTTGATATGATATTGTCTTCTAAGTTTTAAGACTCTGCTTAACATCCCAATCAAAATATCAGTATTTATATTTCTTTCATGAGCTTCATCAATTATAATAGAAGAATACTTGTTAAGCATGAAATCTGACATCATTTCTCGTAACAAAACCCCATCGGTCATGAACTTCATTGCCGTACCGTTTTCTGTTCCTTCATCCTTAATTGTAGAATCAAATCTAATTTGATGGCCCACTCTTTTACCGTGGTTACCCAACTCATTACCGACTCTTTGAGCCATAGAAACAGCAGCAACTCTTCTTGGTTGTGTTATTCCAATCATCCCAGGATATAAATCATGCTTACAATTTCCAAACCCAGATTCATAAAGAAATTGTGGAACTTGGGTGGTTTTACCAGAACCAGTCTCACCACAAATAACAACACAATCATGGTGATGAATTGCTTCCATAATCTTGTGTTCTTCACCAAAAACAGGTAAACTCATCCTCAGCTTTTGAATTTCATCAGAACGTTCCACATTAACATAGAATGCTTCTCTTTGTAATGACTTGTTGATTGGAATGTACCCTTCTTCATCTGAAGAGTGGTCAATGTCTTCTTCACGTAATGTTTGTTTCGAGTATTTTTGTTTGATTTCTTCTGACACTTCAGGCATAGCAATTTCGTTTTCTCTACCTTCGAGTTTACGTACTTGCTGTTCTGCCCATTGCTTGAATGCTTCTGCTTTGTTGGAATGCTTTGGCTTACTCTGTAACAATCTAGGCATATCGCTGTCATCTTCCGACTCCTCGTCACTATCATCATCCTCGTCTTCGTCTTCGTCTTCATCTGAACTATCTTCATTATCTTCCAGATCGCCTTCTTCACCATTTTCTCCTTCATCTTCGTCTTGATCATCTTCGTCTTCTTCATCTACTTCGTCTTCTTCATCTACTTCGTCGTCCTTATCCTCGTCATCGTCATCTTCATTTTCGGACGAAAGAAAATCATTCTCCTCTTCCTGCTTCAACTTCTTCTTCTCCTCTTTCTCCACTCTCAACCTCCAGCTGTACTTCTTTGTGGGCTTCGGTTTCTTTTCAACCTTTTTAATATTGGCAAATCCAAATCCTATACCAGACCCTCCAAACTTCGCTGGTCGATTGTCCACAAATGACGATTTTGGAGTATCCTCACCATAATTAGCCATATCATCATCACCATACTTTGCCATATCATCATCATCATCATCGTTAGAATCATCATTTTCAGACTCATATCTATCCCCTGACACTTTCTCTTCATCACTAGGCCATTCTTTCACCTCTCTTTCTTCGTATAAAATCTCCTTGGTATGTTCGTCACCTCTTCCTTGTCTTTCAAGCTCCAATGCCTCAATCATCTGTTCTTTCCTAGTCTGCTTCCCAGACCCCAATAACTTAGATGGGGCATATATCGAAGTATCCACTTTTGTGTTACCCAATTTCTCAAGCAACACCTTCTTCTCTTCCCGCTTCAATTGATGCTCAATATACTTGTCTAGTCTCTTCTTTTTAGCTCGGGACATCTTGGTGTCTTTGCTATTTTCCGAAAACAACTCCTGCTCCATTTTCCGTTTCCGTTCTTGTTTCTCTTGCTCTGTCATCGGTTTAAGAATCTCAGCGTTGACATCCTGATCTCCATTATCAACTACTGGTACGGGGACATCATCAACAGCATCATCGGCTTCGTGACGCAGAAACTGCTTGTTTCGCGCACGTTTCAACGCCGCCTGTTTCGCAAGCATTCCTGCCCGCGCCTTCTCATTGAACCTCTTCCTATACTTTCCCATCGCCGGCCAGTGTTGTTGCAGGCTTCCAGTTTTGCAACTTTGAATCGCGATGAGGTAGATGAGAGACATACATCACGTGAGTAATCAGGTGACAAAAAACCGTTCATTGGATCACATGACCCATCACATGACCAAATCAACAGGTTCCCCATAAAGCAGCAAGTTCTAAAACCATCACTTCTTTTCTGTAGAGAGCAACTATACAACCCGGAAAACATGGGCAATTCCGACTTGTACAATCATTGTATGTTGAGTTTAACCTTGAAATTCCACAGCCGACACTTTTTTTCCAACATTGGTTACTAACATTTCTAGTGATCCATACCACGTTAACACTTAATTCCACCACATTATACACTTATGAAAACCCACAATTGGTCCATTTGGTGAACAATCTAAACTGTTCCGAGATAATAAGCCAGGAATTGGGATCAATCAATGCGTCACGAACGTTGGTGGGATCGATTCTGGTGTCATCCATCAACACTACAATTGGATCTCAATTGGTGATATATTTCATGAAAAATGTCAAAATAAATGGCGACGGAAGCAGCGATTTGATCAATGCGTTGGCGATTTGTCATTCCGGAGTCAACAAAACGTTGGTTTTAACGGTGTTGAAGAAGATAATCGACAAGTTTATTGACTTTCGCCAGAATGTGTCTTCAGAACAATCAAAGTTAAAGATGGGAGAATTCAAGCTTTACATGAACCAAATTATAAAATTCGAGGAAATGAACTACACATCACACCTGTCAGCATATTCGTATGGTGCGGTTTCGGACGAGGACTCCAACATTCCTAGAATTACCCCCAACCAATTAGTGCTAGCCAGCGAAGAAGTAGACGACGTACGAGAGTTGATGTTGGAAAACATCAACAAGGTGCTACAGAGAGGTGACAAGATCGACTTGTTGGTCGACCAAACCGACCGATTGACGTCCTCTTCTAACGTGTTTCAGAAACGGGCCCAACAAATCAAGCGAAATATGTGGTTGAGCAAAGCAAAATTCTCGTTACTCGTTGCGGGAACATTCACCATTCTCGTATACCTTTTGATTGGGGCCGAATGTGGCTACCCTTTCTTCAACAGCTGCATACATCTGTAATAAAGATTACCCTAGGATTGCTCCCTCCAGATACGGCACTTGCATTTACATCTATAGTACATACGACAAATCACCTAGTGTTCGCAATCAGATCACAAAAAACACAAGCATATTTGCCTAATATTTATAACCCATAAGTAGACCTCAAATCCTACGTTAATCACTTTCATTTTCACTTTCTTCAGTACCCACATCGATAACTTCTAGAGCTTCCAGACCCTCTAATTCCTTTTCCTCGTTCCCAAGAGCCTCAATTGGGTTTGGTGGTACTTTTTCTGGTTCGTCATCTTCGTCAACCTCGATTTGTTCTTCTTCCTTCTCAACTTCTTCTTGTTCCACTTCGTCCACCTCTTCGATTTCTTCATCATTCTCGGCATTATTGACCACAGTGGAACCATCCTCAGCTTTAAGTTTCTTTACAGGTTGCGAATCTTCGTCTGGGGGTGCAGAAGTGCCATTTTGTTGGTTCGATTCGAGCTTTGATTTCTTCTTATTGGCGACTTCGGTCTCGAAATTCGCCAATTTTTGTTTCACATGAGCAGTGAAACCCGCAAGTTCTGCTCTTTCCAATGCAGTCAAAATATCTTGCCCGTTAACAGTCTTCCTATTACCATCTTTAGAGATCTGACGAGCATGAAATAGCATATGGGAAACAAATACAGTGGCTGAACGTTGCAACGCCAACAACGAGTCCTTGGCAAGTATCATACTACCATCACCGTTTTCGTCAGAGATGACCAGCTTTGCCAATTTCTGGATCGTAGACCGGGGGAATAACAAATCATCAATGGAGGATAAATCAGAATTGGAAACGGCATTTGGGGCCAGGGAATCCCCGTTCTTTCTCCATCCTTTTGGAGGCATTATATCACAAGTAAGTTATTAACAATCGAGTAACGAAATTGAAACTACAAAAAGCACAACCCGTTGGACAATACCACACTTGACAAACAATTCAATATATTGTCTATGTACTGAAAATTACTACGCGAAAAGTAAAAATTCCACAGTAGAAGATTTTAGTGGAGGGTGCTGAAATGGAATAAATTGTGAGACTGTTAGTGAATTTGTGTGTTTTATGTGTATATAATGACCAGATTAGATGCCACGGTTGAAAACACCGAAGAAAATAGCCTTTGGGGAGTGCTAAACAAGCGAAATATCAACTGGGTAACATTGGGAAATTACAAGTTCAGTACTTGGTACGGGAATGCGGCGTATTTCAACACTTTGGACGTGAATCACGACTACTTGGGCTACGAGTTCTCCAACAAATTGAGCCAGCTTCCAAAATCGTCCAAGAAACACCCACAAAAGCACCTTCTTCTCCATCATACAGCAAATACGTCATCACCCAGGGCAAATGACGACTTCTGGTTGGATTGTCTCCATGTTTGTCAATACTGCTTCAAGTATACGGCGTCGAAAACCGAACTCGTCAACCACACCGCCAATTGTGTTCATAATACTGCCAAACCAACTATTGGAAAATTAGTATACTACGATGAAGACAAGTTCATCATACGGCAAGTCCGGGGGTTCCAATCCCAGTTGTTCTGCCAGAATCTAGCATTATTTGGAAAGTTATTCCTCGACGATAAGTCAGTGTACTACGATATAGACCATTTTGACTTCTACATAGTGTACTCCATTGATGAAAAAAATGGTCCCAACTTCAAACCTATGGGGTTCTTTTCTAAAGAGATTTTGTCATGGGATAACAATAATAATTTGGCGTGCATTTGTATTTTTCCTCCGTTTCAACGAAGGCACTTGGGTTGGCTTCTCATTGAGTTTCTGTATGCCCTAGCAAAACGAACTCCTCTACAAATGAAAAGTGGGCCAGAATTTCCGTTATCACCATACGGAAAGATCTGTTATTTCAAGTTTTGGTCGATCAAACTAGCATACACCATTTCACACACCTTGAAAAATGGCTATGGCTTCACTTTAAACGATCTTTCCGATATTACTGGGTTCAGAAAGGAAGACATCTTGTTGACTTTGGAGTATATGAAATTGATTGTAAAAGATAACGAAGAAGAGTATTCGTTACGATTAGGAAATCTTGACAAGTTCTGTGAAACAAAAAACATTAACAAGAATGATCCGCGAGTGGTTTTGAATGAAGATTTCGTTTTAATTTGAGTTATTATACTACATTGATTGTGCTATGAAAACTATACAACAATCCAAGTTCCATCCAGTGAAACTTGTATGGTCTATTAAGTTTGTTGTTCATCTATCTTAATTGCAGAAATGCATCCAATAGTACCGACGATGGAGGATCATTATGCTTGCTCTTTTCAAAAACGTTCCAGAATCGAAGGGTCTCGTCTCCTGCTCCCGTGACAATAGTTTCACCATCGGGCGATAACGACAAATACAATACCCGGTACGTGTGTCCAGTCAATTGGGCAATTTGTTGCATGGAAGGGTACTTCCACACAATAATTTGATTTCTCGAATATCCATGAGTAGATACTAGTTCGTTGGAGTTCTTTGACCACACCAAATTACACACTTGTGATCCGGTATTAACGTCGTGAACCAAATTACCCGTTAATGTGTTCCACGTCTTCAATGTTTTATCAGCAGTTCCTCCACCAGATGCTAAAATACCACGTTGGTGAGGCGACCACGCTATGGCTTTAACTGCCGCAGTATGGTCGCTAAATTCATGCAACGGCTTTTCATTTAACCCGTCCCAAATAAATAATTTGTTATCATTACCACCACTAGCTAGTTTGTTTTCTTCAACATTCCATTTCAACCCACAAACTTCTTGTTTGTGGCTTTCAAACTTGTTGACATACGGACTCTCAATTCTTACATCTCGGTTCAAAATCGTTCGGTCTCGAGACCCACTCGATAAAATGTGTTCGTTCCATGCTAATGAACTCACACGCAAGTTATGTCCTGACATTGTTCTTACATTTTTTATCTTTGTTGCATCCCAGATTTCAACCAACCCCTTGGAAGTACCAATGGCAAGATGAGTACCCGACCCAATCCAATTCAAACTGGTAACCTTATCGTGATTAGTCAAATTACATAGCCGATCAACCGATTGTGTAGCTCCATCCCATAAATACACACTATCACCTAAACCAACTGCCAAAATGTCCTGCTGGCCCCAATCCACTAAATTAAGATAGAAATCGTCCGATAAATCAGGAGCATCTAATACTCGATATGGGACTTTCAGGATATTTCTCGGCTTCTTTTGGGGAGAAAGTAACAACTTTTGTGATTCTTGTCGCACCGGTGATAAACTGTACAATTCTTGTTGTAAATCTCTCGATATCGGCCGGGTTTTCTGGGGCGACTGGTACGTGAAAAGATTGGTTTTCCTTCTTGGGGTGGAAGTAACATCCTCGGAATCGTTATTCGATATGGTACTTTCGCGATGATCTCGGCTCGTTGATAAATTTGATGTTGATCCATTGAGATCAGGATTTGACGAACTGTTATCTCTATTAGAATTCGATGGAGATGAGTTGATGTTCGAAGTACTAACGGATGATGCAGGTGTCTTTGACCGGGTAGAAAGATTCAATGCTGTCATCGGCACATTGTCGCCAAAAAGTTCCGCTTTCAAAACTGTGGAAAACGTCATGTTTGCCTCCTGTTCTTTCCTGATTTCAATCTCATTATCCACATTTCTATTTGACGATAAGTCCGGTAAAATGTCTTGGTTTGATAACGAAAATGCTGCCTGTAAATCAATCCCCGTTCGATTGGGTATATATCGATCAGAAAAGATCGATTTATTACCCCGTCGCCTGGGACTTGAACTAACACCCTCGTTTAAACGGGGAGGCTCAACAGCCCTAGTTGACCGTGATGGAGACCTCGGGGTCTCATATATTTTGGACCCGGAGTTCTTTGTGTTGTCCACCATTAATATTGCTGTATAGAATGATAAGTTATTAAATGTATGGGAGACTTTGCTTAGATCTATTTCTGGCACGGAACCGTATATGTCGTTTAATCAATCAGATCCCCCCTCTGGGTGCGGTATTTTATTCCAGTTACTTATCTATACAAAACCGTTGAGCTTCTGTACACAAAAGTCGCCGGTTAGTCCGATTGATTCTTGTGGTGCCGCCAGGTTAATTACTGAACTAATTACCCTTTAATTTCGCAACGGTGGGAATTTTTCAACATTAGGACTTGTGTAACGAGACATTTGCCACGTGATTTTGTCGAAAATCATGTCACCATGTGCGACAAGATCAACCTACCGGAGATATGAAGGAATGGAATGGACCAACAATGGGTGCCCAAGTGAAGGATAAGGACAAGAAGCAAGCATCAAGTAATGTCATGCAACTGAAAACAGCACTGAGTTTTGCTATCTGCAATACGGTTCTTTGGCAGACCGCTGCCAGGGCATTTGGCTCCATACTCTTCGTGGTGCCATAGGAAACTGCCGTCGTGGCACCAGCCTGCCGTCGTGGCACCAGCCTGCCGTCGTGGCACCAGCCTGCGGTGGCTAATCCCACCGTCGCCAATCCCACCGTCGCCGACCTCCCCCGCGCCGTAAACTCCCAGTTCAGCGCTACCATCCACAACCACCAACTTAGACGGACAATTTCTCCATCACCTGCACACAAACTAGCCAATCAATTTTTTACCAATCAATGTTACTACTATAAAAAAAATTGGTAGTGAAAAACTATTACAGAATCTCGACAAGTAATCTACGACCAAGCATGTTTCGTTATATTCCAAAATCCGTTAGTGTGAGAAGCATTATTGGTAAGCGTTATTCTTCCATCATTTCTGTACACAGAGATTCGCCAGAAGATAACACCAACTTACCCTTTGAATTCAACTCTGAAAACAGAAAAAGAGCAGAAGAGATTATCAGTAAATACCCACCACAATACAAAAAGGGGGCATGTATGCCATTATTAGACTTGGGCCAAAGACAATTGGGATTTACGTCCATCTCCGTCATGAACTACGTTGCCAAATTGTTGGATATGCCACCAATGAGAGTGTACGAAGTTGCAACTTTCTATACCATGTACAATAGAAAACCAATGGGTAAATATAACTTGCAAGTGTGTACCACCACCCCATGCCAATTATGTGGTTCTGATGACATCATGAAGGCCATTACCGACCACTTGGGTATCAAGCCTGGCCAGACCACCAAGGACAAGTTGTTTACTTTGCAAGAAGTTGAGTGTTTGGGTGCATGTGTCAATGCTCCAATGATTGCAGTTAATGACGATTACCATGAAGATTTGACTCCAGAAGCCACCGTGGACATTTTGAAACAATTACAAGAAGGTAAGGAATTGAAACAAATCGGCCCTGTTTCTGGGAGACAATCGTGTGAACCATTCTCTGGTCCAAAAGTTTTATTAAACAAAGAACCTCACAACATTGCAGATGTCACTAGAAGTGACTTATAAGAGGTGCCTCATTCATGACTGTCGACGGTTCGATATCAACAATAACGTAGTTATTTGTATGTACATTAAAATTGCATAAATAGACTCTATTTATATACCATAATAAGAATTAGTATTGTAGATGTGGCGAAGTTGTATTTTGAAATGCTGGCTGAAAGACAATACCAACAGAAAGGAAATATTGGCTGAAAGTAAATATTGGCTGAAAGGATAACTTTGACTGGAAGCAATATTGGCTGAAGGGACAACTTTGACTGAAAGCACAACCTTGACTGCAAGCAAAAATTTAATGAAGAGGTGCTGGATCATGAAGGGGGACAGACTTGTGCATTTTTGCTACAGCTTATATTTTGACTTTGCTTTCTCTAAAGACATAGAACTAGCTCCCGTATAGTAAACGGAAAATCAACAGGAAAATTGGCCCGATGGCGAGATCGAGAGGGTATACAAATAGCAATAGATCTGTATTACCTTGTGTTTTCAAATCAGAGTCCAGCTTGTAGTGATTCATTAGCAAACATACCCCATAATTTTCACCAAAATGAAGCCAGAGATGCTGAGAAGACGACAGTTTCACAGCTTCAGACTCTGTCATAAACCTGTACCACTCGAACGAGACAGTGCTCACACCTTTTGTTGGGGCTATCTCAAACTCACTAGTCCCAATTAATGACGAGTAAGCAGCCCTTAAATGTGCCAAATTAACACAAGCAAAGCAACAATAAACTCACTCCTTAGTATCTCAACAGCTCGTGTCACCCTCGGTGTCAGTCTACACCCACACTAGGCTACTCTTCCAAGTGTCTAGTTCGATTCCGGGGTACCAAACACAAAACACCGTCCAAATCCACCAAAACTAACCCGAATCACACCGCAAAAGCACCAATATGGTCCTATACATCCCCACAATCATCCTAATCTACTCTGTGCATTGCATACTTCACTAGTTACCAAGATATACACCATTCCCAAAACGCACCCATTAATGGCTGCGAAATTTCGCATTGTCCACATGAGTATTGCATCATCGGTGATGACTAACAAATTATATTAGAAACGACCAAATCTCAAAACACAAAATATTTAACACCTAGTTTCCTACTTGGATCATTTTGAACTAGTCATCTACTGAACGTAGCGCAAAATGGTAAAAGCAAAAAAATCCTACAGTTTAGAAACAGAGTTGGTGTACTCCAGCACCGGGGACCAGTACAACTCGTCCGTCCCACCATTGTACCAATCGGCCACATTCAAACAACCATCTCTCTCAAACATGGGTCAGTATGACTACACCCGGTCAGGAAACCCCACGAGAACTCACTTACAAAATCACTTGGCTAGAATCATGAAGGCCAAACACACATTTGCTGTTACCTCAGGTATGGGATGTTTAGATGTTATCACAAGAATCTTGAAACCGGGGGATGAAGTTATTGCCGGTGACGATCTTTACGGTGGAACTAACAGATTGCTTACCTACATGCACAATAAAGGGGATATTAAAGTTTCTCACTATGACACCACCAACACCGAGCTTATCAAGTCGAAAATCTCAACCACCACCAGAATGATATTCTTGGAATCGCCCACCAACCCATTAATCAAAGTTGTCGACATCCGGTCTATTGCTCACTATGCCCACCAGGTCAATCCCGATTGTATCGTTGTGTTTGACAACACCATGATGTCGCCTATTTTCATGACTCCGTTGGACTTGGGGGTAGACATCCAGTACGAATCGGCCACCAAGTACCTCAACGGGCACCACGACATCATGGCGGGGGTGATTGCTACGAGAAGCGATAAATTGGCCGAACAAATCTACTTTGTCATTAACTCCAACGGATGTGGGCTTTCTCCATTTGACTGCTGGTTGTTACAAAGAGGATTACGTACTCTTGCCGTGAGAATCGAAAGACAGCAGCAAAACTGTTTGAAAGTGGCAGAATTTTTGTCAAATGTCGGCTTCAAAGTGCGGTACCCAGGACTAAAATCGCACCCACAGTACGAATTACACCAGTCTATGTGTAGTGGGTCCGGGGCGGTGTTGTCGTTTGAAACTGGCTCCATCAAGACATCGGAAAAGATTGTCGAGAACACCGAGATTTTCGGTATTGCTGTGTCGTTCGGTTGTGTCAATTCGTTGATTTCCATGCCATGTAAGATGTCTCATGCATCCATCGATGCCAAAACTAGAGCAGAGAGAGATTTCCCAGAAGACTTGATCAGATTGTGTATCGGGATCGAGAATGTCGACGACTTGATCAACGATTTGACCCGGGCTTTGTTGAAGTCGGGTGCCGTAAAGGTCAACGACAGGGACGAACTCTACGCATTTGTCGAGGCCAAGTTGTAACCTGGTCTAGTTCACGCATATTACAACGCTATTCAACCAACGCTGGTATTTTGGTTATTGTTCAACACAAACAAACATATATTCATTTCTTTTCTTCAATAGACGTTTCATTTCGACCACGGCAGGTCTTGTGTAGAATGTGCCAGATTCTGGCGAGTTGTTCTTTCCTACTCTAAACTGGATTTATGACTACTGACTACTGCATAACGTAAGTAGAGGAGCTGCTGATGATGGGCTACAATTTTGAAAGAATAACGAAAGTAGTACATAGAAAAGTAGTCCAACAGTACGCGGACCCTGGCACTAAACCAAGTCTGTGTACAGCTAGCTAGGTTCACACCAATACATGTTCAGTGCATACTACAAAATAGCACAAGAAAAATCTTTTACTCCCGCAATAACACCGCCATTTCTCTGTACGCAACTCCTCCACACACCACGTCCACCGCCACCCCCGGCCATGCCACCATCTGTCGTTGATTCTTCACACTAACCCAGTAACTCGAGCAGATCAACGTCACATGACGCGTCACATGACCGGACATCAAGTCAACATCACGACGCGTACAACAAAAGTTGCAACTATAATTCTTCTGCAAGAAGCAGTAATGACAGCAATTGCATTGACCAAAGGCGTCTTGCGAGACATCTTCTCGACGTCTAAACACGACCAAGTGAAAGGACCAGTTGTTTTGCAGGTTACAAATATCAAGCCAGTGGCAATTCAGAACCAAGTTAAGAAATACCGTATCTTGATCAACGATGGTGTTTATTTTGCCCACGGGTTAATTGACGAGAAATGTCTTCCATACTTGGAAAATAACAGTTTTAACAGGTATTCCATCATCCAAGCCAACGAATACTCGGTTTTTTCCACGCAAAAACACATTTTCATGATTAAGTCCCTCGAGATTTTAAGTAATGGAGGCGAAAAGTCCCAATCAAAAGACTTTATCAATATCGATACTTACTTTGCAGAGCATCCCGAAGACGATTATTTGCAAGTTAAAAGTTCTGATGCCCAAAAGCAAAAGTCTCCAAGTATGAGCCCTCAACCTCAACAACAACAGCAGCAACAATTCTCACCTCCTCACAATAAACCACAACCGGGCCAATCTGGAACATCAAAACCACCAGGAAGAATTAGTCCTATTGAGTCGTTATCTCCCTACCAAAATAACTGGACCATCAAGGCTAGAGTGAGCTACAAGGGTGATATTCGTAACTGGTCAAACTCTAAAGGTGAAGGGAAATTATTTTCAGTCAACTTGTTGGACGAGTCTGATGAGATTAAGGCTACCGCGTTTAATGAAACTGCGGAAAAGGCTTTCAAAATCTTTGAAGAAGGTAAAGTGTATTTTATAAGTAGAGCAAGAGTCCAGGCTTCCAATAAGAAATTTAACCACCTTTCTCATCCTTATGAATTGGCGTTAGAAAAAGATACAGAAATTGTCGAGTGTTTTGACACCGCAAACGTGCCAAAGTTACACTTTAACTTTGTCAAATTAAACCAAATACAAAACCTTGAACCAAATGCCAATGTTGATGTCATTGGTGCTTTGAAACACGTTAATGAGTCGTTCCAAATTATAGCTAAATCTACCGGGAAACCATTTGACAGAAGAAATATCACTATTGTTGATGATACTGGATTTGCCATTGATGTTGGTTTATGGAATCAAACGGCCATCAACTTTAATATTCCTGAAGGCTCTATTATTGCGTTCAAAAACTGTAAAGTTCAAGACTTTAACGGAAGATCGCTTTCATTATCTCATGCGGGATCTATGTTAGCCAATCCAGAGACCCCAGAATCATATCAATTGAAAGGTTGGTACGATAATCAAGGTGTTAATGAATCATTCAAATCGTTGAAAGTGGATTCTACATCGTCATCATCCAACATTTTTGCTAACCGTAAATTAATTGCAGAAGCTCAAGAAGAGAACTTGGGTAAAGCAGAAAAGCCAGAATTCTTCAACATCAAAGCAACCATTACTTTTGCCAAATCTGACAACTTCTGCTACCCAGCATGTAACAACACTATTGATAATAATTCATCACAAGCAAGACAACAGACATCGACTTGTAATAGAAAAGTAATCGAACAATCTGATGGTACTTGGAGATGTGAAAGATGTGACATTAACTACCAAGAACCTACTTGGAGATATATTTTCAATTGTTCTGTGATGGATTCCTCAGGTCAAATTTGGATCACTTTATTCGATAATGAAGCAAAGAAGTTGTTCAATATTGATGCTGGTGAGTTATTAAAATTGAAGCAAGCTTCCGAAGAAGATCCTAACGACAAAAGATTCACCCAAACTATCGAAGATATCAACTACAGGGAATTCGGGTTCAGAGTGAAGGCTAGACAAGATACTTACAATGATACTTTGAGAGTTAGATACCAAGCAGTAGGGCTTGATATCTTAGACTACAATGCAGAGTGTGAACATTTATGCAAGGAGTTGGATGAGGCATTAAACTAATATGGTTGAAGGTGATTTGATAGTTCGAAATGATTGTATTTACCAATGTATTGTCATGTAATGTTGTAAAATTGATTAGGTTTATCACAATAGATAAATCATGTAAGATTCTATATTCTATAAGTACAAACTAATAATTTGTAAGACCGTTTACTTGCAACCAAAAGTTTTTGAGTATTTCATTAGCTTGTCTTTGACCTCTGGTAAGCATTAATTTGGCAACCAACTGATCGGCATCACCTTCAGAAAATTTGCCTTCTTTTAAGCAATGTGTTATCAAGGATTGTTTTAGCCAAAGTTTGAATTCCATAGGGTATTTAGCAATCAAGTTACGAAATACTGGGTAAAATTGATCAAGATTTGATCTGTGATTTTTTACGAATGAAACAGTTAGGTATTCAGTTAATCTCTTCCCCAAACAGTATTGACTTTGAGTCATTAAGATCCTAAAAATTTCGTGATCATTTGCGTTTCCTCGTTTCAAAATAATTATTGAAGCCCAAAACTTGGTAACAGATTTTGTTATGAACATTTCGTGATGCTGAAATGCCTCCAATGCAAATGTCAAAATATCATTTTGAAATTGTGGTAATGAAATTACCAACGATGGCGATTGTTCAAGAATTGTACGGAACAAATCCATAGCAGATTTTATTAAATCGATATCTTGCGCGAAAATGGCCCTTTTCTCCAGGAACAACTTGGTGAAAACTAAGTCCATATGTGCTGGTGTAAGTTGTTTTGAATTTGTTATCACCACAGTCTCTACCAATTTATAAATAGGAGTAACGGATTGAATATTGCTTCGGTTAATTTTTGCAATCAAATAGTCAAGAATTACACCAAGATCAAACTTGAATGGTCCCTCGATTGGTTCTGCCAATCCATTTTTTAAAATACAGCAACACTTTTCAGTAACCAAAGTACTTTCACACAAAAAAGGAATATTTAACGAAAATTGATTGACACAATTCAAGACCATTGATTTGATACCTAGTGGATCTTGTTTCCAGTAAGTATCAATCGATGTGAATTGTTCTGGTGTCAAATACTCCTCTACGTCATCTGGAAGTTGGGTTGCCTTTCCAATTTCGTTGATACACGATGTCAAAGAAATGGCGTATTCTTCCAACTTCTCTTGAATTTCACGAGTTGAAAGGCCCGGAGGTAATTTTGCAATTATAGTTGATGTATCTTCAATAAACGGTTTTGATACTTTGATAATTTCTTGTAATAAATTGGAAATAATATCGCCAAGTACAACAGGGTCTTTCAATGATTGGGAAATAGAAATATAAGCATTTGTCATTCTTTCACGAATCAAGTTATCAAACTGAACATTTTCAATCATTTCATTCAAAATTAATCTGAGGTTTGGAAGAAACTCAACTAAATACTTTTGTGAGTCTTGACATATTTTCAATACAGTCTTTGATGCAATTAGTGATAAATTTATCGAACTTCCTTGGCTGATTGCCGAATTGCCCAATATTATAGTAAACAAAAAGTTAAATGTCTCGGGACAATACTTTGAGCCTTGTTCGCTTTTGAAGAAAAAGTAGATCGAAGATAATAGATTTAACAACGTGACATGAATTTGGGGCAAATCTTTTGCATTGCTCTCGATAGTTTGAATCATTTGATTTTGGAAAAGCATATCAATAAGAGGCAACAATACTTTTGTAGACTCGTCGTCATAAAACGTCAAATCGTCCGTTATTTTGAAAAGAATGTAAAGCGATGCTTCGATATCTTTTAAATGCAGTTGGTTTCCGGATTGAGCAAAGTTAGCCAACTCGTTCACTATCCCCTGGGTAAATGTCGAGTATAGAGATGTACCCAAGAGCTGATATAATACTATGAACAAATCGGAAATTTGAGCACGGTAATGAGTAAATTCTTGTTGTGGTGCTCCGTCGTAAAATTTACACTTGCTCCAATATATTGAACTCAATTTCGTGAGTAACTCATTTCTCTTGATCTCAAATTGCGGATAATGCGCTTTCATGGCTTCTTTCAAGAGTTGCTCATCATCAATGTAAATGTTCACAAACTCTTCCCAGAAAATTAAGAACTGCTCGCTAACCTTTTCATCCTGAACTGGATTACCCCGGTAGTTTGACAACTCGAGGGCGGTACCAACAATGCGTTGGACACTGTCATCAAGAATATTTCGAGAAATGTATATGATGTTAAGATTGAGATATGCAATCAACAAGTTGACGAAACTTTCCACCTCTTCACTATTTTCCTCAGATGCCTCAGCATCATTGCATATCTGGGTTATAAACCTATTTCCAATATTGTTTGGATCAAAAAACATGGATGCAATGAGTGGTTTAAAAGTGCTGAGCAATTTTGGTGAAGTTTCTATTATTTCCGTAAGTACTTGGAACGACTTACTAAGTTTATCTAAGTTCGGTATGATGTCTACAACATTGAACTGTTGGAGCAAAAACTCAATTAATGGTGTAACTTCTTCATCCAGATAAACTTGGTCTGAATTGTGCTCTGCTACCGAAATGTAAATCACCCATGAGTTTATGCAATTGAGCAAGAGTAACACTATGGCAGACGGAGTAGTATCACCATTAACAACTGAAAAGATATTATTTAAAAGTGGGAACGTGCCATGAATCAGTTTATGTATATCGGGATGATGGTCAGATTTCGATGTGTCTTCTGCCAAAATTGTGTAGAAAGTAATCAAAATGACAAGTTGGACTTCATTGACGTCTTGAAGTGATGTGTTTCCTAGTAGTTGTGGGATTAATGCCGTGATATCGAATTTCTTGTAAAACTTGATTGATAGAAGAACAATATTACTTAAGTTCTTTTTGATGATAAACATGTTCGCTTGAAGGTCCTGGCTCAATTCCATCGTGATTTGTAGTAAATCATTCGCTATCGAGACCAATTGATCGTTAGGCATATCGCTCAATAATTGCGTATGTGTGTTGATGAAAACCGTAATTGTCAAGGCTCCAAAGTACTTGCAAGACTTCAATGGATGGTTCAAAAGCTGTATTCCCAAATTGTATCCCTCATCAGACCTTTGCAATGGTTGTAAATATTCCTGGATTTGTCTTATTCTGGCAGTATCATTGCTTGAGTACAAAGTCTCGATACTCTAAATGTTAGTAACGCAATTCAACAATAGGACCTGGGCGATAGTTTCTCGGTGATTCTGAGACTTCTCTGACGTTAGGTTGATATTTTGCTTCACTTTATATTGGTGAGCCATTTCAGCATTAACCAAAAGAATCGATAAACCCAGAAATCATCACGACCTAAACTGACACTGGTCCAGCAAAACAGCCAACTGAAAACAATTGCACGTTCTAAACACCTGCTGTTTTGGTATCATGTAATAAAATCAGCATGTTGTGCTATCTTGGTCCATGCTACATAGTAGGGTTCATTTGGCTGGGTCAAGTCCTAGTTATAGTAGCTGAAAATCGCCATTTCAATAGACAAACTTGTAGGTCAAAATGAAACCCTTATTATCTGCGTCTGAGTAAATACATACCTCCGTTACTGACTGGAGATCCCAGGTGGTCGACATGGTTTTGCGGGCTCAAATTGTAAAGAGAGTGTAGTGGATTTTTAGTCGCACATACTTAATTTGATAGCTGTACTGAATATCGAAAGATGCAAAAATGACAGTTACAATACAGAAATTTGCAGAAATAATGCGAGATGTAGGTTATTCTACTGCAATTGTGCTTTGTGATGATTTCAAACGGAAATTTTGAGTCTCATTTGAAACAGTTGTGCCTTCTCGATGGCACAAAATCACATATAACTGTCGCTGCGACATGGAAACTGGTGTAGCGAGGTGGATTCCAATGCTATCGTTGGCCATTGGATGTAATGGAAGCGTTAATTGGGACTTTTACCTACGATTTTGAGTATTTACCGCCCATTTTAAAATTTCGTTGTATGATAACTGGTACGCTGGAATTACACAACTCAGTCTACAGATTGGCGGTATGCTACATTTTAGCCCTGTGTGAGTCACAGGCTGAGCAATGACTCTGGAAACACATAGCAATGGCTACCGTTACCCTGGACAATACACAAAGTGTGGCACATGCTACGCTTATTCACTTCCACTTCCTGACACCGTTCCAAGCTCAACCAAAACGGATATGCCAAACGACCGCGAGCGGCTGAACCCAGTTTCATCGCTTGGGTTTACTAAAACAATAGAGATAATCAGGACGTCTGAAGGAATGGCACTGAAATACCGTGGAGAAACTGAGCCAATGCGTTTACCATGCCGCGGTGCGGCTGGTGCTATGGGTGGTGGCAATGTCGGCGGCGATGGTGCGAGACGGGGCACGGACGCCGCACTGCCGCAGTGCCATGTGGTGGTACGACCAATGTGGTGAAAAATAATTCCTGGCCACTAAGGTTTATGGCATTGTCAACTCTCTATACTCCAAAGATATAAAACCACAAGCAATATGCTGAGAATCTCGAGAGGATCGTGCTTAAACTGTACGTGTAGTCCAGGGTTATTATCAAGGACATCAAGAAGATCATCTTTAATGGCTAGACAAATTAATATTAAGAGAACCAACAGTGGTTCATTTGGAGGTAACAGCGTTAGAAACTCGGTCTACACCATCGACGCTTCGAGTTTGTGTGCTCCTGAAGCAAAGGAAGTCAACACTGTTGCTAGACTTGGTGAATTACGTAAGAAAATGGCAGAATACAACTGTGCTGTCTACATCATCCCTTCCGAAGACCAGCACCAGTCGGAATACACTGCCCCTATCGACCAAAAGAGAAGTTTCATCAGTGGATTTTCTGGTTCTGCTGGTGTTGCAATTGTTACCAGAGACGTCAGTTCCTTGAACGATGTACCTGATGGTTTAGCTGCTTTGTCTACTGATGGACGTTACTTCAACCAAGCTTCCAACGAGCTTGATTTCAACTGGCAATTATTGAAACAGGGTGATAAACAACAACCTACTTGGGAAGAGTGGGCTGTGAGACAAGCAATTCAACAGTCGTTGGATTGTGGTGACAAAGTCGCTATTGGTGTAGACCCAAAATTGATCACCTACAGCTTTTACCAAAAATTCTCGGCAACTTTGAAGAAAGAGTTGCAGAAACCAAACAACTTGAAAGCACAAGTGGAAATTTTGCCTGTGGGCACAAATTTAATTGATGAAATTTGGGAACAATTCGAATCTATTCCTCCAAAGGTCGAAGCTACAATCACCCTTTTGGACGAAAAATATCATGGTAGATCTATTAAGGACAAATTGGATGATGTTGCTAAGGCAGCATTTGTTGATGATGTTGAGGGTATTGTTGTTTCTGCGTTGGACGAAGTGGCATGGTTGTTGAACTTGCGTGGTCAAGATATCGAATATAACCCAGTTTTCTTTTCATTTGTGATATACACCAAATCCAAAACTATTGTTTTTGTCGACGATTCTAGATTATCTGCCGAAATTGCTGGCGCTTTGAAACAAAACAACATCGAAATCCAACCATACGACTCTTTCTATTCTACCCTTTCAACCATCTCAAAAGATTTCAGCTTGAACAACAAACAATTCATGGTACCAAACAATGCAAACTGGGAAATTGTACGTAACCTCAAGTGTTCTTTCACACAAGGGTTATCACCTGTGGAAGATTTGAAGAGTATTAAGAATAAAACAGAAATTGACGGTGCAAAGTCTGCTCACCTCAAAGACGGTAGAGCATTAATTAAATTCTTTGCCTGGTTAGAAGAAGAATTAATTGAAAAGACCGAATTGATTGATGAAATCACCGCAGACGACAAATTGACCGAGTTTAGAGCTCAAGAAGAAGACTTTGTTGGATTATCATTTGCTACCATTAGTGCTACTGGTGCGAATGGTGCTGTTATCCACTACAAACCAATGAAAGGTTCATGTTCCACTATTGACCCATCCAAGATTTACCTTAATGATTCCGGTTCTCAATTCTTGGATGGTACTACTGATACCACTCGTACTGTTCATTTTGGTACTCCAAGTGCAGAAGAAGTTCGTAACTACACTCTTGTATTGAAGGGAAACATTGCATTGGCTACAGCAAAATTCCCAGAAAATACTACTGGTAACTTGATTGATTCTATTGCTAGACAATTCTTATGGAAACATGGTTTAGATTATGGCCATGGTACTTCTCATGGTATTGGTGCATACTTGAATGTTCACGAAGGACCAATTGGTATTGGACCAAGACCAAGTGCTGCTGCAAACACCTTGAAGCCAGGACATTTACTTTCCAACGAACCAGGATTTTATAAAGATGGTGAGTACGGTATCCGTATAGAAAATGTCATGATCACAAAGGACTCTGGATTGAAATATAATGGAAGAAGCTTTTACGAATTTGAAACTATCACTAGAGTACCATATTGCAGAAAATTGATCGATGTCAACTTGTTAACTGAGGAAGAAATTAATTTGATAAATACTTACCATCAAACTATCTGGGATGAACTTAACGGTTCATTCGAGAAATCTAGTTACGTTTACAAATGGTTAAGAAGGGAAACCGCACCTTTAACCAAATAAACGTGGCCATGATGATGTATATAATGATTTTTCTTTAATATATATAGCTGGGCAGTTTGTAAGAATATGACGATATAAATGCTAATTAATGTAATCCTATTTACAGTTACTCTTCGAAGAGTAATTTGATCTCCTCGATTCTCCTCTGTCTTCTTTCTTCTTCTTCGGCACCTACGGCTTCTCCGATTTGTTTCTTTCGCTCTTGGATTTTCAACATCTTATTTTCTATGGTGTTTTCCATGATAAACCGAACTACTTTTACTGTTTCGTTTTGTCCGATACGATGGATCCGGTCAATTGCTTGATCCTCAATACTAGGAGACCACCAAGGATCCATCATGAATGCTTTAGATGCTGTTGTCAAATTTAACCCAACCCCACCAGCCTTAAGTGATAGCAATAATACGGTAATTCCACCTTTATTGACGTTTACATCATTGAACTTCTCAAGAAGTTTCTGACGCTCTTGCATGTGTAGTCTACCATCAAATTTGTAAGTTAAAAACTCTTTCCCTCCTTGTATCGATAATTCGTTCTCAATAATATCCAAGTACGATGAGAATTGTGAAAAGACTATTACTTTCTCACCAGGGTTATTATCTTTCAAGATCCGCAAATGATTTATCAAAGCTTGGATTTTTGATGACGTTTTATCTGGATCATAAAGGTATAATTGAAACGGATAATATTTATATGGATCTTCTGTAGAATTGCCAGTATGGAATCGTATTTCTTTGTTAGAAATCACCTTGGGACGTAACTTGAAGAGCTTATACTTCGAGATAGGAACACGGCAATTTGGACAGTGAGTAGGTTTGCCGAGTTGTGTCTGGAAATCGATATGTTCCAAAATACATGTTAGGCAATATGTATGAGCGCAAGGTGTAACAGCCATCTCACCAATGGATATTGGAGTTTGTGTACAAATAGAACACTCAGATGTATCAATCGAAATTTTGTGGTATAGACTATACATGACCTTGTTGGCTTCAGTGACGCTTTCAAACCCATCCATAGTTTCATTCTCTATCAACTTTTTCAATTCTTGTTTTGCTTCATCGTCTTCTTGTGTCTCATCTTCTAAATCACTTGCTGCAGCTGATGCAATCAAATCTACATGGCAACAAATTTGACGAAGTCTCAAAATATGGGTTAAAATTTGTGTATAGTTTTTCAATAATTGGCCCGACTTGATCCCATTCTTGAATGAAATATTGGCTTTGGCTTTGAACCAATCATAAAACTTTTGTTCTCGTTCACTGAACTTAATCTCTTCAATAACCACTTGTTTGGGGGGTAATTCCACTAAAGGTGTTCCATCTTTTTGCTTCATGTCTTTAGTCCTCCGTAAGAATATAGGCTCTAGAATGGATCTAATTACGTCTAGTGTTTGTGAAAACTGTTTTTGTTCAAAAGGTAACGTCACAAACGTTTTCCAATATGAGAAGTTACACCATGGGTCCAATTTTAAAAACTTGATCAATGAATATAAGTCATCTAACCTGTTAATGATGGGTGTACCAGTCAATACCCATTTTCGTTGCAGCTCAAGCTCGTAGATTGCTTTGGCCATCTTTGTATTCCGATTCCGAATATTATGACCCTCATCAAGTATTATTCTGAAGAAATCAACGGAATATAAACCAATTCTAGGAAATTTGCCGAATCTGTCTCTTTGCTTGTATAACCTGGAGTATTCACTCACGATTGTTCCATACGTAGTAAGCAACACTATCGGAATGTTTACTTCCTTATTGCACAATGTTGCGCTCAAGTCAGTTTCAGTCTGATCACCATAGTAAATCCGACAAAAGTGGTTTGAATTGTTGTTTGCATTATCAAATTCTTTCTTCCACTGGGAAAGTAAAGACATTGGAACTACGATCAATGTCGTTTTAGATGCATAGAACCTAGATTTATTTGCCGAAGTATCATAAGGAACGGTGTTTATCAATGCTAATGCAGAGATTGTTTTACCTAAACCCATTTCATCTGCAAGTACACCACCTTTCAATGTGGATTTAATCAACGGCTTTTCAATAGACATTTCTCCACTGTACATGTTTGCGTAAAAGTATGTCTCATTAGACAGAACATCTGATTCTGATGGAATTTGAATTTCTCGTGGTTCAGAAGGCCATTTGTAACACCTCCATAATGGGTTAATTATCCCTTCATCTGACTCTCTAATTGTTCTTTTGGACTGAGTTGAAAAATCATTACTGGATGTAAGAGATTCCAAAACATCAAACTCTTTCTCTCGCACCAACATCCAAGATAATCCATGCTTTTGGTACGATCGTAAGCTTAACTTGAAATTACCAATTGGTGGTTCTGTCGATTCGGGTAAGTTAGTTAACAACTTTGATTGATTGTTATCTTGATAGAATTGCTTTAATTGATCGAGGTTAATATCATCTAGAGGTTTGGCAGAATCAGTTCCATTGTCTTCATCATTGGAATCGGAATCAACTGTAATAGCTGATGTTTCGTTTATTGAAGATTCTAGTTTTCCCGATAATTCGGCAGTTGAATCGTTCAAATTCTCATTCTCTTGGTCAAGTGTGTCATTGTTATCTGTAGGTATAGATTGTTTGCTTTTCGTAGGTCGTATGCCTAGACGGTTAAAGAGCCGTGATAATGCCATTTGACGCAAACGTAATTTGGTTTCTTCTGATGTCTCTGTGGTAAATGCAAATGGAGTTTTAGGGTTTTGGGTTTTAAGAAGCCCTTGTGAAGATAGTATGGAAGAACCATGGTTCTCGTCATCATCGTCCTTGTTTATTGGAGCAAATGCTTCATCAGTCAAGAATATGTCAGTCTGAATAAAGAAGGAATCTCCGATGGATAATCTCCTCTTCGTTGACTCGAGAATTGATACTTTGAAACGAGCAATATTAAGGTCAATCAATGGTGAAAAAACACGAGTTAAATCCTCAGGAATTCTACCGATTTCTCGTCCCTGGTCATCGTTACTTTTTGGGACAGTGTATAATCGTATCACTGCTGATTCCTTTGATTTCTTTATTTGTTTCTTTGTGTTCTTGGGCAATAACCGTTTCAAGATCAAGGTCTCAGAATACTGTAATGGTTTCATTGTAGGTCTTGTAGCCCATGCTTGTACGTTTAGCGACCCGATAAACCTTTTCCATTGCTTTTTTTGCATATCTTGCTTGTTTAGCTGTGATTCATGATGCATTCGTTTATACATGTCTTGCAATTCTACTTGACTCAGACGTGGTTCGGTAGGTTGTGATGACAGTGCAAGTAAAGACTGGTTAAAATCGAGTGTTAAATTGGGAATGGTAATAGGAGGAGTTGGAGATGATGATGGAACGTCTTCTACGAGGTTTTCTGGAGGCACGCCAGGTGAGTTTGTTAAAGTCTCGTCACCATCTGGTGAAGTACTATGATGAGTACAATTGATCAGCATAAGCTTTTCATGTTCGTCAATCTTCCGCTTTTTCTCTACTGGAGGGACAACTCCTGTTCCCTCCAAATACGTTGCCATCGCGTCCTCATCTATTCCATCGAGGTATTCGCTAATGGCCAATTTTAGGTATTCTGGGTCATTTGAGTACTTTGAAAACAAATAGTCAATAGTCTGAGTCGCGACAGGGCCAACGACATTGACTATTTTGTCAGTAAACACGGTCTTTGTAGGAATCTGGTGACTTTGGGAATTAGCAATCACGTCATTTTTCGTCAGGGAAACGTCGTCGTCAACGACAAATAACGAGTTTTCTGCTTGTTTTTTCTTAAGAATAGTTCCTATATCGTTGAAAAACCGCTTCTTCGCCACCATTTCATCATATTTCTCGGTAAAAACGCTACTTGAAAAATGACTGCAAAATCAAGCATTTTTCGCTTCGTGAGAACTGCGATGATTTTGGCTGCAAAACTTTGTGTAGTCTGAAGCGGATGCACTAAAGGGGAACACTGCCGTAACAAAAGAAGTATGAGAATATATATGAAGTAGAAGTATAATTTTTCGGTTTTAAGGGCAATTTTGGTAATATATTGATGCAGTTGTGATCAATTTCAACAGCGAATTAGATAGAAATTGGTGGGAATGAGAGAAAATATGGTGGTCTTGAGACGGTCTTGAAATGATCTGAGATGGTAGAGATACGGAACCAAAGAGCAAGAACAGGCGAATAGAGAGATAAAATCCTTATTGCCTTGGTAGATAAAATCCTTATTGCCTTGGTGAGTAAAGTGATGTGCACAGAATGTACTATTTGCTGATATTGGTTGCACCAACAGTGAAGTGAATCAAATGGAGAGCATGCGTGCTTCAGTCACTTTGGTCAACCTAATCAATGCAGTTGTGCATCGCTGCGTTATGACTAATTTCAGTGAACGTAGAAACTGGTTTACTTCTGGTATAGGAAACCTTCAGACCTTGGCATGGAGATTAGGTGGGTCTCTAATACGGACCATACTCATGAAAAAGCGCTCCTAGCACTACAAGAGTCACTTTCACTACGACTACAACCGAGCTCGAAGCCTCGTAGCAACTAGAGAAAGTCTACGTCAATTGCTGAAATATCCCTGGCCGAGCTACTTTTGACTCATCACCAGTATCGCACCCATTACATATTTCAAGCTCAAACGGTGATTCATATATGTAACTGCCGAACAACACCTCACTGAGGTCATCCTTGGCACTTCTTCTCTTACTGGGCCCCTATTCCTTCAATTACCACATCGACATATTACAATTGCCTTATCTCGCATTATATCAATGTTTTTCGACTCTGGTTCCCATCAGATTATTTCAGAAACCGGTGATAACGCATCGGGTCCACATGCGGTGCATCGGGGAACACAATCTCCTCCAATAATTTCCCCGGTGGCCGTAGACGTCACATAATCTATGGGCCGGTGTTGAGCCTAGTTTTTTCCGTCGCAATCATGACAAATCGTCGACGGTAAAGGAAATTTGGCGGTATTTGTGGGGAAACATTAAGGCACTATCGTGCAAAATCCCCTCGTTGTCGTGTCACGAACCCTCGTCCTGGCCTACCATTAGCGACTGCCCGCAAAAACCATAGGGCTCACGACCGTTGTATTATGCCGACTACCTACATCGAGTCTCGGAAAGAACAATGGTGACTAAGCAGAACGGTTACTTTTCCACGATTGTGCGTCTCTGTATAGTACGCATTTTACCTATGCGGCACCTGTGGTTAAGTATATATTGACTCACCTGGAACATTTGACAAATGAAAAATCATTTTCTTTCATTTCAACACTCCATGACCCAAGCTAAAGATTTATCACACTTGTTATCTCTCGAGTCCAAGACTAGACAGAATTCTCCATTGAAAGGTGCATTCAAGTACTACAACCAGCCAGACATTACTTTCTTGGGTGGTGGTTTACCATTGTCAGACTACTTCCCAGTGAACAAAGTGACTGTTGATATTCCTGTTCCTAGTTTTTCCAACGGCATTGGTGCTGAGCTCACCGACGAAACTAAGACAACTGTTGAAGTATACAAGAAAAAGGCCGATAATGGACCAAACCAAATTGAGTTGGCCAGATCGTTGCAATACGGGTTCACTGAAGGTCAACCAGAACTTGTAGAGTTCCTCAGAGTACACACCGAAACCATCCACAAACCTAGATACGAAGACTGGGACTTGATTGCTTCGGTAGGAAACACCGAGTCATGGGAATCAACTTTAAGAACTTTCTGTACCAGAGGAGACTCGATTCTTGTAGAAGAGTTTTCTTTTTCTAGTGCTTTAGAAACTGCCTACGCCCAAGGGATCAACACGATCCCTGTTCCAATGGACGATTTTGGTATTATTCCTGACCAATTAGCCAGCATCTTAGATTCCTGGATTGGACCAAAACCCAAGTTGTTGTACTCCATCTGTACTGGGCAAAACCCAACTGGGTCTTGTCTTTCTGCCGAACGTAGACAAGAAATCTACAAAATTGCCCAAAAACACGATTTCATCATTGTTGAAGATGAACCATACTATTTCTTACAAATGGAATCCTACGTAGCTGACAAAGCCGCCAGATCGTCGCAAAAAGTCAACTCTCACGAAGATTTCCTCAAAGCTTTAGTTCCTTCCTTCCTTTCTCTCGATACCGAAGGCAGAGTTATACGGTTAGACTCGTTCTCTAAGGTGTTGGCCCCAGGTCTCAGACTCGGGTGGATTGTAGGACAAAAAGCCTTGTTGGAAAGATTCGTCAGATTGCATGAAGTTTCGATTCAATGTCCATCCGGTTTCACTCAATCGATTACCAACGGTTTATTGAGAAAATGGGACCAAGCAGGCTACATTGACTGGTTAATTGGATTGAGAGCAGAATACACCCACAAGAGAGATGTGGCCATCGATGCTGTTGCTGACTACTTCCCTAAACAAGTTGTCTCTTACGTTCCACCAGTCGCAGGTATGTTCTTTACTGTCAACATTGATGCTTCCAAACACCCTAAATTCAAAGAATTGGGCTCTGATCCATACAAAGTCGAAGAAGCTATTTACGAACAAGGTATCAAACAAGGATGTTTGATGATCCCAGGATCGTGGTTCAAGGCTTCTGGCCAATCGAACCCACCTCAAAAGGAAATCCCATCCAACCCGGCCACTAAAAACACCATCTTCTTCAGAGGTACTTATGCTGCTGTTCCATTAGACCAATTGGTCAAAGGGTTGGAAAAGTTTGGTAACGCCATCAAGATCGAATTTGGTTTATAGATACTTAGCATATAGAGCCATCAAATGCGCGTTCCATTAGTAGTATAATCTGTATAATCAACATAATCATTGTGCATTCTATTTGTAGCTGTAAGCCCGAACTACACTATTAGTTAGGTGCGAAAAATTGAAAATTTATAGTTGCAAAGGATATTTCCAGTACGGTGGTACAACAGTACAATGCATATACTTAAGCTACCGTGGCTTGGGCACAAAGGTATGTAATGATGATAAGAACACGGGGTGTGAATTTGGTGGAATTTGGTTATCAATTGGCCAAGCTATCATTGTTTTAATATTGTGGTTCGAATTCAACTAGACATGGTACTAACGTTCAGCGGAAAACAAGCAGGTGGAGTGCTATTCTGTCACTATCAACAATGATGGTACGCGGATAGCGTCTGGTGGATTGGACGGGAATGTCAAAATCTGGGATACGGCGACGATTTTGGGGTTTACAAAGCTTTCTACTGCACCAATGAAGAACTCCAAATCAGACTCAGTAACAACGCCACAAGTCGATAGTTTACCTGACGAATCATTACGAAGACCGCTTTGTTCAATGAGCCGGCACAACGGGGTGGTGACCACGGTAAAGTTTTCACCTGATGGCCGGTTTTTGGCTTCTGGTTCAGACGATAAAATCTGTTTGATTTGGGAAAAGGACGAGGAACAAGCTAATCGGCCAAAACAGTTTGGAGTAGAAGAGGCAGATTTGGAGCACTGGACAGTACGAAAAAGATTGGTTGCTCATGATAACGATATTCAAGACATAGGGTGGTCTCCCGATGGATCATTGTTGGTTACTGTAGGGTTGGATCGGTCAATTATCATATGGAACGGGATGACGTTCGAACGGATTAAACGGTATGATATTCATCAGTCAATGGTTAAGGGAATAGTGTTTGATCCTGCCAATAAATTCTTTGCTACAGCTTCTGATGACAGAACAGTTCGTATCTTTAGATATTACAAGAAGCTTAATGATCTTAACAACTACGAATTTCAAATGGAACACATTGTTATGGACCCATTCAAGAAATCCCCATTAACGTCGTATTTCAGAAGAATGAGTTGGTCGCCTGATGGGCAGCATATTGCTGTGCCCAATGCTACAAATGGGCCAGTTCCTTCCATTGCAATAATTAGTAGAGGAAACTGGGCTACCGATATTTCGTTGATTGGACACGAGGCTCCGTGTGAAGTGTGTTCATTTTCACCACGTTTGTTCGATACGGGAAGTAAAGACAAAGACCACCAATTTTCCACCGTGCTTGCTACTGCTGGTCAGGATCGTACATTAGTGGTGTGGAGTACAGCCACCTCGAGACCGTTGATGGTTGCTGAAGAGATTGTATCCAATTCGATTACCGATATGTGCTGGTCACCAGATGGAAGAACCATATACTTTTGTTGTCTTGATGGGTCTATTACCTGTATTCATTTTGAAGAAAACGAATTAGGGAAAGTAGTGAGTGAGGATACCATTGTGGAGCAATTACATCGTTATGGTGCTGATCGTGAAACCACAGTTTTCCCTGAAAGCACCGAACAGCTTGAACTAGAAGATATAGCTGAAAAAATGCTCTTGCCCAAAGCAGGACAGCCAACTCCTCAGCTCGTCAAAAGTAAAGAAACCATGAATCCAGTTACTAGTGTGGTAGAAAAACCACAACCAAGTGCTCCCGTTGAAACAAAGCAACAATCAACTGCAACGAAATCCAAATTGAAAACATTATCACAAAATATCACAATTACCAAGGGTGGTAAAAAGAGAGTAGCACCTCTATTAGTGTCATCTTCTTCAAACAATGCCAAACAAACATTCACATCAACATCATCGCAATCTAAATTGACGTCCAGAAAACTACGAAATTCCAGGATATCCCAACCTTCTTACTATTTGCCTCGACTTGGAGTACAAACAGCAGTTCATGGTTTCAAGCAAAAATCGGCAGATGGACATTTACCAAATGCTAACGGGTTAGATGACCAAGATAATGACAATGAAGATATGGGATTTGAGGATACTACGACGAATCAGAACGTTTCTGAAGCCACCTTGAGAAGACAACGTAACAAGTCGAAAAGATTACTTATGGAACTGAAATATCCCAACAGTTTCAAATTTGTCACCAATTTGCCCATTTCCATGTTCAATAACCAGCAAATCCTCAACCATGAAGTGAACACGATATTAAACAGCTTGACGAACCAACCACAGGAAATTCAAACTGATATTTCAAACAATGCATCTATAGATTGCGACGAGGAAACGACATTTTCCGTGGTGGTAGCAAGCGTGAACCATGTAAAAGATAATGTTCCCGTTCGCACTACAATGGAAATCCGGAATGGACAACCATGGAGTCAATATGAAGAAGAATATGACCACAATGACAAAATCGATTTTAATGATCCTACGAAGTTTATTGTGACAACCTCGCAAGACAAGCTGGATCGAAAATATACCCTTTATTTTCCATCAAGAATGCAGCATGTATTGCCATTAGTCGATGGGGATCAGTTGAAATACATTGTGTTGATTTCGGTGGAAGGTACGATGTATATACTTTCTGCTGAATCTGGAAACTACATTTGCCCAAATATGGAGTTGGGAGAGAATGTCGTGTGTTCTCGGTATAACGATGGGATTTTAATGGTATTGACCAGTTCTGGGTTGATATATAGCTGGAAAATGGCACCAAATCAAAAACATATTAAGGCTATACTTAAAAAAGTGTCAATTGCTGCAGTTTTGAACAACATCGATATTCCTGTTCCTAGCAAAGATTCCAAACAAGGCATTTCGGTATCGTTGGCCAATGTCAAGTACTTTGAAATAAACCCCCATAATGGATCCCCATTAGTGATCTTAGACGGAAGCAACGATTTGTACGAATACTCAGTGGATTTGCATACCTGGACAAAAGTTCTAGATTCGTGGTACTACTTGTCATTAGAGGACGATCATAAACAAGAAGGACAGTTCTCGGACTTGTTCACCACTACGTTCGCTGACTTTAAACAAGACATCAAGAGGAAAAAACTCAACAAGTATGTTTTTGACAACGACGACTGCCAGGAGTTGAAGAAAGTCATGCGAGCGAGATTCAACGAGTTGAATTCAACTTGTTGAAACGAAAAAAATAAATACGACAATCTGGTTGAATCAAACCTGATGAAAAGAACAATGGCAAGTTTATCTAGCATTTTAGTAGTAATGGACATTACAAGACGGGTCGTACACCTTTACCGGACATTTGTGTAGAATTTATCTATGTACTAATTAATTCACCTCTTGAATTTTTGGTTCTGATGATGTTTTTGGCTTTTCTGGCAATTTAGGTTTTGGCGAAACCACATACGAAACCAAGAATGCAATGTTGGCCAACACCTTGTTTACGGAAAACATCCAAATCGTCAATCCCACTCCCCCTAAGGGAACAAATGGCAATGCCAATACCCATTCCATTGGTTTTGGTAACACTCCTGGTGGGAAGTAGAACAAAATCGACTTTCTGTAGAAAATCCGGAAAAACCACAACGGCATCGTCGCCACCACAAACAAGACTTTGTTGACCACCGAGTTGACGAACGACTTATCGGCACTAATTTGCGATTCAACTTCCTTGATTTCACCAACCAACTTATCGGCTCGACGGTTCAATTTGGTCCATTTTGCGTACTGGTCCTGCGCAGATATAGCTCTCTTTTGCTTTTTGACGTCGATCAACTCGAGTTTCTTCTGGTTCCACAATTCAAACGACTTGCTGAATCCAAACTTGGACCCAGCTCCGAGATAGGCAGCCCACCCAAGGTCATAAAACCGCTGTTTTCCAAGGAAATCAATCGCCTGCTTCAAAGAAAGAACTATGAAAATCACCACGATCAACGTGTATGGCTCTAAATCTAACCACGCCATAGTAAATAGTGACAATTGGAATGACTTGCTGATGAGGATTTATCTAACGACAAATTGTTAGTGAGGTGCGAACCCACCACATCACGAGAAAAAAATTTAAATTGTCAAGAATAATTTGCTTGTATTTGTCCACAACCGCTATTTTCGTCGCAAAAAACCAGGATCCGACTTCATATTGTTTGTGTTGTCGTTGTTTAGTACCATTTCGGTGTTTTTAAATTTGAATTTGTCCAACTCTTCACCTACTTTTCACCATGCCTAGCGATCCTGAAGAAGACTATATTCCGTGGATTCAGCAATTTGTCGAGTCGTTTGGCCATGATTACTTTGTCCCCGTAGCCCAGGAGTTTATCGAAGACGACTTTAATTTGACGGGTTTGTCGCTGCAAGTCCCTTACTATCGAGAAGCATTATACACCATCTTGGATTATCAGGTGGAAACGGCCGACGATGACGAGCCCAAATCGTCCAAAACCGGCTCGGCCAGCCGAAATTCCGGCTCATCTAATAGCTCCAAGAAAGAATTGCCCAATAAGGCGTTGTTGAGTCGATCGGCAGAGTTATTGTATGGGCTTATCCATGCGAGATACATTGTTTCCAAACCGGGATTGACAGCAATGGCGTCGAAATTCGAGAGAAACGAGTTTGGCGCATGTCCACGGTACTACTGTGATGGGATGCATTTGATTCCCGTGGGGTCTACCGACATACCTGGACAAGAAACCGTAAGATTGTACTGTCCATGTTGTAATGATATTTATATTCCATCGAGTTCGAGGTATTTGAATATTGACGGAGCGTTCTTCGGGACCACGTTCCCGGGGTTATTGGTGAAGATGTTCCCCGAGATTGAAAACCAATGTAGAATAAGAATTGAAAAGTTTGATCAGGACGAGTTCGGTCTAAAATTATTTGGATTTAAAATTAACGAATTGAGTCAGAGTGGTCCAAGAATGAAATGGTTGAGACTACATCCCAAGACAGAAGAGCAGAAACGAGAATATGCTCTTTGTGAGTTGAGTGTACCCGTAAATGACGGAGGGTCTGACTTGGAGTCGGGGTCAGAAATGGAAGACTTGGAAGGCGAGGACGATGATAAAACAATGGCAAGTGAAGACGAATAATTCCATTGTTTCCAATGTAATTATGTAAAAACGAAGCATTGGATACAACACCAAAATTTGACATTTTTCAATAATGACAATGTACCGGGGTGTGGTACAAACTCGATCAAATATCGTTGTGGGTTGTGTTAGAAACTAGGTTGTGTATAAATCAGGGAGATTGTGGCCCTTGTTCCGTTCTTACTGCCCGGGTGTCTACGTCGAGGCTTCTAGTCGTGGACTAGTGCGTCATAAATTTCATTTTCAATGTAATATATACTCATGTTTAACGATTTGTAATAGAAGTAAAGTGATGAGTGCACCATTCATAAGTCATAATGTCGCTGGAATCAGCAATGTATCGTGGTCACCACAATGTAATATATATAAGATAATGTCTGACGTACATGTCGTCAACACTGGAAGGTGGCTCGTCCAAATCGCCTCAGTGGGTCAAATGTACCGGCTTACCTGGTTCCCAGTCTCTAATGGCATTTTCAATGTTTATCCAGTACTTTAGTCTAATGGCTTCCATGATCAATGTGTTCCATTGCTGGATTGGCCATTCGTCCTGAAGGATATCTTGCACCTTTTGTTCGCATTGCACGATCCTGGCATCGTTCTCGGTAGAAATCTCCTCCAAATCCTCTTCCAGAGTCGCCATTTCCAACGATTCGTGGGCCTCCAACACCGTCATCAACATGTTCTTATAGTCCAGACTAACTTCCGGTGACGCCGATTGGAACTTGGCAATCAATTCCTTTGAAACTTCGTCCTGAGTGATGTCAATGTGGTCTGGGTGATAAAGTTGGATCAAGTGACTGAGTCTAACATACGGGTTCTTCAAACTACCATAAGCACGATTGATGAGGGTGCTCAATTCGGCCGTGTCGGCCCCGGAAACTTTATCACCAAATCCAGATGCCCCAATTAACTTATCCGGGTGACTTTCAGATTGGAGGCCCTTGTATTCACGTCGTAATGCTCTGTCGTTAATAAGAAACGAATCATGAGGAGGTCCACCATGGGGAAAGTTTTGTGGGAAAAGCCGGAAATACGACCCCGTTTCTCCGAGGTGTCGTCTAGATATGCTCAAAGCCCGCAGCCACAACACTGCACCTTGTCTTTTAATCATTGCAAAACTCAGTTGAATAAACCTTGTATTACCATGCACTAGATTTTCGAAATCGCTAATCGGGACTCGTCCTTTATATAAGTCGCAGGTTCTATCGTCCTGCAGACATTACACGCAGGGTATCATCGCCATTGATTGCCTGTACACAGTCATGCCCTACGATTCATCATAGCTAAAGTTGCCTCTAATTGTAAGGGCAATAGGTTGCAAGAGGGTTGGAGCTGGTGCTTGTAGAGCAAACAACGATCCAATGTTCAAAAAACGGGTAGTGAAGACGGGAAGTGAAGCGAAAAGGAAGCTAGAGCATGACGTGAACTCGGACTCCGACGCCGAACTTGTACATACTGATCTGAGCTTGAAGAAAACAAAGTATCGACGCCACCACGTATCGAATGAGGGAAAGAATGCTGCTGTAGTTGCAGCAGCACAAGAAGTTGGAAGTGATACCACCGACAAACCCGGGCCTGAGCCTGAAACGGTAGTGAAACATAACCTGGTGGGGCCCAAACCTGTGCCCAAAAGTATACGAACCACGACAATAACCGATTTTCAACCGGACGTTTGCAAAGATTTCTTGAAAAACGGGTACTGTGGGTATGGAGATACGTGTAAGTTCTTGCATATACGAGAGGAGCTGAAGCAGAAGAAACCTATAGAGAAAGACTGGGAGGTGGGGCGTAACAAGTCGCAAACTGTAGCCATTGGTCGCAAATGTGTCATTTGCGAAGAAGAGTACACTTCACCAGTGAAAACCGAGTGCGGCCATGTCTACTGCAAAAAGTGTTTTTTGACACGATACAAAACCAATCCAGAATGCGCTATTTGTGGTAAACAAACCAATGGTATCATGAAGCCACTTTCCCGTACCCAGCTAGCGACTCTCATTTCGCCGACATAAAAATGTCAGTAGCATGACAAGGAATCAGATGATTTCGCCGGAAAAATGTATTTTAGTTCGCATCATGCCATTGCGGCCCCTAATCAATAGTCACTAGTTGATCATTTGGAATAAGCACAATTATATACATCGTGAAAAAATTAATGGCACGAAAATATGTCCAACTGGCCGTTCCAGCACAGTAAACGGGCATATAGCTGGAACACTAGCACGACGAAGTGCCGGAGACTAGAGTCAATTACTGCAATTGGTCCCTATCTCAATTGTATGTCGATAAAATATATAGTCCAATACTACATAGATCAACCAAACAGCCACAAATCAACTGTGTAAAACATCAACAAAGTGGACGCAACCAATTAAGTCACCATACATTCCCCGATATTCAGTATCCAATAATAAATTATGCAACAGTACAGTACGCAACGGTTGTAGATGATTACTGTGTAGATCACCGAGGCAGTTGTAGAAACATACTTTACATCATCTTTTGCTAAGAATGGAGGTCCAGGAACAGTTGGAGGCTTTGCCAGGGTTTGATATACTACAGTCACTATGGGATGAGTACGCTGGGTCTCATTTACAGACTAAGGATCCCTATGAAGATGAAAACGGCAATCGATTAAAGCTCCCATCAGACATTTGCACCAAATCGGAACAAAAGCTATTCAGATCGATTCAGAAGAAAGCGTGGGTCCACGATAAGTGTTTTCTTGGGAGCTGTGGAATTGGAATGGATTGTGGGTTGGGGTTGGTCCCGTTAGTTGTGTTGTTTTTCCCCGTTGTGGGGCCATTGTTGATGTACGTTGTTCATCAACGGCTTATCCAGATTGCAGCCGATGAAATGAAACTTCCGCCCAAGTTGTATGCTAAATTGAACGCCAACATTGGTTTTGATTTGTTGATCACATTTCCTCCGGTTTTCGGGTGTTTCTTTGGTTGGATGAATCAATGCAGCACGAGAAACGCAGCATTGATATACGATTATATGGTGTTTGCGGCCCAGACTCGTAAACTGCACCCTAGTTATGGTGGAAGGGGAGCTATAGCCCATGATGCCCATTTCGGCACCGTAGTCAATCAGCCTCAACCACAACAACAACCACAAAACTCTAGATCTATAGAACTTGATACGAGACCACGCAAGCAAAAGACGTTTGGGTCAAAACCATCGCAGAATACCATTGTTGTCGGCTCAGAGCAACAGATGGGATTTGTCTAGAGCCACGGGCTAGACTTCGACGTATCTGTATAGGCACTGCTCACTGGCTAGTCACTACTTTATACGAGGTTCTAGTCAACACTAATGGCACCAAAAGTTAACATTGACCCACACGACGTGTACGTAATTTCATCAGTCTCTCTTGCTTCCTACTACCTACGCAGACACTTATTACTAATTACTACTCAATTCTATGAACAACCCTGGCAAGCCATTTTCGTCACACGGCAAGCTTGCCGCATACCACCAAAAAATACCACAACCACACTAAGACCATTCGAGGTAAGCGTAGCACCAGTTGGCACCACCAATTGGCCGCAACCCGAGCTCGAATTCCTCGATTTGATTTATGCTAAATTACCACATGGGGAATGTGACACAAAGTGAAATATTCTATTATATAGTTAGCCAAATGAAACCATAATTTCGAAATGCCAATTCTTCTACAAAGCAATGTTTGAAAGACCTGAAGGAATAGAAAACTGTCGAATCTGGGTAGACGGGTGTTTTGATTTCACCCATCACGGTATGTGGACGATTTTTCTCCCGGTTCAACTAGGCTTGTTCTAGTTGATAGCAATCCTACCATAAACCGATAGTTCAGTACTAACAATTAGGCCATGCTGGTGCTATGATGCAAGCCAGACAACTTGGTAAAGAGCTTTACGTGGGAGTTCATTCCGATGAAGAGATTCTTGTCAATAAAGGACCCACGGTGATGAGATTGGATGAAAGATTAACAGCCGTAGATGCGTGCAAATGGAGCACCAAATCAGTACCTGATGCTCCGTACGTGACTGATCCAAAATTCATGGAAAAATACGGATGCAAATATGTTGTCCATGGTGACGACATTACCACTGATGCCAACGGGAACGACTGTTACCAGGAATGCAAAGACTTGGGGATATTTGTTGTCGTGAAAAGAACACCCAATATTTCAACTACAGACTTGGTGGGGAGAATGTTGTTGATGGGCAAAAGCCATCATTTCAAGCCAATTTCTGGTGATCACAAAAACCACCCTCTTTTAAGTGACGACAACATACAGAGATTTAAGAGCTACGCTACAGACGAAACCGGGTTGAAACCAGGGTCGGGAGTTTATTTGAATAACGACGATTCTGTTTTCGAGTTGGTTACACCATCTGAGCACACAGCAAATAAGCTCAAGCGTATACTTTACGTTGACGGGGGATTTGATTTGTTCCATCCTGGCCACATTGAAGCCCTCAAGGTTGTATATGAAGAAGCGCAAAAGACTGGATGTAGTGTCCTTCTTGGAATCCATGACGACGCTACCATTAACAAGTACAAGGGCTTAAACTACCCAATTATGAACTTGTTTGAGAGAGCGTTGTGTACGTTACAGTGTCGCTACGTTGACGGGATTGTCTTGGGGGCACCATACTGTCCTACGCAAGATTTCTTGAACAAATTACCTGGTGCCGTGGTTGGTGTGTATCATGGACCAACACCGCTTGACTCCGAAGACCCTTACAAAGAGGTCGGAGGGTTATTGAAACAGATTGGTGACCACAAGTACGACGAGATGAACACAGAGTTCATTGTTAATCGAGTATTGAGTAACAAGCTGGCCTATGAAGAGAGACAAAGAAAAAAAGGATGGAAGTCTGAGCACGAATTGAGACTTCTACAACAGGAACAGAAAAGAAAATGAGCGTAAATAGGGCCGTCATCTGGGCAACACTTAAAACAGACCCGCCTCTCACTTTATAGAACTGTTTAATCTGTTTACCTTCTATACACACAATTTCTGTTTGGTATGCGATTCGTATTTTATGTTCGCTCATGCAACCTGCCGACACTGCAACTATGTTTACAGAATTGCGATTAGCTCGGTCCCTTTTGTTTTGTCCCTGTTTATTTAGTACCAAATTCATTTATTGTTTTATGTACTAGTTTAAATCCATTTGTTATTCTAATTTGTATGGCACTTGCTGGTGCGCAACTTGTTTTTCGCTACATTTATGTCGCTTCTAATCGTTACTCGTTTATTCATTAATTACGTAAATCATTTATAAAAGTTTATCCTCACAACTTCTTTCTAATGTGTTTAATTTTTCTTCATTCATTTCGTGATTGGAGTTTCTTCTTCCCAGTTTGTTGAACATGTTGATGTCTTCATAATCAAGTTCGTCACCTGGTTTACCCCAATTGTGGTTACCAGCACCCTCCTTCTTCACCTTGGTGGGGTCCTGGTTAGGATGGCCGTTACGAGTGAACCATTTTGGTTCACTGGCTTTTTCATGAACAGTCCATTTGTTTGTTCTTGTCATAATCGATGTAGGTTCGTAAAGTAGTTAATTTGTCTTGTAAAGAGTAATTGAAATTGTTGGTTGGGTAAGGTGGAATCTCGCCTATTTATATAGGGGGTCATTGTCGTTACGTCATTTTCCCCAGATTTCGGTCATGTATCGTACCACGGCTCGACGTAAAATTAGTCATTCCTCGTACGACACAGGTGGTGCGACACCGCCATTTCGTTCACCCTGACCACCCGCCTCAAACACCACCACAACGCCATCCCCACCCCAAATTTCACCTCCGTTGTTGCTGTTTCATACCAACATTCTCATAGTAGCCAACAGCCACACTACATTCTTTTGTTGTCCTCCTTGCCACGACCACAATAGTAACAATAGTGTCGCCGACTCTGCCGTGTTTCCAAGGGCCCGCGCCGTTGTCCTTGCCCCCTACTGCCTCAATTTTCGGGTGAAATATGAACAAGATCTCCGTGGTATTCTAGAACCGTGTGGAAATATCTGACACGACTAGCAAACCACCCATCGTTCAGTAAGTTTACTGTACGAACATGCCACCTTCGATTCGATGTCAATCTCTGTTGCGTTCACCAATGCACCAGTTCCATAGTTTCTCTGCCAAGCTTTGTAGCAGTATCATCAGCCATACCGCCAATACTACGCTCCGTGGTGGGCTTCTTGGTAGCCACGTTTATTGCATCTAGTGTGGTGTGGTTCTTGTTTACGTCATTATGTAATCTTGATTCAAATAATAATACTGAACAGAAATGCCGGCAGTGTTTGAGTCACCGGATGAACTGCTTGGCTCAGCTCATTGCCAGCCATGGTTTCCGTTGACGTACCGCGGCCTACTTTGCACATCGTCACGCCGAAACACTTCAACACTTGATTTGAATGGTAGCACCGCAAGCGTGGCTAACTATTACGCTTCATGGTAGCTCCGTAATAATATACCATTTCACAGAGTAATACCCGTCTAGCCAGCGATACCGTGTTGCCGTTGAATTGTATCGCCCGATTCTAGCTGTGGGCCATTTCTGCGTCCAATTCCAACTGGTAACCGTTCTGTTTCATTGGCACTACAGTACTACCGATACACCACGGGTCTCACGACCCTTGGCACCACTGTCACACGATGCCTACTTTCAACTCCAAACCTCACAGAATCCTTTATTCATCAGCACTAAACCTACCAAGCTAAATGTTTACATTGTAACGTTCGCTGCTTCGATTTCTCTTTCTCGAGCTTCTCGTGTTCGTCGTCTTTTGTGTTTCTCTGGGGGTTACACAAATAAACACGTGCAGGATTGGGGGGCTGCATTTTTTTTGCAGCCAGTTTACAAACGTACATTTAACAAAGAAGTATCTTCATCTTTTACAGCCAACATGAAATTCTGTTACAGTTTAATCTCCCTTGTGTTTGCAAGTCTTGTTACCTCAACTTCTGCTCCTGTGGTGTCCAACAACCCCAACATCATTGCCGTCGCCGATTTTCCTGCTGGCGGCTCGCCTGATGTTAAAGGAGCGGTTGTTTTCACTGCAGTCAAAGGGTTGGTCAATATTCACGTTGATATTTCAGGAATGCCTTCTTCAGGTGGTCCATTTGTCTACCATATTCACGAGAATCCCGTTCCTGATTCCAAAGATTGCGACGGTACTGGATTGCACTTGAACCCATACAACGCTTCACCTATTTGTGACGATCAGTTGGACAACTCCTACTGTCAAGTCGGCGATTTATCAGGTAAACATGGAACTTTCAACTCAACTTGTTTCGAAACCACCTATGTTGATCCATACTTGTCTTTAGACTACAACTCGGTGGCATCCATTATTGGTAAATCGGTGGTTTTCCATTTTGCAAACTTGACAAAAATTGCTTGCAGTAACATTAAAGTCGCTTCAAGAACGAGAACAAATGATTTGTTGCAGGATTATAAAGAAAACAATCCTGAGCAATACACCAAACTTTATGATTTATTGAATTCTTCTGATACTACTGATCATGAAGTTGAGGAAATCGACGAAACCTTCAACACATCCATCCCCTCTATCCCAGTAAGCCGCTCTCCTAGCTTGAACAACACAAACTTGTCCAGCTTTTCAAATTTGTCCAACTTTAGCGGACAAGTTGGAGATTCTCCGGATTGTGAAGAAAATCTGGCATCTGGTTTATCTCTGCCTGTTTTTACATTTATTGTCAGTATCTTGGGAATCATGTATTTGCTCTTCTAATGTGATTCATTAAATTACGTGATTACTGATATAGCTTTATAAAAATTCGTTCAACTTGTTCACTGTAGAACTGGTACACGTTCAACTAATCTATCAAAATCGTTGCTTCTTGAACTTTATCTAATCCAAAAAGTCTAATGCAGTCGATATATATCCTTTTTTGATGGCTCGATGCTTCAGCAAATGAGCATTCAACCATTTTATATTGGACACAATCAAACATTGAAATTGGTATTTCTTTATCAATAGTTCCATTTTCAAACCATTCAACAATCTGCCACAATGGTATTACTCCTGGAATTACTCCTGGTAAATCCAATTCCTCATTCATCCCTGGAATCGACTTGGTAAGCTGTGCCAAATTAGCCAGGACTTTGAAAGTAGGAGAATCAACCCCATAAATTTGTTCTGCAATGTTTCGCAATGGCTTTCCGTTGAATGGACTATCTTCGTATGACACAGGGTGTCCATTATTTTCCATTTCCAATTCTTGATACAAGTCTTCGAAACTCTTGTCACTTTGTTCACCCTCGTTTTCGTCTTCGTCAATGACAAAAAATCTCCCGTTGGCAATATACGGTTTGACAATATCTAACGGAAAATATACTTCGTTACATAAATCAAGGATCTCCCCGCCAAACTTTGCCTTATACTTCATTTTCTGACAATCTTCAATATAATACCCCAAGTAATAGTAGCCCAAATTCAATTCGTTACACATTAAAATCTCCCGAATTCCACTCACAGTACCTAGAGATAAATGGGCATAATCAGGATCCCAAATGAAGTAAATCGATGAAACACCACTTGGTAAAAAATCCATTATCGAAACGGCAATTAACTTATCTTTCAAGTACCAACACTCGTGCACAGGACCAATACGTCTATTTTTGAGAGTCTGAGGACCTTTTTCCTGAGACCAATTTGCAATCCAATGGTTCAAATCACTCCATTGGTGACGATTTCCATCCACTTCGGAACTTGGAAATGGAGTATCACAAAGAAATCGCTTGAATGCAGATTCGGTTACGTCTTCCTCTTTATCGTTGTGCACCGCCATCTGGTACTTTTTGTACAATTGGAACTTTTCCCGTGAGAATACTGATGGCTCATATCTAGTGTAAAATGATTTAGATTTCCGTTGTGCTTGCAATATTTGGTATAGATCAAAGGTCTTGTTATCGTGTTTTGTGGGCTCATAAATCTCCTTAACAAACCGATTGACAATTTTCCTTTGTTTCTTGTCTAGTTTGAAGTTCTTTAGTTGGGTTCTTATAGTATATAATCGACAGCAAGACCGCAAGATGTCGTTCTTGTACATGAATGTACCTGACCGTCTAAATCCCTGGTTTATGAATTCGTCATACTGTCTGCACGTCATTTGTTCCACCGACGACCCAATTGTTACTGACCCGTTCTTAATTCCTCGGTCGACCATGCTTTCTAGCGCATAATGGTCCTTTTTGTTACCGTGACAGTATCCACAGTCTCTATCTTTAATATAAAATGGTCTACTAAGAACCAAAACACTATCAGCGGACATAATTGTCGTCAATTTCTGGCTTGTCTACTTGAATATGGTAGTAAATTGTGACTAAACACTTGTGAACGCGACTATTTTGTGGTGTTTGGAATGGTGCCTTTAAACTCTGAGTGGTGATGACGTGAATATTTCGCTGCGCACAAGATTTACCACCGTACAAAAATTACTACATAGACTTGGGTAAGTCGAGCTGACAAGTTAGAAATCCAACTTGCGATTGCAGTCTATTTAAGGAATGTTCGGCTACTTGATTGCTTGTTTTTATACAAAACTCTGGGCTTTCTAAAGTCGTGAAATCAGTACACAATCCCGGCAATAGCACGATGTGGCTCACGGTGCGTGCTAGCTAGGGCGAGGGAAAATAGTGATCTTTCGTTCTATGGATGGTAGCGCTGAATTCATCTATTTTGTACTGAAATGTGAGACCTTACTAAACCGTGATTAAGTTTTACTTCATTCACAAATTACGCTTAGCTATCATATAACCGGGTTATCATGAGCGCTAATGTAAAAACCAGTCCTATTAAAAAGGAAAAGCTGGAAAAACTAGGAGATTCCCCCGTCAAAAAGGAGAATCAGGATGGGAAGTTAATGAATATTGGTTCGGAAACCGGGGGAGATGATGGCGGACATTCTCTTTTGAGTGATCCGGAAGATTATCTTGAGGATAACGAAACGTTAGATATGAATCTTGAAAACGGGCAGAGAAAAGTGTGGTTAGTTAAGTTGCCCCGGTATTTGGCTAGTCAGTGGAAGAACACTGGTGGCCTTTCAGGGAAACAATTGGGGACTGTCAAGATCAGAAAAAACACCAATGGCGGTAAATTACAAGTCAAATTAATGCTCAATTCTCAGAATAACGATACAGAAAACATCCCCACCGAATATGATATTTCCATGCTCAATACCCAGGTGAGGAATTCGTATGTGTTTAGCGAGGAGAACTTGAAGAAATTTAAGCAGGAATTGACGGAGGTGGCAGAATTACCTGACCAGCCGGTGTTGCAGCCATTGGATAGCAAAGATAGAAACTTCAGACCATTAAATGGTAATGCTAATAACCAGCTTCGTAATACTATTCAAAACCAAAAACAATATAAATATTTCAAAGTCCAGAAAAACGGTGAAGATGGGGTGAAAAAGTATATTCCATTTGTCAAGACAATTCCCAAGAAGACGCTGTTGGTGGGAAAGATTTGTCATGATTGTCAGATTATTCCATCGAAGCGTGATGCCAAATATAATCAAGTATTGCTTAAACGGTCAAATATTACAAAAGGTCCAGAAAGACCCAAAGTCACATTTCTTACAGAAATTCCTGGGGTGGTGCAATCAAATGCTGGTCCTTCCATTAGAGGTAACAATACCTCTGCTTTCTTGAAATCTACCAATAAGAACAAAAACGATGGTAGAGCCATCAGAATGCCCAAGAAAGATTTATTGGATTTGTTATTCAGGCTTTTTGAGGAATATGAGTATTGGTCAATGAAAGGGTTGAAGGAGAGAACAAGACAACCAGAATCGTACTTGAAAGAATCGTTAGAGTCTATTGCGACTTTGATCAAGAAAGGTCCTTACACTTCGAAATACAGTTTGAACCCAGAATATAAACGGATCAAGGATGCAGAAAGAAGATTGAGGTTAGGTCTCGACGAAGAAGAAGAAAAACCAGAAGAAAAGGATGATGATGACGATGACGATATGGAAGATGTGGTGTGAGGTTTTGGATCATGTTATGATAATTCAAGAAACGAACTACTGGGAAACCAGATCCATCGAATAATAGAAGGATAACTTATCATTATTGGACCATGATGTTAATCCAACTAATGTTTCTCTCAAGGATGACTTCCAATTGCATATATATATAACGGTTTCATTTGCACAGATGCGATTCGAAGTTAATATTAATAAATAAAACATAGAACCACAAATGTAGATTTACGAAGTAAACTCCAACGTGTGATATTGACACAGAATCGACATGATTAACAATGTCGACATTCTATTCATAATCTTTGATTGGATATTCTAATACTTTTTGCTACAATCAGTTGAAACATTTTAGTTCCACAAGGGGCTAGATGACAAAACCGTTCTCGTAGCAAATGCTTATTTTGCTCATTCAACAAACAAAAACTTCACTTCAAGAACAAAATCATTTGTTGTCATCTTCCGACAAGGAGGAAAGGGGGTTTCAACTGGAAATATGATCAAATTAACTCTTTATTAAAATACAACTCATATACAAGCCCAAATTTTGAAAAACTTATAAGTTTTTGATTTCTAAGGTTGGTGGTAAAGATTGTTGTAATTTCTTAGCTTTAGAAGCGTCGTTGACGACTAAAGTGTATTGGTATCTGGAACCTCTGACTTTGAATTTGGTTTGTTTGAATTTTTTACCGTTAGCGTTAATCTTCTTGTTGACTTTGACAACAGCGGATTTGACGTCGGCTCTTCTAGCCAATTCAACGAATTCTTTGATGTCTTTGATTTCTCTAGCCATTGTTTATATATAGATGATTATCAATATGGAAGGTTTTTCAAAATTGGTTTAATATTAACTTTTCAAATTTTTCACTATACGAATTGCGACTACAAAATTTTCCTCCCAATTAGGAAGGTCTGTATGTCGGAATTTTTGTCCTTTCTGGTCACGTTTCAATTTTATATTCTAGGGCTCGCACCCTATATTGTCTTCTTCATTACAACTAAAGATATCTGAAGCAGCTACCTATTGGGTTTTGAAATGCCTGGATAGTGTTGTGTTAACAACATTTACGTGGTTAGTGTTCACTTGAGCTATAATTTTTATTGTAAATTAATGTTGTTTTTACCAGATTGGTGAAATAAACCTATACCTTCTGGCACCATAGTATACATGTACGGTAAGATCTAATTGACAATCGTAGCTACCAATATGGAAATCGGATTTGTATCGGTATTACTCATTTGACTCGCCAAATTACGAGATCTCCCCTGTACAGAGTCCAAAACCTATAGATGCCACAGTTGATCTCAATCTTTTTGAACCAACAACGATGTGTAAACCTGTAACTTGTCCCACTTGCAATCAAACCACTTGGTTTGGATGTGGATTGCATATTCCCCGTGCGATGAGTGAAGTTCCAAAACTGGAATGGTGCACTTGTGTGTCTTTCGATGGTGAAAAATCGGAATTTCCCCCTAAGGCTGGTACCGGTGTCCAACGTGAAGAATCCGACAAAGAGTAATGTTATATAGAGTTTAACGATAGAATAGATAAATAAATAAACAGTATCAATTGATAAGAATCAATTAGTAGTTTGAATGAGATCGTTATTGTCATATTTGGTGGTAATGCTGCCGGTATACTCACTTAAGTTATTTGCTTCTCTACCCAAGTAATGAGACGTTTAATACTGACGATCCATCTTCTGGTTTCATCGTTGATCATAATGTTTGCCGATTTGGATACCAATTTCAGTTGCGACGATCTCGCATGAATACCTATATTTTGGATTCCAATGGGCCATGCAACATTACCAATTGATAACTTTAGGTATGCCTGATTTGCTTGGTTGAACTCACGCTTTTGTAAATAATTAATAATAGTAGCCAAACTGATGATCATATCGTCTGCCACTGTCTGTTTTCGTAGTTTGTACAATAGTTTAACTACGTCAATTTTGATTTCTTTAAGTAGTTCGAGTTGGTTATTTGTCAATTCCCATTGTTTGATGAGATTCTTCAAATAGATTCGAATTTTAATTGCCAAGTCATGGCAATTTTGTAAATTAATGTCCTTTTCGGTCAAAGGAGATTGTGATAGTTCGAGCTCAAGCTGTAAGTACCGTTTATACTTTTCTTGCTTGACTATTTGTCGTAACTTGTCGATTTTTTGCTCCTGGGAGAGATTTAATGTAGCAATATTGAACGATGCCAATTGCGAATCTAAAAGCTTATCATTATCTACTTGCGGTGGTGTTTGTTCGTCATTATCAGATGCATTGCTTTTTGTTTTTGCGTTTTTACTTGCGTCTTCAGACCTTACATCGTTTTTTGCATCCCCAGCTGGTTCAATCGGTGTTGAGACTAGGTCTTCATTTGTCAAATTTTGGTCTCCATTACCAATATTACCCAGTATGTCGGTGACATCACTTTTGACCTGAGAACCAGACGCAGACGAAGGCGAACTCGTTGAAACTACTGTAGCATTGCCACTGTCGTTTGCTGTTGGTACGTTTGTGCTACTCTTGTTTTCTGTGTGTTTAGTTCTGGACAGTTTAAATCGCTTTCGAGACGCCTGTTCTCGTTTATTGGCTATCTCTTTAGATAGCAAATTGGAAAAATCCATGACAACCGTGTGATCTGATCAGTTTTCGCCGTAATATTCGCACCAGATCTGTTTCCGCAGTCACACTATACTATAAGTTATATAAAAGACTTGTGTTGTGAACGGCAAGCTAGTATTACGCTAGAGTTCAAATCTATTTGCAGTTAATTTGCAATTAAACTCATTGTCGTTATTTTTTTGCGGCTATTGTCGCACATCGCGACCAATTAGCACGGATACTCGAAATACCTACCACGAGAGTGATAGATTTTTAACATATTACCTTGATAAATTCAATATTTACCGACATTTTATTAGATTGCTTTGCCAAAGGCAGAATTCACTTTCATTCCTACTAATTCTTTTACCACATTGTCTAGATAAATTTCGCGGTATATCTTCCCTCTTTTATACCCCCAGTTATTCCACATGCGAACTATAGAAAATTTAAATTTCATAGTCTACTGGAGGAACAAATTACGTGGGAAATATTTTTATCTTGTCACCATTGGTTGATCGCTTAAATTGCTTATAGTGGAGATTTTGGTGTGCAATTTATACGTGGTGTTTAGTAATTTGAATTAATTGATAGTGTTGTCCAGTTTTATTGTTGCCTAATTTATTGCTAAACTTTCAATATCCAACCCAGTTGTGAACTGATCCGGTTTAACTGTCACTCATAGATTATCCACAAACCTCGTTAAGCTCATCATTCAACTAATTCGGTCCGATGAGTAAACCGACGTTTGATTTGCCTCTACAATCGGACGAGGCTCCGATTGACACTTCCCAAGATACTCCTTTGAGGGCAAAATTCACAGAACAAGGACCTTTAAAACCATCGTTGGTGACAAAACCACAGACGTCGCCTCTTTTATCGTCAACTCCACCTATGGTGGCTAAGGCATTGGTCAAGGCATACCCATATTTGGTCATTGTTAACAAAGTGTTGGCCATCACCACATGGACAAATGACGATTATTGGATCAACATTGTCATGTTGTCGTTATTCTCGTTGTTCATTTTGTATTTTGAGAACCTTATAATCTGGCTGGGTCACATTATTTTGGTATCTTTTATAACATTATATGCGGTTTTGAACAATCGAATTATCGAAAGCACCATCAATTTGAACCCTACATTGGATGAAGTGGTAGCTGCATTGACGGCAGCTTGTATTAAGGCAGACATGTTGTTGTCGCCGATTACCAGTTTAGCGTTGACGGCTCATGACATTAAACGGTTGATCTTCACCACCATGTTCCTCACGCCAATTTATCTTCTCATTACATTCCTTGTAATCAAACCACGGACAATTTTGTTGCTTTCTGGATTGTATGTTTTCACCTACCATTCATCATACTCTAGAATTACAAGAAGAATGATTTGGAAAATTAAGTTGACGAGAGTAATTTGCTTTTACTTGACTGGGCTTGACTTCAACCAAGCAAAGAACCATTCACTTTTCCAAGCTGCTATGGCCAAAGTCAATAGAACTAACATAAGTGGTGATATTGACACTAATAAACCAGTGAGGTTTACTTATGTAATCTATGAAAATCAAAGAAGATGGTTAGGTATTGGCTGGACCTCCAACTTGTTGTCGTACGAACGGACGGCTTGGACAGATGAATTTTTAAACGAGCTGAGCTCAATTGACAACTTCAATTTACCTAACGTAGATGATCCACAAATGGTGGGTGCAAACTGGCAATGGGTTGATAAAACATGGAGATTAGACTTGACCAATGACGGGGCCATAGTTTTGCCAAGTAGCAAAAGATCAAAGACTACGGCAAATCCTGGGCCCGATGAAGGGTTTATCTACTACGATAATACTTGGAGAAAACCTACTACAGAAGATACATTCAGTAAGTACACAAGACGGAGAAGATGGATCAGAACTGCAGAATTGGTTTTTGACAAACCACCAGTGGTCGACGTCAGTACCACTACTGGATCGTCTGTGTCGGCCACGGCTGCCAAAAAGAGAAAATCCTTGAGATTTTCCGAAAACTCCATTGTTGAAAATGAAGGTAATGTTGCTCGCCCAGTATTGGACGATGTAAGTACAGAAGACTAATATAGTGTGATCAGTGGAGTATTTGAAATGAAAGTCGTAGCGAATTCCTAACTGTAAGTAAGAATGAATTGATGAAAAGAATAGAACGTTGTAGGTCGTACAATCCTTAAGCTTGGGTCGGTGAAGCTCATCTGCTAGGTAAAATTGAATATTTTAGGGTAGCGCCGAGATATTAAATTTTAAAAAATCGGCCATGACAGTTGGTTACAGAGACTTATAGAAGCCACAGAGTCTTATAGAAGTATAGGATTGTACCGGATTGATTGTATGGTTGGTCGGTCTTTGCTTTGTTTCGTATTCGGTAGTATGAGATTATAAAGACTAGTCATTGACATGGTAGCGCCAAAGCATACACCGGGAACTTGATCAATTTTAACGTGTGGTTTGGTTCATGTCAACTTGAAGATACCATAACGCAACCTGTTCCAATTCAATTAACCTGTCGAGAAAGGTCATTAAAAATTGGGACAAATTGGCACCAACCAATCAACAACAGTATGGTGAACAAGGATGGTGAAGAGTATGGTAGCTCGCTACATAGCAAAACCCACACGCTACAGATGACTGTAGCGCAGTGTCTGGGGCAGATAATGGACGGAGGATCCCAACAGTAGATTAGATGGGCCAAACACGCAGCATGCATTCTCAAAAATCAGGAGATCAACGGCAGGTTCCTCCCGATATGGGATCTTCCACCGGTAATTTCCAATCGTACCACATTCGACACACACCAGGCCATTGCAACGAGACAGCACCAACTCATTGCTTCCACCAGAGCCCAACTCGACAGAAGACCCATTGTTAAATTCAACACCTCAGTTTCGATCAAACTGCTTATTTTGTCCCAAAGTACAAAATGTGGGCACAAACAGTGGCTGCAAATTCTCATCCGGGGTTAGTCCTGCTGTGGTATGGAGTTTGAACGGTGATCCGGTGTGCATATGGTGCGGAGATAGTTTGTTATGCATCCTGTATGTATCTACCGATATTCGATAATTTGTTCTGGTAGCGCTGCGAAAAACGGTTATCGGTGGGGCCCTCGGAGAACGGCACCAGAGGATGAGGACGAGGTAAATTGGAAAGATGAAAGCAGCGACGGAGACGTGGAGAAATCCGCGAATTGTACGTAACAAGTCATGTCTATCCACTGGAACCCGGATGTAATTGAAATCGCCACAACTGGCGATTTAGCTGGTGTTTGTATGTGAGTACTGTATTTTTAGATAAGGTCATTGACACCAAGGAAATTCCCGAGATTCACCAAATATATAAATAGAGGCTACAGGTGGTGAAGTAGCAGTTTATTCTTCACTAAGCTTAACAACTACTAAACAAGCAACAAACAATACATAACACACGCAATGGTTCAATTAATCAAATCTTCTTACGGTAAAGGTAACGTCAAGTTCTTAAAAGTCAAAAAGGATGCTACCAATCCTCAAGTTCAAGAAGTGTTAGAAGCTAATGTTGAAGTTTTATTGAGAGGTGATTTCGATGTTTCCTACACCAAGGCTGACAACTCCCCAATTGTTCCAACTGATACCGTCAAAAACACCATTTTGGTCGAAGCAAAGAACACCGATGTCTGGCCCATCGAAAGATTTGCCGGTCACTTGGCACAACACTTTACTGACAAGTACCCACAAGTTCACGGTATTGAAGTCAGTATTATTCAAAACAAATGGTCCAAGGTTTTTGTCAACGGTAAGCCTCACGACCACTCCTTCAAACACGATGGTCCAGAAACTAAGAGAACCCACTTGGACTACGACAAATTCACCAAGAAATTATCGTTATCTTCTTCCATCAAGGATTTGACCGTATTGAAATCCACCGGATCCATGTTCTACGGCTACAATGTTTGTGACTACACCACTTTGCAGCCAACCACCGACAGAATCTTGTCTACTGACGTCGACGCATGCTGGACATTTGACCCAAGAATCATCAACAGTTTGTCTGCTATTGAGAAGGCTGCTGATGCTGGTGTTTTCGACTTTGCTTACAACAAAGCAAGAGAAATCACCTTGGAACTCTTCGCCTTGGAAAACTCTCCATCTGTTCAAGCCACCATGTACAACATGTCTGAAAAGATTCTCGACACCGTTAGAGAAATTGATAATGTTACTTATCAATTACCAAACAAGCACTATGTGTTGTTCAACTTGGAATGGAAAGGTATCCAAAACAACGAATTGTTCTACCCATCTCCAGATCCAAACGGTCAAATCAAGTCTACTGTTGCTAGAAACGCTTCTTCTGCCAAATTCTAATTTAGTAGCAGTTGAGTTTTGAATATAGTTTAAATATATGCCTTTATTCCAACTTTCCTTGTAAGAGATCTTGAGTATAGTGAACATAGAATAAAGAAGAAACTCAACCTCTAATTTATCCTAAGAATTATGTTTTTCTACGGTTCGACTGGTGGTGATCTCGCTTTCAACTTAGACAAATTCTAAAAAATGTAAAATAAAGCAAACTACTAACAAAACACAAATGAGATTTTCCACGATTTTGTAGAAAACCTAATTTTCTACGTTTTTTGCACCCAAACTTATATTCTACCGCAATGCAGCAAATTCGCCGCCACAAACTCAGTCTTTCCAACAACTTTGCCGAATAAGTCTTCAGGAAATGCGTGTAGCTCTACAGATTGTATCTTCGATGTGAACATCTCTTCTTGTGGGTTTCTGCCAAATCTGGAACCATCACCACCTGTATGGTAATTACGAGATGAAAAAATTTGTATGGTTGCAACATTTTTCACCAATAAATCATGTCTAGCAAAAACACCTGGTTGACAGTGGTGGCGACTGCAGCTGTGACTGCTGGGCTCGTTGAAGCGTACCATGTATATTTTCAAAAACCAAAATCTACCAGAACGAAGCAAAAGTCATCAAGCATACAATATAGCGAAGAGTTGATCAAAGAACAACTTGCAAGAAACTATGCCTTCTTGGGCGAAGAAGGGATGGCGGCGATAAGAAGCCAAAAAATCGTCATAGTTGGTGCTGGTGGTGTAGGTTCGTGGGTTGCTACCATGTTAGTAAGATCTGGGGTAAGTCACATCAAGATCATCGATTTTGACCAAGTGACATTAAGTTCATTAAATAGACATGCTGTGGCCAATATTAATGACGTGGGGATTTCCAAAGTAGAGTGTTTACGTAACCACTTAATGAAAATTGCCCCATGGTGCGATATCCAGGTGGAAAATAAATTATGGAACTTGGACTCATCTACGCAACTCATCTATGGTGACGAGTCGTCTCCATTCAATCCCACGTATATCGTTGATTGTATTGACAATATCGACACCAAAGTAGATTTGTTGACTTTCTGTCACGAAAATAAATTACCGGTCATTTCGTCTGGGGGAGCAGCATGTAAATCAGATCCTACCAGAATCAATGTTAGTGATATCTCCAAAACTGAAGAAGATCCGCTTGCAAAACAGGTGAGAATCAGATTGAAAAAAAGAGGGATAATTACTGACATCCCCGTAGTTTTTTCGGCCGAGAAGCCCGACCCAAGAAAGGCCCAGTTGTTGCCGTTGAACCAAAGCGAGCTCGAGAAGGGCCAGGTCGATGAATTGTCACCATTACAGAACTTTAGAGTGAGGATCTTACCGGTGCTTGGAACCATGCCAGGGATGTTTGGGTTGACTCTTGCTACACATATAATCACTACCATCGCAGGTTACCCTACTGAGCCCATAGAAGGTAAAAACCGGTACAAGATCTACGATGGGATTTATCAATCATTAGCAGGGCAACAATCAAGAATCGGCGAATTGGATCAACGTGTGCCAATCGCATTAAATGACGTACCCTACATCTTGGAGGAGGTTTACCGAGGAAAATCCCCCATCTCTAATTACTCTACAAGACTCACATTGTCGAGATGGGACCCAGACCAGCCATTGTCTCTCCAGAACATTGTGGTGATGACTAAAGACGAACAAAAGAATCACGAAGAGAAAGTTTTGAAAGGAAAACAACCATTGCACCAAGTATACACTCCCGAAGTGTTACAAGCAGTGCAAAAGAGATTTGATGAAGAAAAGTACTACTCCCAATTCAGATAATCCAATGTACATAAAGCATCTTGGTTAGGTAGAATAGTATGTGTATATAATCCAGTATCGGTAACGGTTTCTCTGGGGTTTTTTTCATCCCTCGGTTTCACCCTCGTAAACGTCCCGGTATTACCATGCTTGTGGCCGGATCTCGGCATGAATTTTCAGATTCAAATGGCAAACAATTTCTTAACGGAACCTTGACCACCAATGTTGAGATTTACTGGGATAGGAAGGATGTCCTTCGGGATGTCGCCAATTAGGCTTTTTTCTCGGACCGGAATGAGGTCGTCAGTTTTCACTCGGTTCCAATCCACCGCCCCACCACCACAGAAACGTGGATTAAAAGCATTGATTAAAGAGTATGGGTTTTCTGCTCTTGGGGTCTATTTGGCGATTTCGACAATCGATTTGCCAATCTGTTACGTTGTAGTTCATTCTATGGGGAAGGAGGAAATTCAGTACTACGAAAATAAGGCAAAACAAGTATTTGGGTATGGAGTTTCTGATGAAGAGTTGAAGAAAGCCCAGGAAATCGCAAAGATTCAAGAAGAAATTGACAAATCCGGCACCAATACTCTGTCAGAAAAGGACATGTCGATGCTTCACTATCTTTTAAGTCAGTTTTCATGGACAGAGTTTGCCATTGCTTACGGGATCCATAAATCGTTAATTTTCATCAGAGTCCCAGTAACGGCTGCCATCACCCCTGGTATCGTAGCAATGTTGAGACGATGGGGATTCAAGATTGGGACTGATAAAGTCGCAACCACCGCCCATAAAGCAAAAGATGTTATTAGTGACATAACGGCATCAAATCCCAAGTTTGGTGTTAAACCTGGGAAACGGAAATGGTGGTGGTTGTTTTAAATATTTCCAGAAACTGAAACTGTGGCATGGGACTAATTTGCCCATGCAAATGTAAATAGCCGGTTTTCACTAGAAATCAATTTCGTTTATTTCGATTTTGATCGTTATATACAATTACTAAATAAATAATGAATAAATAATAAATAATATCATAAATAAATAATACCATTGCACACAGTGCATGATGGATTGATGAATAAAATTCTATAGTACGTTGTAATGTGGTTTAAATCATTAAATAACTTTTGGCTCTTTCATAAACAAAGAACGAGCATGACACCATGGGAGTGACTTTCATGTAACCGATACTCAAGCCCACAAAAAAACCCCGTAATCCTCCTTCTTTATAGATCAACTTTATTGTGTCCTTGAACGATAAAAATTGTCCTTGGTTTATCGCTCCCCCAACTTGCATTCTTCTTCTGACAACTTCAAATGGGTATGCTGCAGTTTGGGAAAATAATCCGGCTAATCCCCCCGCGATTAGCTGGGCGTATGCTTTTAATGGAGATCTTACGTCTCGTGAGTTGATTGACTTGTCCTTTTCCATCAATTTCTTCTTGTCTTGTAACATTTTCGAGTCTTTTTGCACGGTATAATCCCGAAGTAAGTCGGACCTGAAAATATCATGGATCAAATCGTGGGTATAAAATGAAACTCCCGCGTAGGGCACCATACCCAAGATCGTGGGAGCAAACCCACGGTAGAAATTAGATATCGATACCATGAATGGAGGCAAGATTTTCTGGGACATTTTTAGCCATGTGGGGTCGCCTACTCTTCTGGGGGGATTTTCATGGAGAATCGACAACACTGTCGACGAGAGTCTTCCTCGGTGGTGGCTCATGTAAAACTGATGTTGGGGATGCCGTTTGTCGTGGGTCAAATTTTTCGTTTCGAATGCCATTCTAACTCTAACCAAATCTAATGGGTATGTGAAGAAAACTGATGCCAACCCCGACAACGACCCGGCCATAAACCGTCTTGATGCCGTTTCGTAGACATCGCTGGGGATCAAAATCGTTCTGATTTGCTCGTAGGCAACAAATTTAATCGCAGCATACGGGAAGATTCTTAGTAATGTCACAGAATGGCCCTGAAAAAGCCCAAATATCCCATCACTTAACCATATCTGTTTGGCTGCCCGGAAGAACCCAAGGAAGCTTCCTCGATACTGAATAAACTCGGGGTTGGATGTCTGGAACAATATCTTGATTCTATCGAAGGGAGCGATCAACGTCTTGGCTGCTGATCCCGCAACACCACCAGCAATCCCAGAACGTACAATATACTCGATGGACTGCTTATCAATCACTCGAACATGTTCCAACGGTGTCAGCTGATCATTGCACTGCTCGCTCTCGACGTTGGCAGTCTCCTTCAACGGATATAAACTAGGTTTGGCTTCGTTCGCTAGTTTCCGTGATAACATATAATCTCGGTTTTCCAACGGTGATGACGTAAATGACGATATTTTGAACTAAAGATGGGTGGAATGATGGAACTAATGCTAGCTATAAACTATTACAGGTTCACGGTATGATAAAGTGGCACTTTCGGAGTGATGGTTTTTTTCTGGAGTAACGATAAATTTCTATTTAGGTTTTTTAGGCCGTAGAGTTTTTCCGAGTGAGAAATCCACCGTCTGGGTCAGGTTAAAAGAAACTTGAAACTCCGCCGGGTTTGACACTTGCAAGTTACGATGTGGACAATGGTTGGTTGTAGCATAGTCTACGATACAAATGCGGTTGATACGATGACTTTTCGTGATGTTATTACTGGTTGCCCTATATGTTACATAAAATACATTTTCTTGTGAAAATTTCACTTCCCCAGATATTGACTCGTGGAGCAAACTCTGTTTTGTAGCGTCGAATAAATAGCGTAGTATGTTCGGATATAACATGTTTAGCCTTGGGGGTGAGGTTGTGATGTGCAATGCATTGAAAAGTAGTCGACAATTGGTAGTGCCAGAAAAGTTTTGGTGGTGGTAGTGGTGGGCCTATGGCATGGGGCCCCGGTACCCACTAGTTCTGTCCTTGTGGTAATTCAGCGGAGAACGGCCCCGGATAATCAATGGGGGCGATTCGATGCTGCTCAAGAGAATCGGTTGGATTTGCATGTCTTCGTCCTCGATGATTCCTAAAAGCTCGACATGTAATGTAAAGTACCGAGTGTTGATGGAACTCGACTTTACCCGAATCGAGCTTGTGAATTGGATTCTCTCGAACCTGGCAACTCGGGCAATCGAGTCACTGGGGTAATTCTTCAATATTGAACTATCTTTCATCGCATCCATTTGTAGATTGTTGTAGTATTCCCGTCTGTCAAAGTAGAACACCTTGTTCATGCTTTCGATTTTCGATCCATTCCGTTTGTTACACGATAACTTGACGGTTTCGTGGTCCGGCAAGTCTCCTGGCACTCCAGGGTATATTGGTGGTGGGAATTGGGGTCCTTTATCTCGCTTGGCTGTATGCTGAATAAGACTTATAGATACATCCTCATCAGAACACTTGGCAACCAATCTTATGGCAAAATAGTTTATTTCCACCTTGTTTTCGCCCACGCCCGATTTCTCAAATGTATAAAACTTGTTGTTTATAAATCTATTGAAATCAAAATTCTCAAATGAAAACGCCGCAACCAACGTAAAGTAGTTCCGTTTGTACCCAATCCATGTCCCATTTTCACCCATTTCGAATCCTCGATCGATTCTTGCATGTAATACCGGATTTACTCCAATGTCGTTTCTCTTGCAATAGATGTCCTGATGGTGTCTAGTCTCCGAGAATGATGGACCAACACGGAAAAGATTCGATGATCTAGGGGCTACTTTCCGGCTCGCTGCGTCTCGTAAAATATCTTCTTCCGACTGCTGATTGACCATTTCGAGATGGTGGTTTACATCATTCAAATTCTGTGGCATGGTGCGATGTACTTGTAATGTGTGCTGCTGAAGAGTATGTTGTTGGAGTGCCTGTTGTTGAAGTGCTTGTTGTTGAAGTGCTTGTTGTTGGAGCACTTGCTGTTGAAGAGATTGTTGCTGAAGAGGCTGCTGGTTTTGTTGTTGCAACGATTGCATCGAATGCTGCTGCTGGAGCTGTTGCAGCTGTTGTTGGTTGTGTAATTGCTGAAGTTGATTTTGGTCTTGTTGAGTATGCTGCTGTTGAAGATGGTTTTGTTGCTGTTGTAAGTTTTGCAGTTGGGAATCCTGCTGGATGTTCTGATGAGATTGTGGTTGTTGTTGTTGGAAATTGATCTGGGAGATATGGGAATTCAAATGGTCTTGTTCTTGGTCTTGTTGTTGAATTTGTTGGTCTCCAGCAAGCTGCGCCAAGTGTTGCTGCAATTGGTGATGTTGTCTTACGCGTGAAGAATCGTGGAGGTCCAACTCCGATGGTAACAAATGTTGGGGTATATTTGGTGCATGAAGATGGTTTGACGATTGGGAATAAGGCTGGGAAAATTGAGAAATTCCATCATCTTTTAATGGAATTGAGCTCGCAGCAACAGCTGCCGCTGCTGCTGCTGCTACCGCAGTAGCTTCTTCCATACCATGGTTCTCTGTGGATATTGTCATATTGGCCCAATAGACTAATACAGAAATGAAATCGGCGATCACAAACGCAATTCACCGGGAAATTTGACACAGCTCAACCTGCAGCCACAAATGAGGTATACTGTTTATCTGCTCCGATATTATCGTAGTGGAACCGCCTTTGCTCGACAACTTCCTTGTTTATTTACTTTACCAGGGCAAATATTACACAAAATCTCGCCTTGTTACACAAGATGGGATGGGAAAAAACTTTTGTTAGTGCGTCACGTGCTATATTGATGATTTTGGTGGTTTTTTCATTTCTGGCTTTTTGGTCTGGCCCATAGTTAACTAGGAACTTTAAAACGAGCTGTCATGAATTGGACAGTGGTTTGGACAATTAAATTAATTGGTGGGTAACGAGTTTACTGCAGCCTTGAGTCAACAAACGCTGAGACTACGGCGTCTAAAAAACGGAGTCGGCGGAATGGTAGTACCATTTAAAGCTACGCGCGACATTTCGTTCCCAATCGGGCGAGAAAAATGTCGTGTTGTGTCAAACTCACGACACACACAGCAAAATTTTGATTTGCCGCTTATAATGCAAACAGGCTAACCTTTTGATGAAGAACATCGACCGTCGATGCAGCTGAACTCTTCCCAACTTCTGCTGCGGGCAAGCACGCCGGCTGGTGAACTGACGGATTCGACAGCTGATCGAATGGTGTCCGTTCACGAAAATGGTATTGGCGAGCGAGGTTCGGGACCCTATTCTAACTACTACCCAAATCTCAATATCGTGCCAAGTTCGTTACGGGACATTATTCTGGTGATGTTTGTGTTACTTTCCTTACCATGTACTGTCAGCGTGTGTTTATTGTTTGCGTATCTTGTTGTGATTGAGAACTTGCCGGTGTTGCATCGGATCTATACCGTGGACAATTCGTGGGGGTTTTGGCTTGTTGGATTCAGCGTGGTGAAGCACGTTATTGTCAATGGATTGGTGTACTACGGCTTGACCCATGTTGTGTACAATAAGTGGTTTTTCAACTACATAGTAATCTTGTCCAAATCGATTATTTCCAACCACCTAATTGGATCCACCACATTCAACTTTTACAATTCGATCTCAACAAAGAAAATTCTCAGCAAAGACCATTATTCGTCGCATTTTATCAACTCGTTGATTTCGTTCTTCATGATTATCTATATCAACTACGTTTGTACTTGGCTCAACTTGACAACCAAGTTTGAAATTATCAACAATCGAAATTACTCCGAGTTGAAAATCCAAGTCTACATCATTCTATGTCTTAATATCATCACTAATGAATTATACAAGAAAAAGGACTATTTTCTGTATAATATTTATACCCCTTGTTCCACCGTGTCGGTTAATTGTGACACCAATAAATTAATAACGGTCGATATTTCTTCTACATCGAACCGTCCTACACACTCATCGAATATTGCATTATCAAACTTCAACACATTTATCTTTTCGCCATTTAAAACAAAAATCATAATGTTGAAGCGAAAACTATTACCCACATTGTTAACTCCAGTTAATGATACAAATTCTTCGGGTCAGGTTTCTACTGACATACCAGCAACAACGACTACAACCTCGATTTCCCGGGCAACTTCCACTTCCTTGACAACTACCATAAAGGCTCCTCATATAACCACGGTGGAGAATACCATCGTCATTCAACCATTTTGGTCAATTCTAGCAGCATGCAAAGCTCTTTGGACCAATTCCAACGTATTCAAGGGAAATTCAACTATTCATAAAAATAATGGTGGTAAATTCATTCATAAAGATATTGAAAATATGGTTAAAATGGCTACAGTTAAAATCAATGATAGTCAAATCATTTTACGATTTCTCGATATCAATGAATTTTTAACGTTATCATCTGCATCTAATTTAAGAGTTAAGTTAAATAATATAGATTGGTCATTCTTCAAATTATTTCAAACCAATGATAAGGCATACTTGATAATTTATGGATTGACGCCGCATTTTCAATACGAAATTGAAGTTGAAAATAATGATGTGATAATTAATCGTTTAATCATCAATACAACAAACAACAATTCTGCTATTGTTGAATCCATTGCGGAATCTTCAACATTACTGACATTGCAAACGTCATTATTGTCAACTAGAGAAAACCTTTTTGCATTCAAGAACAAATTTAAAAAGTTCAAAAAAGAAGAAAATAAAAAGATATCAGAAGTTAAAAACAATATTGATAATTTAAAAAGTAAATTATCAAAATATAACAACAAGCCAATTAATGATAATCGAATATTTGGAAAGTTGAAAAGTTTACAACATTCAGTTCTGCAATTGGAGACTGAAATAGAGCAATTAAAGTTACAAATAGATCAATTATCTAAACAAGAAGTTTCTGATGAAAAGAGTTTCAAACAAAGTGAGACAAAGTATCTTCAGGAAATTGGCAAATTAAATGATATTATGAGTCAGTATGAATCAAGAATTAATGAAACAAAAAAAGCATTGAAGCAAGCCTCAAATGAACAAGTTTCTTTGAAGCAAAAACATGACAAATTATTGCATAAGCATCAAACTAAAGGCGAAGAAATTAAGCAGTTAAATGCTGAATTGAAAGCGGCAAAGAAGGAAATTACCAGCAAATTTTCCAAACGAATCAAAAAGATTCAGGAGAATTATGAGGTTGTACTTCCCAACGTCGTTAAGGCAACAGAAAGGTTGAACGCTGAATATGAAGCACTACTAGATTCCAAAGAATATCATGAGCAACCATGACGATGGATAACAGTATATATACATTTCAATTTTAACTTTTTGTATTCATCTATGATGTATGTAGGTAAGTTTATGTACAATTTACTCATCGTTTTGAATCGTGTCCGTGAGGTATTACAGTTAAGAATTATGATGTTCCAAGAAATGACTCTTCTGTTCTTAGATACAATTATTCGTGAAGAATGGAACCAATCCTGTGAAATCCTCTGTTGAAGTATAGAAGTCCACCTGATTTGGTGTAATTGGTATTTCGGATAATCTCAAGAACGTGAACTACCCAAATTTCATGGTTATCAACATCAAATGATTGTTGTGTCTTGCAAATGAAAATTGTTTCTGACTCGTTCAAAATGGGCACCTTTACATGTTCGTTGATCGATTTGAATGACCACTCAGTGCACGGTATTTCTGTGAAAGGTGATGTCATTTCATGAAAAATTTGTCCATCTTGTAACTCTTGACTTGTTGGTGCTAGCTTTTCTTCCCCTTTGGTATTATCGTATTTAATCCCCTTAGCAAAGATTCTTCCTAGCTTGACAGAGTTGGCGGATGGAGGAAGAACATGAATCGCCAAGTAACCACAATTGTGTAACGAATGTGAAGTGTATGATGGAAGATGTAAATTAAACTGTAGTAAGCAATGAGGTACCACACATAGGGAAGATACCGAACTTAACGTCATTCCATGTAGACTTTTTGGATCAATATCCATTCCAGGATTTGGTTTCTCTAGAGTTACATCGTTCCCAGACGAAGATTGGAAATGACTTAGGCTATTCTTTATCTCCGTGTTCTTGGAACCAATCGATGTTGCAGACGTCAATATCATTGCCTGGGAACCAATAGACGCCATTGCTTGCTTGAAAAAGTTAGCATGACTCGGTTTGTACGAGTAAAATCGTACGGGAATCATCATCGAGCATCTAGTTGAATAATGAATGTTTGCCCGTAAATCCACCAGTTTGATAAATTTATGGTATATTATTAGTTCAAGTGAAAAATAAAAAGAAAGCTCCGCGACGGGGAATTGAACCCCGGTCTACCATGCGACAAACGGTAATTCTAGCCACTAAACTATCACGGACGATTACTTGAAAGGAAATTTTGATGATAATTCATCAGTTGAGAATTTTCGTATTCATTAAGAGGCCAGCTTGGGCTATTTTTCCTCCGAAACTGACCAAAAATGAGACACTCATGAATTTAGATAATGGAACATAACTATAGAGAATACAGTTAAATAATTCTTTAATATATCCCTATTTAGATGTTGTTTGGTTTGCCTTACATCAAATAGTAGTTTGAGATCAGATCGAAAAGTTGTCAGAAATGCCAATTTCTGTAATTTGCAGCTGAAATATAACAAACAGTGCAATGAAATTAAAGAATAAACAATTGATTGTGTATTTCTGCAGGGAGTGGTGTATATTCTAACGTTTCAAGTAAAGTTATAGAGGTTGTAGTGTTAGAGAACTTTGCACTTCGTCGTAAAATGAGTTTGGCTACATTTATTTTGTACTAGCCGATTGAATGAGTTGATTCTGTTCATCAAAAGATTGCAATTACTATTTTAATGTATTGCTTCAAACATTGTGTTCGATTATGCAAATATCTGCTAAATCTATGTATTGTCTCTGTCACTTAGCCTGTGGTCAAATAAAGTAATGATTGTGACACATTTACTAGTATTTTGAGACACTAGTAGGGGATTTCCATTCCACGAACTGCTACTTATATTGCATTCAAAGGCACATCACACTTCTAAAGGAAAAAGATACGATGCATTTGTGCAAAGTTTTGGTCTAAAGTAACCTAGTCAAAGCTTGAAAATGCATGCATTAAGACAAAACCATTCGAACCAGTCAAACAATTAGAACACAACCATCGAATCTCAGTTTTAAATCTCTAGTCATATTCATTTTGCTTTTTTATTGCATTTGGGTTTCCTAAAAAAGTTCGGTAATTAAATTGTTCCACTGATGCATTTTATCCTTCGCAGTTCCCATTCTATGGCGAAATACCTACTTTAAGAAATCTTACAATAAAGTGTTGTACAAATTGTATAATATACATTTTCAGGCGACACACCGAGTGTATGATTAATAACCTGTTTGGATCAAAAACACAGATTGTATAGTTGCTTGAAATTGTTGACCCTACTCCCAAGTTTGAAATTGTACTTCAGTTGAAATATTAAGAAGGCACTTGAACGAAAAGTAAAACAACAAGGCACATCTTTATTTGGTAATTGTTGGCTCACTTTGTGATAATTGTCATTGGTGAAGAAGAATTGTCATTATATATCTTAATGTCGAATCCTGATTTCGTTAAATTGAAGAACGATCTAATGGGCCAATATGCCTCAAAGTACTTGAACGTGGCCCAATCTCACTTGAATACCAAACCTCGGTTATCTTCGAAAGATGCTCTGTTTGCAAACACATTATACTCAATGGCTAATTGTCTTGACAAATACGATGATCCCATCAAATTGGATGCTGCTCTCGGAGCAATTGATCTACAAGCAATATATTCTGGGGTTGAGAAACGAGAAACCGAGAATACAAACAAACAGCTTGGTTACGACGATTTTGTGGTTCAAGAGTTGCTATATTACTTCAAGAATAATTTCTTCAAATGGGTGACAAAACCAGAATGCCCTATCTGTCAAAACACAACACATGTGGAGAATATTGGGGCAACGACATTCCCAGCTTCACGGCCCAATCTCGATCAAATTTCCATCATAGAGAAATATAAATGTACTTCCTGTGGTAGCTCAATCGAATTTCCTAGAGTGAATAACCCGGTATCGTTATTGTCCACAAGATCAGGAAGATGCGGTGAATGGGTCAATTGTTTCTTATTGGTTTTGAACGCATTAATTGGAGACATTACCAGAATCAGGTACATTTGGAATCAAGAAGATCATGTTTGGTGTGAGTACTATTCGATTAATTTGAAGAGATGGATTCATCTTGACCCTTGCGAAGCAGTTTTCGATGAACCCATGTTATACTGCAATAACTGGGGGAAACAGATGTCGTGGGTAATCGGGTTTGGTCATGACTACATTATTGATCTTTCACCCAAATACATTTCTAAAGAAAAACAGATCAACCAGCTATCAATTGTTGACAGCAAGGTGAATATCAGAAACACCATCAAGTTAATTAACTACAAAAAATTGTTGGAAAAGTATCAGCAAATCACCGATAGATCCCATTCTAGTCCGTTGTTAGAGCTATATGACCAGGTTATTCTCAGACACAGTCAAGAATTGCTCAGTTTGAATAAACCAGCTGCATCTAAATCCCATGACTTGCCCATTGGTAGACAAACGGGAGACGCTGAATGGACCAAAGCAAGAGGCGAGGACGGATGCTAGATGGTTACAACAATATCTACAAGGCAACTGTCTTACTACGATTGTGTATATGAACAACCATCACAGTCTCTAATCACAATTAAGCGAGATTGTGAAAATCATTTTCCAATTAGGGTCATTTTCGTGCAGATTCAACGGTTACAAACAAATTACTCAGAAATGCTACACGAGGCGCACTCATTAATTATGGTTCCTAACATACGGTGTTCATACAACTAGTATGACGTAAGGTCTCTTGGAATAGACCCATATTTTGTGCACTGCCTTGCACTGCCCCAAGCAATCATAGCAAATTTTTCAAATATACTTCGAAACAAGGTTACAACACTGGTAATGAAATACCACAACAACCATAGCACGATCACTATTGTACCACTGCCAACCATCAAGACGCAGAAGCAAACGTTGTAGGGTTCGCATCAAATACGTCATCGCCTCATTAGGAAAAATCATTACAACGTACATGGGCCAATGTGCAGATAACCAAGCCATGAATCAACGGATTTCGGGCCATCTGCCAAAAATAGTTCATATAGTGGTGAACGGGCCTAATTGAACTATTTGTGATATTTTTGTTTTGCGTTTGAGATTTACAAAGTTTGTTTGCTAACATGGCCTTTTCTCATCTTTCAAATACTCTCTTGTCTATCCTATTAGTATTGGTGCCAGTACTTTGTGTGAGTGAATACGATTATTTGGAATTCAAGAACTTCGGCTATTCAGGTACTTACAACCCTGTTGCTTCATTGAACGATATTGATTCATCCTCATGTTCGTGTGAACTTGGTGATCCCGTCAGGTTTAGTGGGGCCAGTGCTCCTTTGAACGAACAAGTTTCGGTCCATTTTAGGGGTCCTTTGATCTTGCACCAGTTTGCTGTCTACACATCGCCAGATTTCGTTGGTGGTAAATCGCTGTCTGGTAATTGGAGTAGAATTGCTTACTATAATGGTGAAGAGGGAGTCGCTGAAAATGCAACTTTCTTGACTACTGCCGGAACTAACTCATCGTGTTTGGGTAAAGCTTTGACTTATGCTGGATCCGATGGATTATCCAAAGCTTCTTCAGCAACAGTTTTGGACAAGAATACTTTAATTGGGTCCAATGACGAATACTCTATTTTTTCAAACTTGACCTGTGGTGATTCTAGTCCCGACGGTGATTGTGGGGTTTACAGACCAGATATTCCCGCTTACAAAGGTTACAGTGGTAGTGTGAAAATGTTTACTTTTGAGTTTGAAATGCCTACTGAAGAAACTGCCTCGGAAGATATTTCTAACTACAACATGCCAGCTATCTGGTTATTGAATGCCCAAATTCCAAGAACTGCTCAATATTCCTTGAATGCCAACTGTTCCTGTTGGAGATCAGGATGTGGTGAGTTTGATATTTTCGAAGTTATGAACACTACTGAATCGGACCATTTGTACACCACCATCCACGACTATCAAGGAACTGATGATATCGAATCTGGTATCGCTATTCCAGGTTACATCAACCGTGACACTAGCGGAGTGATGTCTGGTGGTGCTCTTTTCGATAGTAATGGTGACGTTTACGTTTGGATGTCAAACTCCACTTTGTTCAATTCATCTGTTCCATACTCTCATGTTAACTCTCATTATATCAACAATAATGATGCTGCTGTTGACACTTTATCGTCGGTTAGTTTCTCTCCTGCTTCGTCCACCTCAGCTTCCAAAAAGGGTGATGCAGCAAATGCTAACGATTCGCTTATTTCGAGATTAGCAGTTGGATTCATGGGTGTATTGTTCTGGTTATTATAGATAAGTGGACATCAACGAAGCAATTCATTTGAAATTGTATAATTGGTGTTTGCCTACAATATGTATGTAAATTTAGATATGAATTAAGTGGTACATCGTAGTGGTAAATTATAAATTATAAATTAAATCGTAATGGTAAATTATGATTATGTGGTGGTAGTAATTACGGTCACGATTTGAAGTTGGCCAAATCAATCAAGTTTTTGCAAAGCCAACTATTCTCTTTGTATGGAATAAACGTATCCTGTTTTAGCTCGTAGTCTGGTAAAAGATGCTGGATATTTATCGTGGGAAATTGGTCGAATTTGAAAAGTGGACCAGCATTAGAGAGTTTAAGGCCATGACCCTCTGGTATGGAAGTGGCAACCGATGCTCTGGTCAACTCTTTTGCTATATTTGTTTCTAAATACGACTTTACAATATGGACAAAATCAGGCATGAAGTCGACCTGATTCTTGTTGACATTGGAGTTTTTGTAGCTCAACTTTCGAGGGTAAAATCGAAAATAAAGCCCCCGACCTTCATTAGCAACATAAGAAATGTACCGTTCACTGTTGATGATGTGATGACTGGTATAATAGTACACTTTTTTATCGAGGCTATAGAGCACTGGGACAATCCACTGATATACTCCCTTTCTGTTTGGGTTTGCATTCGCCGATGGTGATGGAAGGTACGACTCTGGAACGGATTCAACAATCAATTCTATCATATTTCCTTGTGGGAACCGCACCATTGTCCCATCAGACTTGGTATCGATTAATGCTTGTGCAAATGGATTGTAAGTCAAAGACTTGGAATCATAGTAACCATGTTGGTAGAGATCAGATTGGTGCCATTTCTTGGATCGGAGCCATTTGCTGGGGTTCACAAGCAACGGTTGTGTCAAATAGTGCTTTTTCATATCCCCCGCATGAGATTTCGTAGGGACGTTAGAAAGAAGTAAAACTCATTATATTTTCTACTCGCATGAAAATTGGTTGCAAAAAAAACGCACATTTCGTCTTGCGAGAATATTTCTAGTTAGCAACCATGATAATTTGCTTAATGCAATTCATGCTATGAATTCATAGTTACAGTTGAAAATAGTTGCAATTTCGGTCTCATGTCTTTTAGTTCTACGTGAAAGTTGTGTTATGTTTACTGACTTCTACTTAGTTCTCAGTTGAATGGCACCTATTGTCGCTCAGCAGAATCACTTTTATGAAAGCAACAAAGACTCTGTGGGCACTCCTGCCACTTGTTTGGCTTCAAAATCATGTATTACGGTGTAGATGTGGTTCCATGAACTGTTGCAATTGAGGTAGCTTCTACTTCTCGTTGATGTAAACTTCAACAAGACTATGGCTTAGTCCAATGAGGTCGTTTTATTCAATGTTCACCAGATGCTCAGTTCTGCTCATTTGCAAACAATTCATTGATCAGTACGCGGTCAGATTTTCGTTTCAAACCAATGATGTACATTTCCCGAGATTCGTTTCGACAGGCATGCGGTTTCATTCGATAAACGTACTTGAACATCTTCTTCATTTTGTTCAACAAAAGTGAGTCTTCTTTACCAGTAAAGAATTTCATTACCAATGTGCCCCCATCTTTCAAGAGGGAGTGTGACAAGATCAATGCTCCATCGCAAAGGTCCATGCTAGAGAAATGGTCATTATCCTTCAACCCAGACGTGTTTTGCATCATATCACTCAAAACGACGTCCACTGGGGATTCAACCGTATCCCCAAAATGACTTCTGATAGCATCATGAGTGGCCTTGGAAAGAATATTTCCTTGTAGAAAATGGGTTCCTGCTGGTGGACTACAGTTGATGAGATCTATTCCCAAAATATTTGGGTGTAGAACCGATTTCTTGTGGCATCTCTCCAATGCAACTTGGGTCCAAGCACCAGGAGCAAACCCTAGGTCAACAATATTACGAGATTTACTATTGAAGATTCTAAACTTATCATCAAGTTCTATTAACTTATAAGCAGCTCTACTGCGATAGTTTTCCGAACGAGAAAGTTTCGTATGAGCGTCATTCTTTTGTCGTTGCAACCATCTGCCTGAAGAATTCGATTTGCAACGAGTCGTTATTACACTACTCCCAAATCGTTGTCCAATTCCTATCAATGTCTTCATGGGGTGGTGATAAAATGGTGTGCGTACAGTTTCGAAATTTCAATGCTCATCGCAGGAATTTTTCAAATTTACCAGACCAAACTGATACCTACTCCAGTGACTAAAGATGGATGATCTATTGGAATCCTTGACGGAGAAGCCTCAGGATATCTTCAAGTTTTTCAAACCTGGCGATGAGTCTGCTTCCAACGAGTTTAATTCTTTAACCAAGTCATTTTTGGATCCTTATACTAAAAAGTACTCAGTATTAGATGAGATTTATATTGATGGTTTGGACTCAACACAAGTGTTTGGCCAATCGAAAATGGTATTTGATGCTGTTGGAGAATTCTTGTTGGGCACAGGTATTCCAGAAGCAAGACAAAAGTTTGATTTGGGTTCCTCTCTGGAAGCAGAATCTGATGAAGATAATGATGATAGTGAAAATCTGGCTTTGGATGGTGAGATAGACGACGAAGCTGAGGCATTCGACTCTGAAGATCAAGAACAAGAACATGACAATGATGTAGAAACCAGTGACAAATTTGACTCCGAAAACGAACAATTCAATTCCGATGACGAAGATGATATTGGATCCGATGAACAAGCTGATACTGGATCCGATGAGGCAACTACATTACATGAAGAGAGCGGAGAAGATCAAGAGTCCGATGCCGAAACTCATGTGGAAGCTGATATCGAACCAAAGAAAGATGCGTTTGGTTTGAACGATGAATTCTTCGATATTGACGAATACAATAGACAAGTTCTTGAATTGGAGAATGACGAAAATAACAATGACGATGAACAAATCGATTTTTTTGCGGATCTTAGTGATGAAGACTCGGAAGAAGAAGATATGGCATACTATGATGAATTTTTTGACAAGCCAGGTTCACATCTCAAAGAAAGCTCCAAGCCCAAGAAATCAGTGAAAATACAGTCTGATGATATAGATGAAGAAGAAGACTTAAACGAACAAGATTATGACAATGCTGTTGATAATGCTATGTTAGATTTATTTGCCGATGAAGAAGATGATGTTTCTCAATCAAAGGAAGAAAACTTGTCCAGTTTTGAGAAACAGCAACAAAAGTTACAAAAGGAGATTGAGCAACTAGAAGCAGAATTAGTTGCTGATAAAAAATGGACAATGAAAGGGGAAATTTCCTCGAAAGATAGACCTCAAGACTCGTTGTTAGACGATCCTGAAAGTGCTAATTTAGAGTTCGAAAGAACTGCAAAACCTGTACCAGTTATCACTGAAGAAGTAACGGAAACCATCGAAGATTTAATCAGAAGAAGAATAAAGAATAATGAATTTGATGACTTGCCAAAGAGGTTTATTACTGATGTTTCGAAATTTCACAATCGCCAAAAATACGAATTATCTGAACAAAAGTCTACTAAATCACTTGCCGAAATCTATGAAGATCAATACAATCAAGTTGATGAAAATAAAGAGATGAATGAGGAATTGAAGAAGCAGCATGATGAAATCAGTGAATTGTTCAACAAAGTATCACACAAGTTAGATGCTCTTTGCTCAGCCCATTTCATTCCCAAACCACACCAATTCAAAACCATCGAAATCAAAGTTAACGACAATGCAGCTTCCATCAATATGGAAGACTCTCAACCATTGCATGTATCTAGTGAATCGACCTTAGCACCTCAAGAAATATATAAGATTGGTGATGATAAACCAAAAGCAAATGGTGTTTTGGGAAGGTCAGAAGTTCAATTGAAATCAGGGTTATCCTACTCCAAGGACGAACTTTCTCGAGAAGAAAAACAACGGTTGAGAAGAGCCAACAAGAGAAAGAGATCAAAAGAATTCAATCAAAAACAATCGATACAAAAGCAAAAGGAAATTCATCAACAAAAGACTCAACCTAATGCAAACAAACGTCAAAAGGTTGGTCAAGTCATGGACACATTATCTAAAGCGAAGAATATTACGGTTATTGATAAAAAGGGTCAATTAAGAGATGTCAAAGGTAATATCAAAAAGGATAATGCACCAAAAGGTTCTAATAATTTGAAATTATAGATTCGAATTATATAGTGTATTATAGTCTCATAATAGATAGCATATAAGTCAAAGTAAAACTACTCTCAGTAAAGATCCCGTGTATTAAAACCTATCTAATCGTCCTCTTCTTCACTGGTGATTTCTTCATCACTTGAATCACTATCATCGTCGTCATCATCGTCATCGTCATCAGGATGACTTGTGCTATCTTCATCTTCTTCATCATCATTTGTAGGGTTTACTTCAGACCATTCAACGTATGCGTTACTAATGAATTTTTTTGATATTGGCAAGACTAATGGGTCGTAAGGAAAGTATGCCTCCAAATCCAAAAATTCTTGTTTGTGTCTAAAATTTCCTACTGATGAAGGTAAAGATGACTGTCCATTGGTCTGTAACATTCTTTCCCGCTTATTATGCTCGATGATTGAATAACAATAGCAAACGTTCAATTTAGTAGCCAATTTTGCAAAGATGAACACAACGGTCTCATCACAAAATTTAAGAGGGTTAAACTTGGTAATAATGACCCTTTGGAAGAACTTGTCTAACTCGCACTCCCATTCGGAATCAGAACTATCTTTATGAAAATTCTCTTGACTTTTATAGAGCATTTTGTGTCTGAAACAAAAGATGTAAAGTAATGCTTGAAATGCAGCATAAAATAACTTGAATCTTTCCATACCTCCAACTTGCTTGAGATTTGCTTGGGCATTATCCAGTTCAATATCAATGATTTCACATTCCCGTTCTATAATATACTTATTTATCCATCCTGTTAAATAACTAACCACGAACACAACTTGATTTCGTGAAATTTTCTTTGCCCGAGCAATGTACGACGACAAGTATTGCATTGCTTTTAATCTTTTCTCCAAATTTTCATTTGGATTGAATGCCACGTCTATTAATAAAACCAAAAACGAATCAGTGAGTTCTTGTTGGTACTGTGAAATATAAAAAATGATAAATTGTATAGATTTAGTGAAATGCGTAGGTAAGATATGCGATTTGAAAAGACCGGTAATGGTATTGAACAACGTCACTCCATTTCCGTTATTTAACTCGTCGATTGTGAACGAGTTTGAGGTAGAAATCAATAAATGATTAATGATTGAATCTAACTTAGTGGAGAGTTTTTTGATATTGGTAGAGGTGGTAACCGGGTCAATGTATTCGGTTTCTCCAATAAAATCATCATCATCATCATCGTCTGAGTCGTTGGAGTTATCAGATTCCGACTCATGTTGACGAATAGAATCATGAGCAATTTCCACATCTTCGTTATCTGATTCATCACCTCCGTTTATTACTTCATCTATTTCTTCATCATCCAACTCATCCAATTCATTCTGCAATTCAACATCCAACTTGATTGAACATTCAATGATTAATTGCCAGATATTAAATTGTAGATCAGGACAATATTGTACCATTTTTATGAGATTTACAATGTAGTTGGTCAACTCCTTAGTAGATGATGACAAATGATGTGGAAAATTTTTTTGACAGATGTGAGGGAAAGTATTGACACATGTTGGGACATACTTGATGATGTTTGCTAAAATTTGATGGTGCATAGTTGTATCGTCTGAGATTTGATCGAATTCATTTATCAATTTCGAACTTACTTCTGGTAAATACTTTGGAAATGACGATACTAAAATCGTGAGAAAATGTGAATACAACTCTTTAAACCTGGGAAATGCTTTATCTTCAGATACTTGAAGCCATTTGTACTCGATGATCGCAGAAACCAATTGTTGGCATGGTTTATTGTCCAACTTTGAGATTCTGGATACAAGATGGCTAAGGATGATGTGAAAGTTTACTACGCTCACAGCTTCGTGGTGACCTATTGGCAACCGTATCTTAGCAGTAAGGGTATTTAATGGGGTATAATCGTTCTGAATCGTTAGTAACAGTTACTAATGGGTAGTCATATACTTATGTTATGAGACTACTCAGCCATCAGACTCCAAATTGGTCTAATTCCTACGGAAAGCTGTCTAATGTAAAACATACCTTCTCCAATGACTCCAACGCCGACTTGACGTACGCAGAATACATGGATTCCGAAAAAGAATTGCTAATATCAGTCCCATCGCTTGCGATGGGGGGTGTGGCACCAGCATCTACTGGTCGCACCTTCTTCGACACCGTCCCATTTCCTAAACCAAGCTCTTCTAGAGGCCGTTTGCGACTCAAAGGCTCGTGCACCGACATATCTCTTTCCATATATCGTTGTCTATGCTATCAACTCCGTACGGGACCTACTTAGGATTATCTAGGAATTTTTCATGTCGTGAGATTTTTACCATGTCGCAATATCCATCCCCCTATCGGCATACAGTAATGTCGCGATGACGTCGTGCGCATATCAAATCGTTAGAGTTTCTCAAGCTTTGTTTCGAGAAGTCCGTCAAATTAATCCCATCCACACCCCCGCACCTTGTGGAGGCTTTCAAGTTCCTCTGGAAATTTGCTCTTAGAGATAAAACTACAAAGATAAAGAGAGTTGTGGGTAGCGAGATGGGAAGCAACGCAATCGAACCGGTGACGTCTGTGCGAGTACACAGCTTGTGTGTGATGAATGTGGGCGATCACCTCAGCCGGGCTAATGGTGAGTTTGGGGTGTTACTTGGATTTCGTAAGGGCCAGGAGGTGGTTGTATGTAATCTGTTTGGAATCGTGGTCAATGACGGCAATGTTGATCAAGGGTACTTGCATAGTAGATGTGGGCAATTTAGTACTGTTTTGCCGGATTTAGCAATAGTTGGGATTTATCACGTTACACCAGAAGTCAATTCATTATCATATTCGGTTTTGGGCCAAGTCGGTCAATTCGTTGGTGGTTGTAATGGCGGTCAATATCTTGTGGTGGTGAAATTCTGTGGTGATTCTGGTGCGGGTGTACAATATTCTAGTTATGTTAGTACGCGCGAGGTTCCCACTATGATTGTATCTAATGATAGCGAGCGTATTGCTGCTCTCACGGCTGTAAACAACGCAAACTACACGGGACCAGCTACAAAATTACAATCGGGAGTGAATGCGCACCAGGAAAAAGTTTCCAGCGCGGTGAACCAGTTGGATACGACAATGGCGACAATATTGCGCTGGGTGAATAACGACACCAATGTAGATTTAAAGAAACGAATCGAAATCAATAACCAAATCGTTCATCTTGCCTCAAAATTACAACCATTCAAGTATGGTGGGCCAGACACATTGTTGCAATTACAAACTTCCCAATTGGCGTTGTTGACTGAACAATTAACAGCACTAGAAGCAGTCAAGCTGGAGATTGGAAAGAATATCACCAGGTATTCTGTAGCTACAACAAGCTCGAAAAAGTTTTGGTCCCCTGCTTAATACGTAGCTCGTCAGCAGAATAATCAAAAGCAGAGGACAGATGGTATTATGAGTAATACTGTGACTGAGTAGTATACTTGCTGGCTATGAGTATTCATCAGTTTGGGGCCAGAGCAAAAAGTGTTCACAAGGTCAAATAAATCAGATAGTTGACTTTTGTGACTTTCATTAGTAGTATTCAAAGTTCTCTGTTACAGAGCCCAAATGAGGTTTGCAATATGATTTTCAACAAACGAATACGACAAACGAATACCAAACAAATACAACGTGTGAGGTGTGAAAGTGTACTTCTCTCCTGTCATGAAAAGGTGTGGCTAACTTGGTTTCATTACATAGGACTACAGTGTAAACAAAAATTATATTAGTCGCAAACTATGTGAATAGTAGAGAATATGTACCCTTGACAGTATGCTAGCCAGTTGTAGACAACACTGTAATGGAGTTCAACTTGATTTTGACTAGTAAAAGAGAAAAAAAGATGGTGACTTCGACGCGGTTCGAACGCGTGCATCTTTACGATAACAGAACTTGAGTCTGCCGCCTTAACCACTCGGCCACAAAGCCCACTACGTGATTTGAAGTTTGCAATTCTTTTTTTGAATAGATCAATTACAATTTGATTTTTTGAATTTCGCTCCCTGAACGTCGCTGAGGTGTAAAATATGCTCAAGATTCATGAAAGGAAACATCAATTTAAAATCGGGAAAAATGCTGCTCCATTTCGCATACAAATGCTTTGTTTTAATTTGGAAAAAAAGAATAGTGACTTCGACGCGGTTCGAACGCGTGCATCTTTACGATAACAGAACTTGAGTCTGCCGCCTTAACCACTCGGCCACAAAGCCCACTATGTATGTTGTCAGAGAACGAGATGGACATGTCAGGTGATGACATGGACGTGACATATGCTGAATCACATGATGAATCAGATGACATGGATCGCGGTTAAAAGCGGTAAATGTGGTAGAACCAGTAAATGTGGTAAAATGTAATAAATGTGATAAAATGTTATAGATCACATTAAAATGAGGAGAAGCAAGATGTGGAGTAATTATTGGTCACACATCTGGTCACACATCTATGAATAAGAATGTGAAATAATGAATACGAAAGAATATAAAAACCCTAGGATTCTCCCAAAGTTGAATAAATGGAGATAAGGGTTTTGGGAATAAATCTAGAAGTGTACATATAATTGGTACAATAAAATAGAAGTTTCCAACGATTAGGTTGAAGTATATTGAATACATTCGTGTAGGTATTCCAATATAAGATAAGTGAAGTAAGTAACTCTCTCAGCTGGTTATTTATATAAGTTATTACTAGAAGTAGACCCAGATCCCTTACATATGTGTTAGTTCGTAGAAGCTCTTTTGGAGTATGTAATGAATTTTGATATAAAATTGGAACTCGTTTTTTTCAGTTTTCACGCCATGTACATCAAAACTTTCGCATTGAATGTGTTTTCATTACATATTTCTATTGATTTATCAAGTTAAAGTTGATTACTTTAGATCTGAAGAAGTAAATGAATTGTCCGTATATGGCGAAAATTATCAATTTAGTTTAAAAAAAAAAGTTATAAAAAAAAAACCTAACTCGACAGAATTTCTCTATATCACCTTGATAGGTTGATCATCAATCTAAATCAGCAACAACGGTGGATTGAAATAGTATCAGACAAAACACATAGACAAGCAAACCGTTCCATACGTCAGAAAGCGACATACAAGGACGTTTGTTCACGCCACTTGATTAGAGCTAAAACATGGTAAAAATATGGGACCCATTCAACATGGAACAAGATGATGATCATCAAATTAAACAATCCAATAAACTCAGTTTAAAGTTGAATGTTGTTACAGAATATACCGGTTACAGCTAGCGCAGTGTTGAATTGGGTGCGATGCTTTACAACTTACGGAGGTACTTGAGTTGATTTTTAAAATTTTAAAAATTGAGAATACAACGCAAGAAAATGCATTTAGGTTAAAAAAAATTAAAAAAAAAATTAAACCTTACATCTGGTTCCAATTGTAAATGAAGAACGTTACTTAACAATCAGCTGGTGGTATTACTATAAATGTGGACTAAAAACAGCCAATTCGTCACTCGATCTATTTGCATTGGTGATGGCAAATCGTCAGAGTAATTGCACCATATCTTGGAAAATCACAAGGATTCCTGATTGTGCCATTGACAAGTAGCTAATTTCAGAAGGAATAAGTTTCAATGTCTCAACCCATTACTTGCTACTCCCCGTACAACGCTTATTCCACTAGTGTCCTCTTGGTTTCTAGCATACCGCTTAAGAAGGTTCCAATTACCACCTACGCTGCAGGTTTCCAAAAAGGAAAAATGAAACCTCTAAAGAAGATCAATCCTTGTCTTCCTTCAGAGAAACCATATTTAGAACCCAATTCTCTTTGGTTACTATCAAGTCAAATACTAAACAGCCTCAAATATGCTCAATTGAAACAATATTGATTTGAAAAACCTGATCCATCGTTTCCTCAATACATCTACACCAGGATAAAGCCCCAACGCATTTTCTTCTGCCCAACACAATCAAGTAACCAAAAGAACCATTGGGTTCGTACGTGCGGCATCCCATGGACTAGTTTATAGTCCCGCCGATACAGAATAGTATTGGTCGAAGATCTGGACCCTTTCCTGCCAATTACCCAGCTCTACTGAAATCCTTCATCCATATTCGCTTCCTCTAGAATTTGAGCTATCATTAGCCATCAGTCGAAACACTTCCGGATAAACGACTTGAGAAAATAACCAGCCTCTTATGTCAGTGGGCTTTTTTAAAAGAAAATTTCGTATTCCTTGTAATTTGGAGCTTGACCTAGATTTCGAATATAAAGAACAAATCACAACAGCCGATAAAAAAAAAGTCTAGAAATAAATCAATACAGCAAGTGTTGCTACAGAATATATTATTTGATAGAAGGAGGTTATTTAGTTGAGTTTTTAACAAAATTAAAATTCTATATCAAACCATACAAACGATGGCATTTCTACACAGTTGTCCATTCCATTTGGTTGAAATGAGAAAAGTTAAGTTTTGATCTCAGCAAACAGCAAGTGTTGCCATAAAAGATTACTTGTCCAATACTCGTCACAGTTGGTACATTCAGTACTATACAATTAGTTCAAGTAAAAGTCTTTCTGTAAATACATCCAGATCAAACTGATTGAACTGACAATCATGGGACCAGCGATACCCTTTCCAAACTTACATGTCTTGTACACGAGCCATTCAGATAAGAAATGACCAGCAGCTACAACATATGTCCATTGGACTAGTTGGTACACTTGGGGATTGTTCAAATGATAGGCACCATAGAACCGAACAATTGAAGTAATGAACGTCCAGGTCCCAAAAGTTCTAGCACTCAAATGGGTGACTTGGTCTGTGCCATTGTGGAACTCTTTTCCTTGGGATTCGTAGACTTTTTTCGTCAATGCCAAATCTTTAGATTGGTAAGTTTGAATAGAATTGAAAATTGAAACAACAGAAATGAATAATAACCAATATGGCAATTTTCCTCCAGTGATGGACTGAGGAAGGTACTCGAGAATTGAAGGGAAAGAATTCACCATATTTGAAATTGAACTATGAAGAACTCTAGGTTTCTAGAGAAATTCTTTTCCGTAGAAAAAAGCCGTTACTATATACCAAATTTCAATAATTTTTCAAATCGTTACCAATGTGAAACTCGTTTAGATTTATCAAAAACACTGAAACAATGCTGTGTTAGCCAAATCGAGTGGTTTACAAGTAATGTATGTTTATCTACAAGGGCATCATGTAACAATAATCATTCATAGAATCATTCATTATATTTATAATATTATTTTTAACAATATTTCAAGTATAACCACGATTTGGATCATGACTGATGAGGATGAATTATTGTCTTGGGTCATGTTCCTTCAATACATGCAAGACATTCCCCAATAATCTTTCAAATCCGCTCTTACCCAAGGTGGCCACAATCACGGTGTCTAGTGCTTCTACTGTTGCTTGTCTAGGCAAATCGTTCAACAAAGCAATTTCTCCAAAGTAATCACCTTTGGATAATGTTGTGAGAACACCTTCATCTTTCTTAGACACTTGACAATTTCCTGACTCGATGAAGTAAAAGTTTTCACCCTTTTCCCCTTCACTGACAATCTTGTCTCCCTTATGATAAATCTCTGTGGATAATGCATCGGCCAATTTTGATCTTTCTTGACTAGTTAAACTTGATAAAACCAGGACATCCTTGAGGAAATCTTCGTACATCAATCTTCTATTAAACGTACCTTCCAACAAGATTCTTCTGAAGGTTAACCTATCCAAGGCCCATGCGGTGACGTCGGTCACAGCAACAACAGTAGCTGCTCTTGGTGAATTGTACATGAGGGCCAATTCCCCAAATGACGAGCCTTCTTTTGACGACGACACTTTGGAACCATTTACATAGAAATCTACTGTACCCGATTCAACAATGTAAAAGTAATCACCTTGGTCACCTTGCTTGATAATTTCAAAGTCTTTGGGAAATGACTTCTTCTGTAATGCCGCCACCACGGTTTTTTTCGAGCTTTCATCCAATTGCTTGAACAAAAAGTTTGACGATAAATTATTGGATAATTCCACTCTTTGTGCTGGTGTCAAGTTGTTGACGGGTGGTTTCCACGAATCAGTCTTAAACTTGTCAGGATTCAATGCTTCTGCTGACACCGACGTTCTTCTATGGGCATTGAAAAGCGATGGAATGGCGGATTTCTTTGGCAACGATGCTAAGTGGTCCACTGGATCGGGACTATCTGCAGCAGTAGCTGGCGATGGATTTGCCACCGTGAAGTTATTCTTGAAAAGATTGTTACCGGGAGCTGGAGCAGCTGGTGGGGAGTCGGTTTCGTGGGAAGTGATGGGATCATTTATGTTGGAATGAGGATCGGTGGAACCGTGCGGGTCGGTGCCAAACGGCGACTTGAAACTAGGTTGCGAATGCGATACCGAGTGATGGACCTTGATGTGACCCACATCGGGAAACAAATTGATTCCCAACCTGTCACTCTTTTGTTTCTGGTTCCATAATTGTTGACGTTGCAAACTTAATTTTTTGTTGAAATAATCAGCACAAAACTGCAAGTAGTCCTGCGGTTTCTCCTGATCAATCAATTGCTGTAATTGATGTATATCATCGTTGAAAGACCCCATGTTCTATGATGATTCAATATATGATTAATTTCTCATTGCCCATAAGGGTGAACAGGTATTGAGCAATTGGTAGGAGCACGCGAAATTCTCGACGGAAACGTCACCACGTTACCGCGAGAAAAATTCCCACCTCAACCGGGGCCCCCAGGCGACGTTTTCGCCGACGCTACAACCGTTTCGGGCCAATTACTACCATTCACCGCTTATGGCCAGTTGCACCCAAGCTTCAATGGGATTGTATTCATCTACTTTTATATGGACGTTTTGTGACTGTGGTACCACCGCAGTCCAAATGTGTGGTGGTAATGTGTATGATGGGGATGTCAGGATACCACTGCGGGATGTACCTTCACGGTAACACTTTTGTTCTTGGGGTTTTCTCATTTTCTGTCGGAGTACAATGTAGCCCCTAACTAAATATGCTTTCTTTATCTTGCAAGTACCATTGTCTATCCTTCTACACTAAAGTTTAGAAGACTATACTGTTGTTCAATGCTGCTGTGTACATTTGCCACCAAGTAGTTTGATGTCGTATAACGCTGTTTATCAAGACCTGGTTATCAGCTGTTGAGGGACAATGATCGTCACAGCTCCTTACTCTTCTCTAGTTGTATTGCTAATCGTGTGTCTATTTTCGTGTGTAGTTTTGCATTATTGCAATTGTCTTCAAGTATAAAGTTATTTTTCACTATGAATTTGCAACCAATATTTATTAATTTTCATGATGTTTTGAACGTTTTACAAAAAAGTCACTGATATGATGGGAGTCGAAACGGCAGCATCGTAATACCAAACATGCAACCCCACTATCCAAAGACCCCTAAAACATCCTACACTTCGTCACGGATGTTTAAGTTTCAAAGGTAGATCTAGATCTGATACTGAGAATTTTAAACTAAAAATCAAACACCACAGAGAACACAAATCCTAGTTTAGTTCAGATTTCTTTGTCTATCAGTACTCGAGTACATGGTAGTACATAAGGAAAGCAGAATAGATGATCATGATAAACTGGTGGATTTGGTATCCTTCATATCCTAAAGAGCTATACTTACGACCTATTTCAATTCACCAAGTGTACCTTACATACAACAAAATCAGGATGGAAATGGCTGTGTGTCCCGTTGTAGATTGTTCATACATACAAAATTACACCGTCAAGTAACCAGCAAATTACTGGTTTGATAGTCATATAGTCAGCAATGGCTGCAATCGAACTTCATATACTGGAACCGATTGCCTAATGCGGTATATTAATTTGCTGCATTATGTGTCCGATTTCACGATCTGCTAGCAGCATGCAACCAAACACCTACAATGGCGTCGACAAAGTGTGCGATAACCACCATTACAATGCCATCAGTTTAAGCAGCAAACGCACTACAACCTCTCGGAAACGTGGCAACAGATTTTACAATAAAATCTGCATTTGCACAAAAACGTCCGGGAGGTTACTTAGAACTGTCACCAGATCGTTCCACTTTCCCAGCAATGATGGTGGGAGACCGTGCCATGACAAGATGGTTTAGTGACAGTCGGTTTAGAAATGCTCTAAAGTGATTTAGCTTTAGCTGGTGCTAAGTTACATTGGATTGGGCACCTAGCAGCAGCAATGAAAACAAACCACGGTTGCGTAGGGATCTCCTGCCTGAAGATGGTGAGATTACTGTGTTCGCCTCTCTTAAAAATAGCTTCTTTATTTTGTTCGTATTTTGTAGTGATTTTGATTGTTGCTGCAACCAGTAAGCAAGGGTTCGCACTTGCCAACAGAGCTTATTACACTTATTTTTCTGAGGCAAATGTTATGGTAACAGACTCACTGCTCTATTTGGCTTGTGATTTTACCGAACGAGTCCTATCCTCGTGAATATCCAGAGCTACATCTCCTCAAGGTGCAAAAACGGCAAGGTTGCCAATAGACCGGTTAAAGCTTTTGGGTGCATATTCGGAAGAATGTTTTCGGGACGGATAATACATTTTTTCCGAGTTGGAATATTCTTCCATTTTACGTTAGAGCGTTAGCAATGTTGCAAAATCCCTGCTTGGATTGATGTAGCCGTAGCAGTTCTGTTTCGTATGGTCATCTACAGCGTCATTGCGACTTGTCTTGAAGTGATGTTTTCCTCTTGGTGTGGTTTCTTCATTACAGGTGTATAAAGAATCTATTTAATGGATTTAATGATCTTTGCAGGAATACCGCCTACAATCGTATTATCAGGAACATCTTTTGATACTACCGCTCCCGAAGCAACAACAGCGTTTTCGCCAACGGTTACGCCTTGTAGAATAGTAGCTCCTGCACCAATCCAGGCGTTCTTTTTGATATGGATACGCTTCGGTATGAGAGCGTGTCTATTTTCTGGTTCTAATGGGTGTCCCTCCGATAACAAACTAACCTTTGGTGCTATCAAAACGCCATCTTCTATGGTAATCCCACCTAAATCCAAGAAGGTACAATCGAAATTGATAAATACATTTTTACCGATTTTGGTGTGCTTTCCGTAGTTGATATACAAGGGCGTGAAAACGGCAACACTTTCGTCAATTTCCGTGGCGGTGATTTGGCTCAACAAATCCCTTATTTCTTTCGGGTCTGTTGCGTTGTTCATCTGCACCAACAATTCTTTGGTCTTGTATGAAGCCTCAAACATTTTATATGCCTCGGGGTCGTTTGGTAAAATGGTTTCCCCATTGCGTAACCGTTCAAAAATATCTGTAGTTTGCATTGTAAAAAGTAATGCAATGAATGCAAAGTTAAAAACAAAGCCCAATTTCAAAAGTTCCGTGGACTTCTGTACAAACGTCCTGCACTTTTTTGATTTCTTTCAGCTATCACTAAACGGTTTTTTATCAGCCACATTTGCGGAGTGAGGTTGCTTACCGTTATGAAATCCTTTTAAATGTCGTCAAACTCCGTCCTAGAAATGATGTAGTTTGATCCATTGAAAGGTCGTCCATATAGTTCTCGTTAGAAATTTGAAAACGTCGATTTTCCACCGTTCGACAATGTCAAACAGTATCGGATAAAGCATTATTCACCAAGGCGTAACTCGCCCCAATAATTTCATAGCGCCTGGTGGTTTTATGCTGCTGTCAAAATACGGTGTAAGTGACTGAAACAAGATTCTATATCAGGTGTTCAATTTAGTTTGCGTTTTAGTGTCAACTGATCTTTGGGAATTTTCGATTTGTTCATTTTGCAGTAAAACTCAGGGAACACATTACACTGAAATACAAGTGAAAATCCTTTTTACAATTCCTGGCCCTTGGTTGTTGTCCATTCAATCTGCGCTTTTATGCTTATTCGTATATTTCTGCCCTCTATTACCTGTTCCTCGAAACAGATGCAACTAACCGTGTTCGGGTTATAAATGGGCGCAATGTACCGCTTTCGGAAAAACACAAAAGAAATGTATCTGAATCGCAGGCATCATTTTGTTGCTCTGCTACAGTTTAGTTAGTTATGTCATTGAATGTAGAATTTTGTCCTTGCAATAGGTTGTAAGGTTCAAACTAACTTTCTGTAAAGGTCAATGTATTGTAGAGAAATGTTTGGCAACGAAACTCCAACTTTGGAAAGCCGAGTCTAAGTACCAACACACTAGAAAATGATTGAATTTGCAAACAGATTTAGACATCAGCTTTGAAACGCATTGCACAAGAAAATAATTGAATAAGCAATTCCAATGTCATTGCGGAAATGACCCAACCACCAGGAAGACAGCCAGGTGCTGAACACCAAACGGACGTTCCAGACGACAAATTAAAGGCATCCTTGGGGTAACGCAAATCAATGGGAAAACCGATTTGGGATCATCCTAAGACCAATTACTTATGCAGGGCCATTAAAAATGCAAAAGAACAAATACAGATTAGAGAACTATGGCCACGAAAACAGATCTGACGAGTTACGTAGCACCTTGGAACCAATGAAGGTCACATGGACGGAAAAGACGTCGCCATTTTACGATATCTTCATCGAGTCAGCACGCATTCTGGATGTTGTACCACGACGTGGTACTACACCACCACGAAAGGCGCGAAGAAGCCACGTCATTAGTAGAATTCTCTGGAAAATTAGCGCGAGTATAAATAATGAAAATTTGTCGTAATTCTACTTTTGTACATTAAAAACAATAATGAGGAACTATTTATCCAAGGTGTGGGTGTTTTATGTTGTTGTCGCCTGTATCTTACCCTTTTTGAATGGGTTTGTTACTGCTGATGACTCAGAAGTTGACTCTTACGGTACCGTTATTGGGATCGATTTGGGTACCACTTATTCGTGTGTCGGGGTTATGAAAAATGGTAAGGTTGAAATCTTAGCCAACGACCAAGGTAACAGAATCACTCCTTCGTACGTTGCCTTCACTCCTGAAGAAAGATTGATCGGTGATGCCGCCAAAAACCAGGCTGCTTCCAACGTCAAGAACACTATCTTCGATATCAAACGTTTAATTGGGTTGAAATACAACGACAAATCCGTCCAAAAAGAAATCAAGCATTTGCCATACACCATCTCCAAGAAAGATGGTAAGCCAGTGGTTGAAGTTGAAATGAACGGTGATGTTAAAAAATTTTCACCAGAAGAAATTTCTGCCATGGTTTTGGGTAAAATGAAGTCTATTGCCGAGGATTACTTGGGTAAAAAAGTTACCCACGCCGTTGTTACTGTGCCAGCTTACTTCAACAATGCTCAAAGAGAAGCCACCAAAGATGCCGGTACCATTGCTGGTTTGGAGGTTTTGAGAATTGTCAATGAACCAACTGCCGCAGCTATTGCTTACGGTTTGGACAAAACCGACGAAGAAAAACACATTGTTGTTTACGATTTGGGTGGTGGTACTTTCGATGTTTCCCTTTTGTCTTTAGAAGGTGGTGTTTTCGAAGTTTTGGCTACTGCTGGTGATACTCACTTGGGTGGTGAAGATTTCGATTTCAAAGTCGTCAGATACTTGACTAAATTGTTCAAGAAGAAGCACGATATCGACGTTTCTGACAATGCCAAGGCCATTGCCAAATTGAAACGTGAAGCTGAAAAGGCTAAACGTACCTTATCTTCTCAAATGTCTACCAGAATTGAATTGGATTCATTTGTTGATGGTATTGATTTCTCTGAAACTTTGTCGAGAGCTAAATTCGAAGAATTGAACATCGATGCTTTCAAGAAGACTTTGAAACCTGTCGAACAAGTCTTGAAGGATTCCGGTATCAAGAAATCTGAAATTGACGATATTGTTTTAGTTGGTGGTTCCACCAGAATTCCAAAGGTTCAAGAATTATTAGAAAAATTCTTTGATGGTAAGAAAGCTACTAAAGGTATCAACCCTGATGAAGCTGTTGCCTATGGTGCTGCTGTTCAAGCCGGTGTTTTATCTGGTGAAGAAGGTGTTGATGGTATCGTCTTATTGGATGTTTGTCCATTGACTTTAGGTATCGAAACTACTGGTGGTGTTATGACTACTTTAATCAACAGAAACACCGCTATTCCAACCAAGAAATCTCAAATTTTCTCTACTGCTGCTGATAACCAACCAACTGTTTTAATTCAAGTTTACGAAGGTGAAAGAGCATTAGCTAAAGATAACCACAGATTAGGTAAGTTCGAATTGACTGGTATTCCACCAGCTCCAAGAGGTGTTCCTCAAATTGAAGTTACTTTCTCTTTGGATGCCAATGGTATTTTGAAGGTTGAAGCCACCGATAAAGGAACTGGTAAATCTGAATCTATCACCATCACCAACGATAAAGGAAGATTATCCAAGGAAGAAATTGATAGAATGGTTGAAGAAGCCGAAAAATACGCTCAACAAGATGCTGAATTAAAGGCCAAGGTTGAATCAAGAAACTCCTTAGAAAACTACGCTCACTTATTGAAATCCCAAATTCACGACAAATCCGAAACTGGTTTAGGATCTAAATTGGATGAAGATGATTTAGAAACTTTGGATGACGCTGTCAAGGAAACTCTCGAATTTGTTGAAGACAACTACGACACCGCCACTGCTGAAGAATTCGACGAACAAAAACAAAAATTAATTGACATTGCTAACCCAATCACCTCCAAATTATACGGTGGTGCTGCTGGTGGAGACTCGGCTGAATTTGGTGATGACGATTCCGACGATGATTTCGATCACGATGAATTGTAATCAAATTAGCTTCAAGTTTTCGTTGCTCGAGTCTATTATTAAGTTATTTAGATCAATATTGTACTATTAAGTCTAGTATATATTTATGTTGACCATAATATATTGTAAATATATAATTGCTAGATCATTAAATTGTATTCAAGTACATTTAACCGAAAAACCGTTACTCGTTGCGTCGTAAGTAAATTATTAGCTCATATAGCATAAATGGTCCCGCCGCACTATCAATTAGGAAATGTAATTACTAGTAGCGTTTTTCATTACTATTGTAAATAAACATAGAATACGCTCAAGTTATATTCCACGAGTAATGTAGACGTATAGGTATCAAATGCTAGTGGAATTACCCAAAATGTGTTTAAACGGCTCAGACGGGTTTGATATGTTAGATTGCCTAAAGTTATAGCCGGGGAATTTTGTATTGCATCGCGAATTTCCATATGATTGTAACTCTATTAAATTTTAGTGAACGGGAAAAATAAACACATCCGTAGAATCCTCTAAGCTTGCAGACTTGCAAGATCATACTTAGGAGTCTATTACTCCAATATTTACCACAAAAATATGATAATAGTTTAATTTCAAGGTTTTCACGTGATCAGCATTACAAAATTTTTCTTCGATACACGAGATTTTAGAAATTTTTCAATTTTGATCTAGCTCGGTTGAAGAGGCATACTATTGGACCAGCGGTGGATTTGTGGTAGTATTAGGAGATCATGTCGAATAGGAAGTTACAAAAGTAAGTTTGAGCGAAAATCTGGATTTTTTTTGTGTCATTTACTAACAGTTCTTAGAGATATTGATATCGTGTTTAAGAAGATTCTGGAGGGATTACACGAATTTAACTATCATTATGAGCGATATGAGTCGATAAATACCGAAGACGATAGCGACAATCAACGAGAAAAAGAAAAGTTGGAAAATGACTTGAAAAAGGAAATAAAACGATTGCAAAAGTTTCGGGAACAAATCAAAATTTGGCAGTCAAATGACTATATTAAGACTCTAGCCTTGAGTGGTAATTCATTATGCAACAAGTTGACAGAAAACAAACGTTCTATCGAAGAAGCAATGGAAACATATAAGGACGTTGAGCGGTCTTCAAAATTAAAGACGTTCTCGAATCAATCTATTTTGCTATCAACGATAGATCAACAGAATAGTCTAAACAGAGACTCAGACTATGATGAAGATGACTCCGATAACCTTGAAGATTTGGATATCGAAGAGTTGCTATCAGAAACCGAGGAGGAGGATTTGGAAGAGCACCTACCTCTGGAATACATTGAATCAATTAAGTATATCAAAGAAATCATCAACAAATTAAACAACCAAACCCAAAAACTTAATCATGAATTCGAAAAATTGAGCCAAAAGAAGTTACGAAAAAACAACCTTGGTACCATCGAGGCGAAAAAGGAAAAGATCACTGCAACTTTGAATCATCACAAGTTTTACATCAAAAAGTTGTTGAAAATCATTAAATTCATGAAAAATTCAAAGTTGACAGAAATCAACCTTTTTGTGTTGATCAAGGATGATTTGAATAAGTATGTTGAAACCAATGACAACTACGATGCCAACTTGTTTGATGATATATTCAATTCAGTTACGGCCGAGGAAGATTATTCTGAAATGAACGATTCAGAAATTTACTCGACACCATCTAAAAGTAGCCGTGATGAATTGACTTCTCTGGTCACCAGCTCCAATGGCATCCTCAACAATAACAGTGACAAACAAAACAACATCACTAGTCATACTCACAACACCAACAGCTACATCAATAACCATACCAATAATAATATTAACCATTACAAGAACGGTCATTCGAATACATCACTGGATGTACTCAATGGATCGTTTGAAAAGTCATTGAGCTCTTCCATAATGACTACTGACCCAGGTAGCCCTGCGATTTTGAAATCGTTGAAACCAGCATCGACACCATCAAAACCAGTCGGAAACTTGAAATGGTCCACAGCAGCAGCCGCAGGTATTTCGGACACCGCTGAAAGATCAAGTGCATCTCAAACTCCTGAACCATCCGGTTCACCAAAACAAATCATTCCTTCTCCATCTAAAAGCGTACCAGTTAACAAACCCGATATCAATGATCCAAATTATGCATATGTCGAATTATTAAAGAAATCATCATTAGCACCAGTCGAAATCAACCTATTTAGTGATCTTAACCTTCTAAAAGTACCACCAGGTATCCAAGACTTGGTTCTTTCATTTGCAGCTAAGAGAAATAGCACAGACGACTGCAAATTGATATATGACTCAGAAACATATAATCAATTTGTTACTCCAATACGAAAACCATATTTACCTCAACCTGTTCAACCATCATTATCAACCCCATCAAGCTTCAAGCCACCATTACAACTATTCAAATTACAATCATACTGGAACAGAATAAGGGCGAATAATCAGTTCGGCCAGTTCTTGACTGAAATTGAGAACTTGAACAACACAACAACTGTAGACAACTCGGCAATTGTGAATGAATTAACCTTAGTGTTCTTTTACGGGTATCATTATGGATTGACTCCAATTGAAAATTTGATTGCGGAATCGTGTTTGTTCAAATTGGGATGGAAACCGTACAAGACTAAAGTTGATGGAACTTCTGCGTTGGATAACCAATCAACATTGTTGATTGACCAAACTAACAACACGTTCTTGTTTTGGTTTAAGCGTATGAAACTCATCTCGGCACCAACATTGGAAGATCAAACTAACATTGAAATTGGTGACTACCAAGTTTTTGATTTATCAGCTTGGGAAATCCATGTGAAGTATGGATTCAAATTCGACTACCATCTTTGCCAATTAGAGCCATCTAAGGTATTCCACTAAAATACACTAAGACCTCTGTAAATATACACTTACTACAACCATTACTCATTGCTGTAGACTAGAATCAACACTAAAGTCTCCAATACAATCAATTTCTGACGGCAAGATCGACTCATTATCCAGCAAAGTATTCATTGTGGACACAATGCATTGATCTGACTCGATGATTTCCTCTCGAGAAGTTGGACAAGAATACTTTGGTGGCCCTGTTGTGGCAAAATAACTACCACCACCAGCAAGAAACGTATCTTCAAATCCCGAAGGTAAAACCACACAAGATGAATCAGAATGTGTGGAACATGGTACATGTCCAGGAGCTTGGTCACGATCCTTCTGAGGACACTTTAGCACACCTTCACAGTATTCTTCAGCACCAATTATAGAACCGTCAACAACGATACACGGACGATTCCAAAACGACGGAATACTGTCCACTTCAAGATACAATTCAAGCTCATTCATATCAAGGCCATACTTCTCTAATGTGGACGACTTGAGCTCCAAGTCGTCAATAATTTTTTTCCAACTATCAAATTTGTCCATGGGGGTTTTTGCAACAGAAACCTCCTAATTATTTATACGTACTCTTTTATAGTGCCGTACTTAATATAGGATCGAAGGTTGTGACAGACGATCGAAGTTGTCAAGAAAGACAAAAGTGGCGCACGGAGTACGTGTGTAACTTTCACAAGTCAAAACGGTTCCGGTGCTGTTTGGCTTGTTCGGTGGCTACTTCTGCATGTTGGTGATACAAAAAACCGCCAAAATAATAGGGCTCTTGCTACAATGTAGTTTAACAGACGTAGCAGTTAAATAGTATACTGAATTTATACTCCCAAGCAATGATAGACATGGTTCAATACCGCTAGGCACTGAATTTACTTGCTGAAGTTTATTTGCAGCAAAGTCTGGTATATCTGTTTGCTGATTTACTAGTGTTTGCTGATTTACTAGTGTTTGCTGATTTACTAGTGCTTGCTGTCAACGATTGCCCAGCTAATTGTGACCATATGGAGCTGAAGTTACTTGTGGGTCTACCTCAATACGCCACTCGATCATGTTCTTCCTGTCGTGATACTTGGTTGTTTGTTGAAAGGTGCTGTTTTTATACCGTGGTACATTTATTCGCACAATTCAACCGATATTCGCATTAAAAATAAAGGCAGATACCATCCATATACTCCATGATACATTCAAATCTATCTACCTTTCTGGACCTAGTTGTTGCGTTGCTTCAATAATCAGTAGATACTAATCAGACCTCAATTTACTACTACAATACTGAAATATACCGCGATAAAATATTGTGGGGGTCACGAGCACACTATCGATCACAATCCTCGGCAAAAAAACTGGGGAAAGGCTAACAAACGCCTAGTTTATTTTCCACCAGTGACTTTTGAACAAGGATGGAATTCTACTCATCGTTAGACGCATCCCAATTGGATGCTGAAACTCCCACTCTTTTTGAGTTGATTTCTTCGGCTCAGCTTGAAAGCTTGTTGTCGCCTTCATTACGATACATCTTGGTTCACTATACCAGTAAGTATCCTAGATACTTGTTGTCAATCAACAACCGATTTGATGAACTAAATCTCGTGGTGAGATCATTTATCGAATGGTACTTTATCAAGTATTGGCATGGTAGTTTCACAGAAAACTTTTATGGCTTGAAGAGAGTCAATAATGTTATTGCTGACACTTCCAAATTATCTCAGTTGGTACCACAGTTGATCGAAGAGCGCAGAGAAATTTCAGGATTGCAGCAATTAGTTTCTGTGTTTGAAATTACTGGTGTAGGCTATATTCACGAGAAATTATCCTACCATTATGACATATGGTATACCAAATATATTACACAGCAATTGAATATTTCAGAATTGAACACACCAGAAGAAAATAAAAAAATCTTTTGGAAGCGGAAATTTGTTGAAATCTATCCCTATGTCCAAAGTGGCTACAAATTGTTAAACTTGTTGACAACATTTGCTTACCTTGCTGGGAAATCAAAGTCTCCAACCTTACTTACATGGTTGTTCAACATTAATTTTTCGAGATTGAATCAATATGATCATGAAAAATATGAGAAAAAGCCAAACACCGACAAAAAAAAACATAGCAGAATTGCGCCAGCTACTGATTACGAAATTCTCTGGAGGTTGGTTAAAAAGAGCGTGTTGGGACCATCATGGAGAGTGATTAAATATGTATTGGGGACATTTTTCCCTGTAGCAATCTTCACATTGAAATTTTTGGAATGGTGGAACAATTCTGAATTTTCCAACAAATTATTAAAATCGCAAGGTAGTCTTCTTGACTTCACATTACCATCACCTGCAAATGTAACTACAGCCTTGGAAAGATCGAAACAATTCCCTAAGAAGTACATTCCTAAAAAGTATAAATCAGGTAAAACCTGTCCTCTTTGCAACAATGAATTGACAAATCCTGCTATTATTGAAACCGGGTACGTGTTTGATTATTCGTGTATTTATAACTATCTTCAACAATCACACAAGATCATTGGAGAAAAGTTGAATGAAAAAATCACTCATGATGATGACGAGGAAGAAGTTTCAGAAGATGAAGATTCAAGCGAAATGGATAACGAAAAACAGGACGAGGAAGAAAAACAGGATCAGGAAGCAAAACAGGATGAGGAAGAAAAGCAGCATGAGGAAGAAAAACCTGAAAAGTCAAAGTCTGAATTGGTCACTTATGATTTGAATAAAGGAGGAAGATGCCCTATTACAGGTAAGAAGTTGCTTGGGTGCAAATGGAATCCAATCAAAGAAGAATGGGAAATTGAAGGCATTCGTAGACTTATATTCTAATACAGCCAAGTTAATAATTAATCCGCATATGAAGAATATGTTGACAGTGCAAGATGAATACAATTCTAGCACTAGAAGTCTAGAAGAGTACAGGTTTGTGATCAAATTGATGTCAAGCAATGATATATCGAACAAAATGAAAGCAGAAATAGCCCAACACGTTATCATTCTACAGATAAACACTACCACGATAGATAATGGAGAAGCTGGTCCCGCATGGGTTTCTATTCACATGGGTCAACTCAAATAAGCCCAAATAGACTCTAGTATAGCACAGAACAGCTAACAATTTTAAACTAAACTTTCCTGGTGTCAACAGAAACACACTACAGTATCAATCAGATAAGTGGCAGGGGCCACTTGCCTAACGTAATCTGTATAATATAGTAATTTCTATAACGAAAATTTCAATAATTCTGAGCTCCCATGTGGGAGCGAGAAAAGCCACATTAGAGTCAAATATTTCAAAAATGAAAAATCCAGTAATACTACAGCGAGCACCATAAATAGTGTAGTTTGGAGGAATATTCCACGATAGTTCACAGAGAAGAATATGTCTGGATCAGAAAACACCCTTGAAGCTATCAAATTTGATGAGAAGACTGTGTCTTTAAATATCTTGGACCAGTTACTTTTACCATATACCACCAAGTACATTGATATTGCTACAGTTACAGATGCTTTCAATGCTATCAAGTCAATGCAAGTTCGTGGAGCTCCAGCTATCGCGATTGTTGCGTCGTTAGCTCTTGTTGTTGATGTTCATTCCCATGTTCAAGCTGGTGACAGTGCCTACACTATTGAAAAATTACAATCGTCGATTGAGTACTTGATTTCTTCTAGACCTACCGCTGTTAACTTAGCCAATGCCTTGAACGATATCAGTGCAATCATTGCTAGCCACAAGGGTACTGTTGATAAGTCTGTGTACGAGTTGATTTACGACTATTCAATTCGATTATTCAAAGATGATTTGGCCAATAATTACAAGATTGGTGCCAACGGTGTGGACTACATTGTTGATTCTTTGGCAAAAGAACAATTCACGGGGGCATTTTCCATCATCACTATTTGTAATACCGGGTCGCTAGCAACTTCGGGCCATGGTACTGCTCTTGGGATAATCAGATCAGCATACGAATCGTTGAACAAATCAAAGTCATCGCACCCGTTTTACTTGGACCACGTTTACCCTTGTGAAACTAGACCCTACAACCAAGGAGCCAAATTGACGACCTACGAGTTGGATTACGAAAAGATTCCATTTACGTTGATTTGTGACAATATGGCATCGTCGTTGATTCGTAGTTTGAACAATGCTATTGAAATTAAAAACTCGTCTGCCCCGGTCAAATTCATCATTGTTGGTGCTGATAGAATTGTTAAAAATGGTGATACAGCTAACAAAATTGGTACCTTCCAATTGGCTACCATCGCCAACTACTTCAACACCACCACAAACAATAAAATCAGGTTTATTGTGGCTGCACCAAAAACCACAATTGACTTGAATACTCCTACTGGAAGCGAAATTGTCATTGAAGAAAGACCAGCCAAAGAATTGACAACTCTTAATGGACCAATACTCACTGAAGATGGTGTAGGAGAAAAAATCACCGTAGGTATTGCTACACCAGGAATTTCGGTATGGAACCCTGCGTTTGATGTAACTCCTCACGAATTGATTGACAGTATTGTTACTGAAGATAAAACCGTTTTTGTCAAAGATGAATCGGGAAACTTTCACTTAAATAGAGATTAATTGTAGGGGTTGTAGATTAATATACACAATGCTATCCACGTTTATGAGCTCTATGTTTACTTCATTCATTTCAAATAATGCTCATTTCTTACCCTTCTTCTTTTTCTTTTTTGGTTTCTTCTTCTGTTTGTCACCGTTTCCATTGTTTCCTCCACCTTTATTCTCAGTTGTATTGGCTACAATCTTTCCTTGTTCTAATGATGGAGCTCCTTCTTGTGTAGCTTGTTTTTCGTTGGATGTCAGATTCTCTACTGCTGTAGAATCAATCTTATTTGATTCAACTTGTAGTTCAGAAGATTTGGCATCAAGTTTGACATCCTCTTCTCCAGTATTTGGCTCAGTGTTCTCTTCTTCCACTACCAGTTTTGCATTTTCTTCGTCCGTTTCCGGTTTTGAATTCTCATCAGTGACTGCTGTTGGTTTCTCTTCTACAGCCGGTCTTGCATTCTCCTCTACAGTAACTAATTTTTCATTTTGCCCCTCAAGAATTGGCTCGTCAACGTGCTCGTCAGTAGACAACTTCTCAGTGGCAGTTTCTGATGTTATATCACCCGAATTATCAACCTTTTCAACAACACTTGAATCACTCTTGCTAGACGAAATATTATTCTCGGCGTGCAAATCACCATTTTGAACTACTGTTTTGTCACCATCTTCAACTTTTACATCATCACCATTTGGTTCAGATTTGCCAATCAGCTCCTTACTCTCTTCATTCACTTTTACATCATGGTTGTTTGTGGAACCTACACTCTCTGACTGCGTGCTCTCTGCAGCAGTATTGATTTCGCCGGTGTTAGCTTCTTGTCCATGTACATCGTCTGTCTTTATTTCTGTAAGATTAGAAGCTGAATTGTCTTTAGTTTCAGATTCTTTTTCATTGGATTTAGGTAACAGATCAGTCGACTTGCTTTGAGATTCAATAACAGGAGTTTCAGGTATCTTCGTTTCTTCCTTGGTGTTTTGTGCTGAAAATTCTTTTTGAGTTGACACTGAGTCATTTTCTGGCTCCGTCTGTACATCCAGCTTTGACACCCCATTTTCTGAAGTTACAGGAGGGGCGTCATTGTTGATGTCAAATATGGTTTCACTTGGAGTTTCTTTGGATTCTGGTTCCTTTCCCTTTTTAGTTTCGGAATTACTTGCCTTTGTTTCAACCAGCTTCTCTGCGAGCGAGGCTTCTTGAGATCGTAACTTCTCCTCCATTTGTGTATCTTCCACAGTAGGAAGAGAGTTAACATTCTCCCAAATCACTTGACCCGAATTTCCATACCCTGGGAGATCACAAAGGTTGCTTCTAAAATAATCAATGTCTTTTAAAATCAACTGCTTTTCAATCATATCTTTTGGTTGTGGCAAATCAACACAAAAGCAAGTAACAAACGCCTTCTTGTAATTATCGAAAACTTGCAGTAAAATTCTCGAACATTTTACCTCAGGTAAATATTTTGTTAGAACCTTTGTGATGGTCAAAGTTTCTTTAACCAAAGTTTCCATGTATGGATGGCATTGTTGTTGACGAGCCAATGGCTCAGACCAATTGATTTTGAGTGCAACTGTGCAATGGTTTACTGTTCTATCATACATGATAGCAACAAGTTTAGAAAATAACTCATTTTCATGATCCTTATAATTACTTGTGATCCGTTGAAAAGTGATATCGTCTTGTTGTTGACCAGTATTTTGCGGTGGTAAAGAAAGGGTGTTCTTTGTTGCCGAAAATATTGCCTCTAGTGACGGTAAAAATGCTATGTTGAATTCCAAAGTTTGTATGCACAAGGCGATATGTTTGGTAGTTATGTGCTTGAGTCCAGCAGTTCGTGTAGCACCAGCATTTAGTACAGATTGTGAAATTTTTGAATTCATCAATTTAAAGTAATTCAAAAGATTGTTTTCCAAGGTTGCAATTAAGCCAGAAAACATCTTGCTGACAACTAGATAATCTTTGATTTGTGGTAATGACTTTATAATCAAATTTGGAACCAAAAACATTTCATTTCCAATATAAAGACCGATCTTTGATTCATTGGCACGGTTCTCGATAGTGTTGACAACCTTTTTGTCTGCTCCCTCGTAGAAATCCAACAGGCTTAACCATTCTTCACCGGTAAATCCAGACAGTCCATTTGTTGCAAATTCAGAATACTTGGTTATCTCATCTACAATAATCTGACTCTCGTTCAAAACTGAAGAAGCACTGACTTCTCTCCAGGTTTCTTCATCAACATAAGAAACCAATGCCTTCAATGCCTTCAGGTGAACCCTATGGATAAAATAGCCAATATGATGCTTGTACCATTCATTCAACGAGCTTCCTGCGCCTGTTGCCATATAACCAGGATTGATTGACTCACACTCTTGAAGATACGAAGTAGAAATTGAGTAAAGCCTCAAATACGAAGGAACTGGTAAATCAGCAATCTGTTCCAGTCTAACGTTGATGACTTTTGTTATCCTTACTTGGGTCAACTCAATCGCCTTATTGATTGCACCAGTTATGTCTAGCGACATGAAATCGATAGATGCTGAAGGAGGAATATACGTTAATGCAAAATCCAACAAGAGTTTTTGGTGTGTGGTTAACCTTCTCAAACACTCTGACAAGTTTGAGTAGGTTTTTATAATCATGAGTTCAAAGTCAGCTGGAGATAATGCTTTAATGGAAGAGGACAATGTGTTTACACCCGATGATAAATCTGCATTATCTATTGGAGGAGCAGACGATGCCCTAGAAGATACTTGCGAGACATCTGCCAGTGAATAATCGTCATTTTGAGTAAAATTTGGTTGGCCCTTAGTCGAAAAATTTTGCTTGATAATCGATTTAATCTCTGAAATCAATTTATCCTGATATGACCCATATGCTTGAATGAGATGACCAGACTTCATAAGGTTTTGAACCAAAAGGACTAATTTTGATTTGAAATCTGGCTCAATTGTTTGAAATGATTTATGTTGCGGGATAGATGAGTACTTTCTTGTTTTATCAGAAGAAATGTAAAGTCTATTAAGTGTAACCTGATGCGGAATTGATTGATAATATGAACGAACATCATCTATCAACATTTTCGTGAATTCGTTGACAAAGCCCTTAGCACATTCATTTTTCAACGTTTGCAAATCATTAGTTATATGAATCAATGCTGGGAGTCTTGACAAATCTTGCAATGGACAGTTTAGTGAAATTGGAAAAGAGTTACCATCACCTGGTTCCACTCCATTTATCAACGATTCCACAGTGACAATCTCATCCAAACATTTATCATAGTTCCCATTTGAAAACGAGATATTTGCAATTTTGAAAATCTTGGTAACATAACTTAGTTGCAATAATGAAGATTCCAAAACGGCAACATTCTTTCTTTCAATCATTTTTGATAATATTGTCAATCCTTTACTTGCTTGATTTGTTTGAAGATCATGTATCTTGTCAGACGTTTGATTGAACTTTTGTAATACTTTTGCCGATTGATCTTTAATTTTTGTTATATCTCCCATTGTAGTGAAAAAAGAGTCTGACGACTTGGAGATTTCCTGAATTAAATTCAATTCCACGATATCTAGATAATGTGAGAACTTTTCTTGTAGGTCGGTATTATTGGCCAAACTTTTGGTGATATCACCATTGCTCTCATCAGGCAAAATACTAGCATTCTCAACTACTTTTTTGAAAATCCTTGGATCGTCCAACCGAAAATCAGGATCTGTAAATACTTTAGGAATCGACGACACTTCGTTCACATCGGTCATAGAATCTACATCCGAATCAGGCGTTGATGTCCTCACGTAGTCTTTATTCAATTTGTCAAGAAAATCTTTCGTAAGAACGTTATAACTCAGTTCAAATTTCCGAAAATCACTCTGAACATTGTCAACATACTTTTCAACAAGCTGATTATTAGCAACTTTCTTGTTCAACTTTGACAACTGAATTTGAGGAATGTCGTTAGTGGATGGCGTCACCAAGTTATACACCGTAGTAAGACCTCCGTTTACCACGACCGAGGACTTTGTGCGTCGTTGTTTAATTCGGGCTTGGTCAGAGGCAATCGTCAACTCAAAGATCGAATTGGGTCCCAATGGACTCACATTGGGTGCTATGTCATCAATCGAGCCATGGTTTAATCCGGAGAATATTGCAGACCCCGAGAAAGTTGACTCGCCATCGATACTGGTACGAAATGACCCAAACTTTCCAACTCCTCGATGACTTATAACTGAGCTGTCATAGTCTGATCCAGCAACTAAGTCGTCGTTCAAGTTTACGCTTTCATCGTACGACAATCGGCCAACAGGGTTGCCAGTCGCCGGCAACGATAAATTCGACGATTGGCTCGACATGTGCGTGCGGTGATTCGTTTCGATTTGCAACTATTTTGTATTCCAAACTTTGTTGTTCTATCACCGATATGGTAGTGTCATATTTTGCGACAAGTCGCGAAACTTGTTGCACTACTAGACACATTATATGCTGGACGTGAGCACGTTTGCTGGGGGGTTGACAGCGGTCAGGAACATCAAAGACAGTTTGACTGAAGTCTAGGAAGATGTCCTAGAGATTCTTTTGAAAACCGAATCTTGCTTCAGGGCTTCGGATGTCCTCATTGAATACTACAATCACTTGGATAGACATTTATGGTAGCGCCGGTAAGTATGACCAGTTCGTGAACCACGACAAGGAGGATAGAGGACTAACGGTGTGCTGAATAGCGATATTTAGAATCTTGGGAGTGTGGCCGAGGTGGAACCTTCCAAGCGAGCATTTTTATACAAATAATTTACATAATGGACCCGCGAGATTAAACCGTCACAATAGTACGACGAAGGTATTCTACAACATGCTTTATCACAATTGTTCTCACTGAATGTGTCTTCTACAGATGGACGTACTCTGCAGTTAAGTACAGCTTAACGTTTCCGGTTGCAACCACTCTGAGCTTAGAATATTTTGCAGCCATTTGTGCCGGAATCCAGTGAGACCAGTCGAGGTAATATTCAATTACACAATAGGCAGCTTCTACCAGAAACGAGCCAGGTATACTGTTGTATTCCTACTCAGATCAAAGACACAGTTGGACCTTGTATTCTGCTTCAATGGTGTGGCACAACCACCATACTATTACGCAACAATACTGTATACCACCCAAAGACGTGTGTACAGTTCATGAATATTCAAAAGCCTGTCGACCCCATATTCTCGTGTGCTAACAGTAATTTGCCTCGACGTGCGGACATTCGGCATCAGTGGTACAACCAACAGCCAAAGCCCGTTTATCGCTCGTCTCAAGAAGTTTTCATGTGGTTGTGGTGGAAACTCCAGTGGATAGGGTCCGGTATACAAGAATGACGCACCAACCAAAATGTCTTAGTAATTAGTAAAACTAATTGAGCAATTTGTAACTCTACGAAAGAACCGATATCAGAGATGTCAGAAGAAACCAAGCCACAAGAATCCAAACCAAAGCCATGTTGCGTCTGTTTGGACGAGAAAAAGACCAGAGACGAATGTTTGTTGTTTAACGGACAAGAAAGTGGTAAATGTGATGAGCTCATTGAAAAGTACAAAAGCTGTATGAAAGGATATGGTTTCGAAACCAGATAAACGGTAAATGGTGGGATTATTGCCATAGAAACTATTGTGCCGGTGGGCCTAAAGCACCTTGTACATACTATCCTGTAAATACTATAGAGAATATATGAATTTACCATAGCTTCTGTAACGTAGGTTGTGCCAAACAAAGGTGTAAACAGCAAATGATTTCGCTGCAAAATGTGGCCCAGTGCTTATGATTATGACATACTGATCAGCCAGAGTAATTTTCTACATCTTCCATCTTTTGGTCTCCTAACTATGTTCCTTGATTACTACCCAATTTAACCTATTTCTATACATCCGTGCTTCCGTACGTTTTGTGTCTCACGAATGCTGGATTTTGACTATCAACACTCCCGTGGCTCGCCCGTTTTTGACCCGACATTATTTGCTCGATTTCCTTTGCAACAACGCTGTCTGTTTCGTCATGAAGCATTTCATTGATATTGTGAGTGAACTGGTTCTGAATGAAATTATCAATCAAAATCAACTGCAAACAATTCATCACTATTGGCACAACAAACATCACAATGAAGATCTCAAACTCATCAGGATACGGCGTCAACCATATGAGGATGATGTTATGAGTCAACCATATCAACTCTTGCTCAAAACACTCAACTAGCCCGTACAAGATGAATTTCGTTATCATCAACGAGATGAAGTAGATTGCCAACTGCTTGAAATACGCCCGGAACGAAGGTCTGTTCAAATCTCCCCCATATTCCCCCGACTCTATGTTTGTCATCTTCAAATAGTTCTTACAAAACAAGTTCACATACTTAAACACAACATAAAGCACACATACCCCAATGGTACAATCAAGCACAATATTCAAAAAATACCAGTCACATGGATCATCATCAACTTCATCTCCAGGGTTTGGCCCGTTTGTCCCACTCCGTAGCATCATGCCATCGTCGTCTCGGGTCTTTAAGATCGATAGCAATACATTAAATACATGTACTCCTAGAGCCCCTATTAGTTGTTTCGAAACATCAAACATCCACACTGGCCACGTCCTGCGCATCGGATATTCGTATGCTCGTTTCGCTATAAGTGATGAAAGACATAATACCCCCAACAATCCTTGGGTTATTAATGAAAACGTTCCTATAAGTTCACATTTCCCGCCTTCCGGTGCCAGCAGAGGTGGTTTTGATAATACGTCAAAAGATGTAGACAGTAATGCGGCCACAACGACCAACGGTAGGGATAGGATCCCTTCATACTCTATAAGACATCCCATTTTACTTTGGATTCTGTGTGCTTTCTCAGTGCAATCTCCATCATTTAAATTGTTAGGGCTTGTCGCAAGATGATCAAGTCACGTGACAATGTCATATAATTTGTCGTATTTTTTGACACAGCTCGGAGTTTTTATTTTTTTGGGTTTCAATTGTTTTTGCTGCAATATACCGATCGTGCTGATAATTAGGCCCTCGACTCTGGCAGGCTTACAGTTGTTATCGTAAAATACGTTTATTCTTGATAAATGCAATTTCTATTTATAGTTATCAGATCCGTTACTCTTTATTGAAGTACTCATTTTCTTTTGAGAAAATGGTTAGCCAAGTCTTTGGCTTGTCCCACCATTGTATTAGGTTCCGGTGGGGGGCTTGTAATGCCACTCTTGTCAGCGACTTGTGATAAACTGTTGTAGCTTGGTGTTTGTCCCCCAGTAGGTGCGGAAGTAATATATGTTGGCTCATCTTCATCGGTTTCTGAGTCATCATCGTCAAATAAAAACGTCTTGCTAGCTCTTGGCGGAGTGGAATTCCCCAGGAACGCGTTTGTCGACGTTGTATGTGGTGGTAATGGATTGGACTTGATTTGTGTCGAGAACGAATTTGATGGTGATGGTGATGGTGATGGCGCGTTAGAAAGCTGGTCCCCAAAGAAGCTCTCTGATAATGATTTCAGTTCCATTTTGTTGGTGCTAGGAGTGGTACCCAAAAATTGACTAGACAAGTTAGATGAGCTTCTTGGTTGCTTGGTAACACCCATAAATTGGTCCAGCAAACCTGTACTTGAACGTGGTTGTTTGACAATCCCTTCAGTTTCATTACTTACTTCATTTTCTTTATTGTTACTGGTTGCCAGGGATGTGGAATTTCCGAAGAATGCATCAGCCATACTTGATGACATAGGTTCTGGTCCAGATTGTCCGAAAAACTGGGACGACAATGTGGATGAACTATGTGGTTGTTTGGTCAAGTCCGTATTGGATTGTCTTGGATTAATCGTCGACGTTGGTGCTTCAACTGGTTTCTTTTCAAACCCCTCTGGGAAGTGTGTATTGGACGTCATACCAAAAACTGACTGGGCAAGATCCTTAGACGAACTTGACGCAGAAATAGAGAACCCTTCGTCTTCAGACGAATCATCATCCGAATCGGAATCGTTGAAACTAAATGATTTTGTTCTCTGAGGTGTCTCGTTCAGGCCGGTAGGAGAATTTTCCTTTTGTTCAGTCACCGGAGTTGAATTAGACGATGTGTTGGAAATGGGAATCGGTTGTGTTACTGGTTCCGGAGTAACTACAGACTGTGGCGATGTTTCAGGAATCATTAAATGTGGTTGGATATACGACTGAATAGGCGAAACCATTCCAGAATCAATCATTTCGTAGTCAATGTTACTACCTAAAGTTATATTTTCAGGGACATCAACAACATCAGCCTTCTTGTCCACAGTTACGTCATTATCCGTGTAAACCGAATTATAATCATAATAGTAGTCATAACCTCTATTTTCAACATTGTGCGACAAACTCGATGTGTAAGGATTCTCATCATCGGATTCTTCATCTGAACTGCCAAAATTAATAGACGTACTAGGCAAAAGTTGAATAGTTCTGTACACCTTCGAACTCGAAGTACTTATGCTATCACTATCTTCTGTAAGATCTCTGGATTGGGCAATAGTAAGGTTTGGTGGAGCACCAGATTTGACTTTCAAGAAGAACCCTCCTTCGTCATCATCATCGTCATCATCGTCGTCGTCATCATCATAATCATTATCATCACTAAAATCATTATTTAAGTCTTCCAAATTGGATCCGTTCCCTGAAGCTGGATATCGTAAACTAGATTTCAAATCATATACACTGCGGTGCATATCATTATCGCTATCGCCGTCATCAGTTTCGGAATCTTCCTCTGGATACTCTAAAGCAATGCACTGTTGAACCTCCTCATTGAAATGTATACGTCTAACTGGAGGTTCTGATTCTTGAGATTCTGCCAGTTCATTGGCTCCTTGCGAGTTAATACTGGCTTTGGGTGATACAGGTTGCGTGGTTTCAACTTCGTTATTTTCCTTCGAAGGAGTAGTTTCTACCCGTAGAGGACTTGGTTTCGACTTCTTTAACAATTCTTGCATTTTTGTGACGGAACTATTAGAACTTTTCCTTGTGTTTTTATATTGTTTATTCAACTTTGCCAGGATGGCATCATAGTCATTAAAGTCATGATCGTCTGGTGCTTCTTCTGCATGTTTTTGTTGCTTCAAATATTGCTCTCTCTGCTTTTGATACACTTTGTTAGTAGCTAACTGCAATTTCAACAAATTTGAATGAGAGATAATTGACTGTTCCACAGTTCTTTTCTTCAAAATAGGTTTGGGTTGTGATCTATTGGGAATCGATATATCACCCGCCACAGCAGATGAAGCAGTATCTGATGAGGCACACTTTTCCTCATTTTCCGTCGACGCATGGGCATCTTCGTCTTTTACAATTGGACCATAAAGCCAAGTGACATCGGAGTCTTTGGACCAGTTGACAACTTCAGGACTGATAGTTTTCAAGTTACTTCTTCTTTGTGCCCAGGTTCTCCATGAAGCGTTTTCGAGTCTTGCCGAATTAGCAACATCCTTACGTTTTTGAATAATATAACGCCATGATTTAGCAATATCAGAAACATCCCATTGGTAAGCCAAATAATCCACATGACGTGATGGTTCCAATGTCAAGTCAGCATCATCGTGGGGTATCACTGACTCCACCATCACCGACGAGTTACCACCATTGCTTGTTTCTGTTTGGTCAGCTTCACTTGTGTTCTCCGTAGAGTCTTCACTAGAAGAGCCTGATGATGACGAGCTCGAAGTGGTGCAATTTGAGCCTTCCGAAGTCATTTCGCAACCTTGCTGCGATTGATTGTATTGTGGGGATAAATCTATGAAATCCAGACGTTGGATTTGTGGAGTATCGGAGTACAGTGGCTGGACAGACCCCGATGATGCTGGCGCAGAATGGGCAACAGAGGATGGTACATTTTCCTGGTTCGGTAAGGAGTGTGAAATGGAATTGGGAACGTCGACGATATCTTGATTTCCGGAGATATCAGCGGTGTTAAACGTGGAGTTGTTGGGGAGCGAAGTGGAAGATACAGGGTTTGAGCAAGAACGCATTCCCGACATCAGTATATCCTTCTGGTTTGATGTATTTGATGCCGATGCCGATGGAGTTGATTCAGAAAGACCCGGAATAAATTCATCCAAGAGTCCCAAACTTCTTGTTCTCTTCAACTTGAACGAAGACTTTTGAAACTCATCATCGTCCTCCGCAACAACGTGCTGGCTGGTAGAAGGACCACCTTCAAACACTTCAAACTTATCCGACATTAGCAGCAACTTAAAAACAATGGTACTAATAGACGGACCCACCTAAAGAATTTAAATAAATAAAATTAATTTTTCTATGGTCGAATTTTGGTTTTTTTTCTGTCTACAACTACTAACAATATTAATGTTTGGGCCTGGTGGAAATTTTGGGGTGGTAAATTCCTACGATTGATACCGACTCAATTGCGATGGTGGTACCGCTATATGCTACGAAACAAAATGTTATGGTACCTCACCTGCGGTACGGTCATACTTCTGTTGTTAACAGAGTTCACCCATAATGGTAATGGTATCATTCATGGACGATTACCACGTGATGGGTGTAGATAATACCACGATGCTTGGACGGGGATCGTGGTAGCGATGGTGGTAGTGGCACTAGTAATTTGTGGTATTTAGCGACATTTAGTGCGACCTAGGTAAGAGCTGGTAAACAACGGAAAAACATTCATGAGCATAAATTGCGATTACGGAATTTTTACGGGGAAAAAAAGGGGGGTGGTAACGGATAAATTTACTTGACTGTGAACCGTCGGCTGTAAACAATTGAACACAATTGTTTACAGGGGCTATTGTTTGACAAAAGTATAGTTGCTGAATGAATGGGATTTTGCCATCGGTGCCGCATCGGACGCTACCTTGCGATAACGGGCGACTTCGGTTGGGTATCGGACGAAACCGTTTGAGCTGGGGGTGTATTCTATATATCTGGGGTTCTGGATGAATGGAGAAAATATAATGGAACGTTACAGACAATCGGGAATGGAACAACAGGGGACCAAGTGGTAGATGGGTTGGGTATACAGGGAACCATGGCTTGGTTTCCATTAGTATCACTAATGCTGCCGATACATCATTCAGTTGCATGAACCTTGTCCAAGAGAATGGTTTTGTTTGGAGTACATAAATGTTGGCCACCAGTTGAGTAGAATTTTCACTCCAGTGTTGGGTGCACAGGATGGACATCCAGTGGTGGGCTGGCAGAATATAAATGGGTGTTAAGGTAACAACTCAAATGTAGACACAGAGAGTTGAAAGTCATCGGTCAGTGTCTGGAGGTGCGTGTGTATGTGTGTGACTGTGCTTAGATCATACCTAACATATGCGATATTTACGTCAAGAGAACGATTATCAGTAACGTCCGTCGACCGGGCTTATGTGGCGTAACGCTAAATCGGCGCGGAGACGCAACCTCCAGGCAACTGTGACAATGACATCGATCGGAGTCTAATGTAATTAATTAAATAATATTGGGGACATTGAGAAATAGAACGCGATGCGCAAGACGAAGATTTACTAATGCGATGCCCTCGTATAATTTTGGCAGATGCCGTTGCACGAATACACTGGCGGAAAGTATACTACGCGTGGTATAGCGGAAATACGAGGTGTTTACCGTTGCCATGAACCTACCGTCAAAATTTCCTTTCGCCGTTAATACGGCGCGATCCATGTGAATGTACTATAGCAGAAAAATCAGAAAATCTGAGTTTATCGCATTTTGATTGGAGGACATCACGCCCAGTATAGTGCATGGATTAGATAAGCTTCTGATTGTTCCATCTGTCGTTTGACTAAATCGGTATTTTGTCCTATTGTTAAAAATTTCTTCGTATATAATACTCTCTATGTAGACATATACTTCAAGTGAAAAAAATTTTAATTGTAAGGTTTTGTTTGTTTCTACTACTACACCATGGAAAAGGAAAACTTGAAGGGTGATATTCGGACCGACACTATTATGGACGACTCAACCAAATCCGAACAGAACGACTTGATTGTCAACGACAACAAGTCGTTTATTTCCACCGTCTCGGTAGCAAAAGGGGAGTTAAAGAGAACATTTTCTACTTACTCCGTGATTGCTATTGGGTTCGGATTAACCAACTCATGGTTTGGGATCTCGGCATCGTTAATCACCGGTATTCAATCGGGTGGTCCGTTATTAATCGTCTATGGTATCCTCATCATTACCTGTGTTTCTTACTGTATCGGTGTTACTCTTTCGGAGATGTCCTCTGCTATTCCATCGGCTGGAGGTCAATATGTTTGGTCGAGAGTTTTAGCACCAAAGAAATATTCCAATTTCTTAGCATATCTTTGTGGTTCCTTGGCATGGGGTGGTGCTATTTTCACCTGTGCTTCGATGGCCCAAGCTATCGCAAACGAGTTAATGGGATTTTGGGTGTTGAATCATCCGGATCACGTACCACAAAAATGGCAATTGTTTGTCATTTACGAATTGGTTAACTTATTCCTCATTATTTTCAACTGTTACGGTAAAGTCTTGCCAATCATCGGAAAAACCGTTCTTTATGTGTCTTTATTTTCCTACGTAACCATTAGTATCACCGTCTTGGTATGTTCCAGAGGAAACTACCAAAGTGCCAGCTTCGTGTTCAAGGAATTCTCCAACGGTACCGGATGGGGGTCAGCTGGTATTGCATTTATTGTGGGTTTGGTCAATCCTAACTGGTCGTTCTCTTGTTTGGATTCAGCTTGTCATTTGGCTGAAGAAACTCAAAAACCTCAAACCGATATTCCCAAAGCCATTTTGGGTACTGTCACCATGGGATTCTTGACTTCATTCACATACGTTATCGCCATGTTTTTCTGTATCAGAAACTTGGAAGCCATTTTCGAAAGTTCTACAGGTATGCCAATCTTGGATATTTATTACCAAGCTTTGGGATCTAAGGCTGGAGCCACATGTTTGGGGGTGTTAATTTTCCTTACTGCTTGTGGTTGTACCATTTCTGCACAAACATGGCAAACTAGATTGTGTTGGTCATTTGCCAGAGACAATGGGTTACCATTTTCCAAATGGTTAGCCATTGTTGATCCAAAATTGGGAGTCCCATTGAACGCTCATATCTTCTCATCCTTCTGGGTCGCCCTTCTTGGGATTTTATACTTGGTATCCGATGCTGCGTTCAACTCCATGATTGTTGGTTGCATTACATTCTTATTGTTAAGTTATATGGTACCAACTTTCTGTTTATTATACCGTGGTAGAAACAATATCAAACATGGGCCATTCTGGTTGGGTAAACTTGGATTGTTCTGTAACATTGTCACTATCATGTGGACTGTTTTTGCATTAGTATTCTTCTCGTTCCCTACTTTCATGCCAGTCAGTGGAGGCACCATGAACTATTTCAGTGTTGTCTTGGTCATTTACCTTATCTGGTCACTTGGATACTGGTGGTTTCCAATCAAATCGTGGGGTGCCAAATCTAAATTCGCTGGCGGTTTAGGTGATCATGAAGAAGTTGAATTCCCCGATGTTTGTCTCACCGAATTATAATCTAGCATTAAGACTAATATAGACTTAGAAGTAATAAATTAATTAATGGTATTGAAATGATGCGACGTAGACCAATTAATATATGAATTAGAGAGTCAGCACAACCTTCAGTTCCCATTTGTGCAAAACTCTTGCTTGCTCGTGGGTGACATTATTCAAGGTATCCCCTCAGTAAAAAGAAACACACCAAGAGAGCAATATTGCAATGTAGAAGAGCCAGCAGTAGCCATGAATTGACCAGGGTTTCCAATGCAAGCCAAATGAATTTACAGAATATATCGTATTACAATATGAGGATATAGCATCTACATAATGAATCACTTTGGTTCATACATGGCACATCGTATCTACACCATAGAACACCAAGGTGAAGATTAACAACGTGCAATGATTACAAAATATATGGACCTACTGACACCTCTCTTTCATTATGAATCCAGACAGGTTCTTAAAAGATCAAATTTCTCTTTCCATCAACACATCGTATGAATTTAGCGATAAGGCGATCTTATTTACTATACATTAAAGATAGCAACACCAAAAACTGGTGCACCATCTAGATAGTCATATAAAACCCACTACCATACACTGTCTACGTGATGGATTACTTTTGGACAAAGTTAATAAAGAGAAGAAAATCTCATTTTTACTGGGGGACATCGCACTATTTATACCATGGTGAGGGAAAAAGGTTTTTTTCTGTTAGCGCGCACTTGCGCCGGGTAATCAACCATCGAGATTTTCTCATAATGTAAATACAATACCTAAAGAAAAAGAGATGCAAAACGAATTCCTCCTAATTTGACAAAGACAAATCCCAGCAATGTTTGGTGTCAGTCAACAACCCGGTCAGAATCCTGGTACTGCTCTGACAACGACTACTGCGAATGCGAATCCTGCATTGCAAACCGTCAGTTTGCCCAGCACTCTGTCTACCTTGGCAACTACCGTTGGTAACGATTCAACCAAGCTTTCATCGATGTTGTCAGGTTCGTCAACCAGCAATTCCAAGCTTTTGAAAGATTTAATCCAGTCAGCACATGATTTACCCCGTTCTGACAATGTTGATTTGGGATCCATCAACTTGACTCTTAACGAATTGCAACGTAAGTCCACACAGTTATCCAAAAAACCATCTAGCGATATAAACTACACTAAAGCACACTATTTATTGACTGGCAGTGGAATTAATGCCAACGAAATCGAGTCAGAGTTGGCTGCAATTGATGTCCGTGATAAATCATCATTCCGTCAACAAGCATTAGAATTGTCTCACGCAGCCCCAGCATCGATTGGCGATCTCGACAATTACATCAGCAACAAGAAAGACGAGAATATTTTGAACACCATAGAACAATCTTTGACGTTAGCTTCCAAGGACTTTGATAATTTCATCAACTCTAATATTTCCATCGACTGGAAAGTCAGACGTGATGAATTGCGTAAATCCATAGGTTTGACTAACTCAACAACTGCAAGTGACAAGTTAAATTCTTCGATTTCGTGGAATAAATCTGTTCCAGGGTCCTACAATGTATTAAGCCCGTTGAACCACAAGCTGGCCGAATTGGGGAAAAATGTGTCTTCATTAAAACATTTGACTAGAGAAAAGTTTGAAATTCACGCTAACATCATTTATCAATTGAATGAAGCAAGATTAAATAAGCAAAATTTTGTTTTGGCCAAAACCATGTGTGAGGCAAACAAGAATCAAGCTGATTTGAAATCAAAACAAGTTTCTGATGCGTGGAGAATTTTACAAGTATTGGCAAATGAAGATTATGCTAAAACCAATCAAGAACAAAAGTTTTTCACTCTCTACCAAAACAACGCTGACAACTCAAGCATGAACAACACCATCATAAAAAGCTCGCGGGGATATTTGGAGAAAGAATTCTACAACTATATTTCAGAATTATATTCCAAAGATGACAAGAAATCCCCTGAATTTGAACCGGCCAATTATTTGAATAGAATCTCATATTTTATACATAATGTGATCTTTAAGAATAAACCTGAGTTGATTAACAAAACTTTATGTGTTAATGGAACTCCCATTTGGGCATCGATTTTCTATTTAATTAGAGCTGGTTTATATAAGGAGGCATTACAATTGACTTTATCGAACCAAGAGGTGTTCAACAAGTTTGACAAGAACTTTCCTGTTTATTTGCGTAAATTTGTTGAAAATGATAATCATCTTTTGCCTAATGACATCAATGAGAAGTTGCATGGAGAATTTAATCAACAGTTCCAATACATCATAAATGATATTGATAATGCCGATGTGGGATTTGATGCCTACAAGTATTCGGTTTATAAGATTATTGGTAAATGTGATTTGTCCAAACGTGCATTACCACAGTCAATCAACCTCAGCATTGAAGACTGGTTATGGTTTCATTTCTCGATTATAAACGAAGATCAATTAAATAATGAAGCTAACTTGATCTTTGAAAACTATACGTTAAGCAACTTACAACAGAAAATCATAAGTTTAGGACCTAAAAACTTCAACACTTCATCGAATAACCCAACATATTTGAAAACCTTAGTGTTGGCTGGATTACATGAACTTGCAGTTCAGTACACCTTTGAATTCATCAACGAATGTGACGCTGTTCATTTAGCAATTGGCCTCAACTACTATGGATTGTTACGAGTAAGCAGTTTTAACAACAAAGATGATTTGTTAATCATCAACAATAATGAGTACAATATCAATTTTAGTCGTTTGATAGGGTCATACACTAGAAGTTTCAAGATCAGTGATCCAAAAGTTGCTTGTCAGTACTTGATATTGATTGCTATGACCGATAACAAAGAAGAAGTAAGCAAATGTCATGAAGCATTACGAGAACTCATTTTGATATCCAGAGAATTCGGAATTTTGCTCGGAGAGTTGAATCAATCAAATGGTGCCAAAACACCAGGATTGCTTGAGAGACAAAGAGAGTTGATCAAACTACAAGATATCCATAAATTTCAACATGAAATCATTGAAATCAGTGCGATTAAGTGCCAAGAAGAAGGTAGAATTTTCGATGCATTGTTGTTGTATCAATTATGTGAAGAATACGACATTGTTGTTTCGTTGATAAATAGACTCTTGGCGGAAATATTGTCTAGTACAGAGTTAGACAAGCCAATAATAAAGTATGGCAACTACGAAAATGATGGAGAAGAAAAACACCATGATACCATTGACAACAATATGATATTATTGGCCCAGCATTTGATGAAGATTTTCAATAGCAACAGTCTTATAGTGGACAAAATTTCGTCACAATCGAAACATACAATATCGATTTTGTTGCCAATTATTGATATCCGTGATTTATTCTACAACAAAGACTGGCAAAAAGTTCTTGATGAAATCAGCAAGTTGAACCTCATTCCAATTGATGAACACGACGACTTGGCCAAAATCAGAAGATTAAGTGCATTAATCCAAAACAATTCAGTTGACGAAAACATCAAGAAGGTCATTCCATCGCTTCTCATTATGACCATGAACAGTTTATCACAACTCAACTACTCTATTTTGACGAAAAGATACCAATCGGCAACTACAGGAGAACTCGAGGTGAAGAAATTGAAAACGATCGCAAAAAACTGTATGATTTATGCTGGTATGGTGCAATACAAGATGCCCAGAGAAACCTACAGTTACTTGATCAACATTGAATCCCTGCTTTAATTTTCCAGAATCCTATAAATCCGGGGACTCAGATCAGTTTAAGTAGACTGAGAATCATTTATTATAGACACGATAGCCAAAAGTAGATTTTCAATATACAAAACGTACACAATTCTATTTTTTGATTTCGATATACTCATCTCGCTACAGTACTGAATATTGTATAGTCTAACAGATAAATAAAAGTACTACCAATAAATACTAGTACAATTGTTACCAAACATGGCACCAAAACGCAAAGACAAGGAAGAGAAAAAGTACGAGTTCCCAGCATCATTTTTAAATGCTTCCAAAGCGTTTGCCCAACTGTTCTATAAGCCAGAGCCTGAATCTATAGTTGATGATCAGATCATTGTGATTCCCAACTTCTTTTCCAAAGACCTTTGTCAAGAATTGATTAGTTCGTTCACCACAAATATAACATTGGAGACGACTCCGGTTCGAAAGTCGAGAGAATATGCTGTTAGATGCAACGATCGTTTCGCTACGGTTGATTTCTATTCTAGTCAGAAGTTATGGGACTACTTGAAGTTAGTGTTGCTACAACCAAATGAGTACCAAGACGAGGATCTTTCAGCTCTCCAGGCGAATTTTGTTGATTCTATAGGATTAAATCCTCAATTACGGATTTATCGTTACACTAAAGGTCATCATTTTGGCCAACATTACGATGAAAGTGTGATATGTCCTCTAGATTCGAAATCGTCCACTAAAGGTAAAACTGGCTGGACTCTTCTAATATATTTGACTGGGGATGACGAGTTTGTTGGTGGTGGTACCATATTTTACTCGGATGAGAGAGGTGTTGAACCGTTAAATATCCATCCGTCAAAAGGTATGGCTCTTTTACACAAACATGGTGACGATTGTTTAAGGCATGAAGGAGAATTGGTAAAGAGTGGAGTTAAATGGATTCTTAGAAGTGATGTAGTTTATCCACTTTGAGCCAACGAGAATCGGAGAAACTCAAGGTGAATTTGAAGACATCATGGTTTAAGGTTTACCTTTCATTTAATGTGTGTTTTATTCGGACATTTAACAAAGACTACCCCATTTGCAATTATGCGACAAGAAATGTTGACTACAGAGTGAGGTTGCGCATCTACTCGAACGTTGTATTTGATGGTATAATCTTTCCTATTAGATAATATACTTATTTGAGCAGTTTTGAGAGGAAGAAGTCTTTTGTTTCCTCAAGAATTGTGTTGACATTTTTGCCAGGACATATTCTATGTTTGACCCACCCGCTCAACTTGTTTTGAATTCTCGGCAACGAGAATCGCTGATCGATCAAATATATTGAGGAATAATCACCAATGTGTCGTATACTTCGACCAATACTTTGATTCACTGCTCTCATACAAATATTCTCGTAAAAGTTTTGGGAGTTTTCATTGGCTTGTTTTGTGGTACCGCCATTATTGATTGTTGTTGTTTCTATGTACTTCCTTTTAGCAATAATTTCTCCAGAATATGCGTTCGGATATGGCAACCCAATCATCACCACAGCTCGAGCTAACTCGTCTGAGAAATTAATACCTTCAGACATCTTTCCTCCAACAACAGATAACAATAATGAACCACGTTTATCGTTCTTAATTATTTGAGAGTATTGGGTAAGAATCAGCTCCACCTTTGATGAATCTTCAGGCTCTTGCAAAATCGGTTTTGTTTCGTCAAGTACACCATATATATGGCATGACTTCCATACTTGGATTACCTGATTCAAGTATTTATAACTTGGGAAAAATAACACCATTCCAGATGGTATTACCTTGCATAAATTCAAAATGCATTCTCCCAAATTTACAATCATTGACTTGTCGTTTCTCTTGCTGAACAGAAATTCAAACGGTGTATTGTTCCAGCTCACCACTGGAAACACTTTCAAGTTATCATCGGGTATAACATGGCCACATTTGAAAGTTTTAACTTGGCTCTTTTGGAGACTTGGAAACAAATAAGTATAGTAGTCACTAACTGGTTCCATGGTCCCACCACATAACAAGACGCATTTCGCCTTATCAAGAACTTGTTTGAATACCACAGATGGATCCAACAACATGTAGTTTATAGTCTTGATATCACCAGTTTCAGACCAAAAGAAACGACCTTCTTTTGATGGATGGTTCAAGCATTTCAAGAACTTGACGACTTTGAATAATAATGGGTTTGATGATGATTTTTTGGTGTCGTCAGACTTCTCAAGATAAGTCTCTATCTTGTATGCGATTTTGGTCTTTTGGAGAAACGATTCCATTTTGTGAATATTGTATAAATCAGCATTGGAAGCTCCAAGAATTGAGTCTATTTCAATTTGGTGGCCGGTTTTAAAAGTATTCTTTTCGATACTTGAATTCATAAAGTTAGCCAATATTTGACATAGCTTTATCAATTTTGTCAAATTAACTCTATTACCACTGTTCAATCTTCTTACAAACTTAGATAGATATAGCTTCAATGATTTAATTACCCTCTCTAACTCGGTAATTGTCAACGATACGGAATATAATGACGTTATAGTATCAAGTAAATTGTGAGCTTCATCAATTACAATAATGGAATCTTCAATGTTCAAGTTGAGAACATCTCGTGTCGAGTCTTGCAACAACATTTGGTATGGTAGGGATATAATTTCGGTCAATTCTAATCCATCTCTCACAGAATAATATGGACATACTTTGAGGTTTGTACCTAATTCTGCTAAATCTTCAATATCATGGATTTTAGACAAGGACAAGTCCACAAACCTCTTCACAACCTTTGCATCCTTAGATAGAAATTCGCAACCCTGTTTCTTTTGTAGATCAATGCAAGCGTCGTTAATAGCAGCATCATTAGTTTTGTTCACCTTTTCATTTATACAGAGCTGTTTTCTCGATCCCATGGGCAAGTATTTTGTTCTTTCAGCCAAATCCTGAAACGAAGAGTCAAATTTAGGAAGTGATAATTGGTGAGCAAATTGGTTCAATTGTGAATGGGTTCTTGATGTGAAATATATATTTATGGGACACTCGTTAACTAGCTCAACAGTGTCTTGAGACTTTTGTAGCAACTGGTTAATTTGTCTGGTTAACACCGAGTTTTCATGTTCGATCTTGGAGATTGACACTTCAGAATCACTATAGTAATCATCAGGCAAAAACTCCAGATCCGGATCCGGATTAGTATTATTAGACTTTTTGATCCGCTTTGCCACAGGCAAATCGTCAACCTGTTGCAAATCCTGTTCGTATTCTGCCAGGATTTTATCAAGGTAAAGTTCGTAATCACGTATTCTTCCCTTTGACCTGGAGACAATGGTATTTTTGTAGGTATTCTTAACCCATTCCGGCTCATCATCGCTATCTGAAGAGTCAGAAAAGTCACTATCAAAATCAATATTGGCAATATCACTATCCAATTCGACAGAAGCATCTGGACCACCACGTAACTCCGCCTGGACATGGGCCCCATCAACACCATTATTGGGAAACAGACCCAGATTTGTGTTCTGAATTGACAGAGGCTTGCATTGCAGAGCATCTTGGACGGATTTGTCGAGTTCGTTGAATGTATTGTTGCGTTTGTAATCCCGTAACCACGTCATGGTGGCACAAATGATGGACAATGTCTTCCCAGTACCAGTAGGACTCTCAAATATACCCACCTTGTAGTTTCCAGACAAAGTGGCGTAGATGGCATCCATCAACTCCACCTGGATCTCATATGGCTCATACGGATGCTGGTACTTGTTCCTACTATTGCTACTCATAAACCCATACAGATATAATCAAATACTTAGTTACAATATAGCTCATCGCGATGAGCACAATTTACTACGAAGGCAATAACATGCTGGGAGCAATTGCCATTTTTTGGAATAAAATCACCCCAAAAATTATACACGCATACATAACGCGTAATTCTATTGACAATTACAAGCTTGTGTCACACTTTTACTAACAAACTCCACGATTTCTCCAACAAGATCAACTTCAGTAAATAAAGCACCTGTATATGCGGATTTTTTGATTTTCGCTTATAGTGAAAAATTCCCCGCTTCAACACCACCAGAGAAAGCTTGTAGACACGAACTACACCGATGTCGGACAAACAAGGAGCCGAAGACGGCCACGACAACATTGCTTTATCGTTGAGCAATTACTATACTCCAAAACACTATGATTTGGACCTCAAAGTTGCCCATTTGAAGCCCAACTTCAATGGTGAATTAACCGTGACCTTGGTAAAGAACACCAGTTTTAACGGACCAAAACCAAATGGGTTTACCTTCAAATTACATGCTGATAAGCTTGTGGTGATGAAGGCTACTGTGGATGACACTAAAGTCGATATCTCCTATGATAGAGCCAACCGTACCGTTACCTTCTCTTCGGAGTCGGTGCCATTATCTGACAGTTGTTGCTTGAAACTTTCATACATGGGAAGAATTAACACAATTAAGACGTACAAGGACACAACCCAGGGTTTGTTTCAAACCAACTACCTTGACAGCATTTCTGGAAGATCAGACAATTATATATTGGCTACCCATTTTCAGCCGCATGGAGCAAAACAGGTATTTCCTGTAATTGACGAGTTACAAGTGAAAGTTCCAATCAAATTGGCCATCACGACTTTAAACAAATTTAAAGTGATGTCTAATGCGAAATTGGTTTCTCAAACCCCAATTTCCATGTCGGACCAAACAAAGTTTGAATTCGAAACTACACCACCAATTGCATCATCGGTGTTTGGATTTTGTATTGGAGCATTTGAGTATATCGAAGAAATTGTTGGGAAAATACCTGCTAGGATTTATACCACTATTGGGGACTCCAAAAGTAGTTATTATGCCTTGAAATTGGTGAAAACATTCTTGCCAATTTTACAAGATTTGTTCCAAGTTGATTATCCATTGGATAAAATTGACTTTGTCACTCTCCCATTTCTTAACGATGGAGCCATGGAAAATTGGGGTATGGTAACTATCATTTCCGGACAATTGTTGGTTCCAGAATTAAGTCCATTTGCAACAAGATACCAATTGCAACAATTAATTGCTCATGAATTAGTACACCAGTGGATTGGGAATCTCGTCAGTTTTGATAATTGGAACAATTTATGGTTGAATGAAGCATTTGCAACATGGTTAGGAGACTATGTTATTAAAGTCTCTGATATCAACGCCAATGAACCTAATTATAACTATCAAGAAGAGAACTTGACCAATATTGAAAAATTCTTGAAGAAAGACTGTTTTTATGGACCAGATGGTGAAGATCAAATCACACCAATTTCACAATATATGAACACCGTTGATACGAAACAATCTGCAACTACATCAACAATTTTTGATACCAATGCTTACGAAAAGGGAATAATCTTGTTACAAATGATTTTCAAAATTTTCGAATACGAAAGCAAAGATTCAAATAAGCTATTTTCCGGGTTCACCAAAATCATCGAAACTTATAAATTTTCCTCGGTCAAATCTTTTGATTTATGGAACATTTTGAATGAGTATACTTCGATTGAACTTTTAAGTTTTATTCACTCGTGGTTAAGATATCCTGGATACCCATTAGTTACAGTCAAATCCAACGATACAAACGATAAATTAATTATCACTCAACATCGTTACTTATTTAATTTATCAGTTGATCAATTGAAGTTGGAGGATCAGCCTTATCATGTTCCATTGTTTGTTAAAATTGTTGATAAGCTTGGAAATATTAAGGTGTTGAATATTATGTTGAATGATAGATCAATGGAACTCGATATACCTGTTGATCAATTGCTTATCATCAATAGTGAAAAGTCAGGTTACTACAGAGTGAAGTATGAATCTACCGATATTATTGACGAAATCGCAAAGAATATCACCACAAATAAACTTTCGTCGAACGACATAATCGGAACATTGAATGATTATGGCGAATTCTTAAGTACAAGTAAATCTAGCTCGCAAGATTTAATTTCCATGTTCAAGATTTTCAAGGCATTATCTGCGGAATCAACCAAAATTGATTTCAATGTGTTGAAAGTAGCTTTAACCTACGTCGAAAAAATCAATGATATTTTACTTCATTTTAGCGAATATGGTAAATTTGAAACCTGGTTACAAGAGTTTGTGTTGAAGTTGTATGAAAAGATAGGCAAATGGGATGAATTGTTAAATTTGACAAAGGAAACAAGTTCAAATAGAGATGTTGAATTTATTGTTCGTAACTCTATTTTGCAATTGGGATTGCAACAAACCAATTTCCAGAAATTGGGAAAGGCAATGTTCAAAAACTTCACGACATCAGGAGTCAGCAAGAAATTCACACCTAAACAATTAGTATCTTCAATGTTCAACTTAACGATTTACAATTGTACTTCCCGTGAGTATAAAAATATCCTTGAATTTGTGAAAAACAGTGATACATCATTGTTAAAGAACAGTGATATTAGTAATGCGGAGTTACAGACTATCGCTGTCACATCATTAGGATTTGTTAACAGTGATAACGATGAATTAATTACCAAGACATTAAATTTCATTATGACGAACATAGACTCGAAATTGATTGAACTTGGGTTGATTGGGTTCCAATACAAGACAAAACAACAAGACAAGATTCGATTGTTCAACTGGTACAAATTACATTATGATAGATGGATCTTGAAGTCGTTGAGAAAAGGTTCAGACTGGTCAAAGCAATTAGGAATTACCATGAAGAATATCACCACAATAGTTTTGGGAGACATTTTGAATTACGATACCAAATTAATTGAAATGAAAGAAAAGTTCATCGATGAAAAATTGCATAGCTTACCAGCCCATGGGTTACAGGAGTTGGTAGAGGAGTTACAACTGGCGAACGAAGAAAAGGAAAGAGTTGCCAGTTTCTACTCTGAATTAATACAGGCATTAAACCGTGCATAGAACTGTAAATAGAAAGGATCAATAAAATGAAATCTAGAACTAGCATGTATAACGGGAATGGAAAACAACCATGCAAAATGAAAGGCGATAATTACAAGCCTCCGAAAGAAACATAGAGCAAGGAGGTCTACTATGAAAAATCAAGGCGGGTGGAAAAAACAAGGATGCACCAATCGTGGAATCGATAATAGAGGATAAGCTTTTAGAAGAATGTTGATTTTTGTGAAATCTTCAAACTTTAACTTGTACCATTCAAGATAATGGACGCCTCCACATGACGTGTGAACAATCGAAATGCATCAGAATAATGATAAGAAATAAAACACGAAAGGAATACAATCAACCAAGAATTGAAATAGAGTTTTAACAAGTTTGAATACTTGTTACCAAGACATGCGAGTCCTGTAAATGCAAAATTCTATTACGTACTTGACACAACCTTAAACAAGACGAGGATAGAAGAAAGTGTGCCTATAGTACAATTTTTCCACGAACCGTTAGAGAATATTTGTGTATGTAAGTGAAAAATTTCTATATTTGAAGAGTTGTGGTGCAACTAAATCGAAAATGTTAGTTGGGCGACCAGTGAAATTCATATTCAATAGCTGAGGCGGTACATTTTCTGTGTAGAGAACCGGTGGTATCAATCACCTGATAGTTGTTGACCATTTAACTCATATTACACCACTAAGTTGCGTTGTGTATACATCTATTCTGAAAACAAGGCAATGGGATACATGAAACAATTAGAAATCTATGGGGATATGTGTGCAACGGCACATAGTGTCCATGGAGGACTAAGGAAAGCCACAAAGGCACAAAGAACCTATCGGACGTAGTCCCAATACGTACGGAGCAGAAGGTTCCATTTGGGCCTATGAGAACTGATGCATATACTGATTAGGGGTACTAACTGTATGGAGAGTTACGTACTTACCGGTGTGATTTTCGTTCGACGGATTCCTGAAGGGGTGTAGTGGTTCCAGAATCGAACTAGACCAAAGGCGTGCAGTGTAAGGAGAGGGTTGTATGAAGTATTGGGGTGTGATGGCCCCAGCTTGGTCGGGCAAATAAGGAGGACCGAACTGAAAAATTTAGCCGTCCTGCACATCTACAGGAGAAAAAACAATAGTGAAAATGGCAGGTTACAAATGGTATAGTAAAGTTTATATTAGATTCTAATTAATTCTATAATTCCCAAAACCAAACCCAAAGACCAGCTTTTAGATTCCCCACTCAACGGTGTCGTGATTTACAACGTTAAGAATATTTGATGCTAACTTGTCGATGTTGTCCTCCGGCAAAACTCTGCCTGCAGTAGGTTGCACTTGCTGACTGGCAGAGACATCTTCAGTAGGCAAAGGAGGAATCAAACTGTCATGATAGATAGTAGCATTGTAGTCGCATTGACTTTTTATGAACATGTCGACCGACGATAATACATCGCAGGAATCAATGTCGTTCTCGTATTCATCAGTGCTAGCATTGTAGTCGTTGCTCATTGTGGACTTCAACTCTGGTAATAACTTAGTAGTCGTGCTGATGGAGAGTGATGCAAACGATGGTGTCGAAGGCATGGTAGGTGAGTCGTCTGATGATACCGAAGACTTAGACGATCGCCTGCTCTGTTTGAACAACTTCAACTTGGATTTCGGAAGGTTGAACGAGTTCATCTTGAGAATTGTTTATGTTTAAATATGTAGTGTAATGTCTGTGACTATTATATATGCCAAAACGTTGTCAATTGTTGTGGTCCCTGGTGAATCAAGCTGGGATTCTCTGCTATTAATATATAAAATACGTTATCAACGGACGATGTGCCCCAACTGCAACCTGTGACAATTACCCGTAATACATAAATAATACTCCCCTATACCTGTACACAATCCAATCGGCAGATGCCTATTTTCCCCGAAGATTTTCACCTCCTCTGTTAAAAGTCGTATATTCTCTGTGCCACCTTGTTGCGTCCCACGGACGCCAAGAGTGTGTCCCTGTGTCTCATTGAACCCTTTATGGAGCAATGCTAAAGTTTAGTAATGTTGATTGTGTAGACATTAATTTTTTGTTTAATTTGCAGGATGTAACTCGCATTTTGAACTTCACCATCCCTAACAACGAAGGGTTATTCTCCTTTGACTGTGGTATTTCTGAAGACTTCAGGAAATTTTCATGCTTCTAGGAGGTGTGATAATAAAAAGCATCACCAGTTATACCCATTGCTCCATTGTGTCGTCGAATGGTTGCATTTTTGTTGCACTATCGGTGTTGTGCCCCAGGTATATTTTTTATGCGCAGGGCCGCTTCATTATAGGGTAATTAATTTTTGACAACGATAATCTCTGCGAATTGCCGAGGTAGACAGAACAATACAACGTCCACAAACGATAACGTTGAGGGGTGTGCTCAGCTAACGATCTTTTCAGACCACAGTAGACCGATATCAGCACCACTATTAAAAGTTTGTTACTCTGCCTCTAGAAGTAGTGGTGCTAGGGGTTTAGACTACATTGCTTATTGCCGATGCTTTGTATGCTTTACTATAGGCCAACTGTGTAAGTGCTCAAGTACATGATTTTGGGCACCAAACCGACGTTATGTGAATTGGTGCCATAGTTAGAATCCAGGCCACTGGGTTGCACGTAGTTCTAGTGTGCGAATCATCATGGTAGTGAATCCGTTGCTGCAATTGGCTGCTCACACCGTTGACCTGAGAATCAGATGCCATTTCCGAATTGGGATGATTTTTGTCTTTTTCGTATAGTTCAAATTTTCACTATTGATACTACCGTCCATCCAGGTCTCTACATTGAATCACCATCGAGAAAGTGTTTGCCAACTGATAGCTTGGTTGCACGATCTCGGGTACATCATTCATGTAGGTCCTCTGGCTTAGATCTACATCATTGCATCCACCTACAATAGAGGTCACCAAGAATTTCCTTTATGAGTAAGAATTTTTCATTTCCTTCCCAATCTGGTAATTTTTGATAATGCTAGATCAGATTGAACCTGATCGTTTTGTAGTCGATCACCTATTCGAGAACATGGGTTACCACTATGTTTACAATTTACTCTAATTGAACCGCAATAGACTCTTGTAACCGTTGTTGACATCGAATTTTTACCATTTTAGTACAGGTCACAATCACCAAATTGGTGACTACATAGTTCCTGGCACTGGTAAAGTTCCAGATACCCGATTGTTCGGCTTGTACTCCAACAACAATTGTCTGGTTCCATACGAATGATGTTGCTTGTGCTTACTGCTCATCGTATGTGATCGTCTGGTTCCTTCTACCCATGCTTTTTCGGCCCTGGTCTGAGACAAGCATAACCACAATGGTACTTTCCTCAATCTACAATGTTTGTAAGTAGCTAATATATAGGTAGCGATGACCATCGTAAATGTATAAATGGATGAAGTGTCCCAGGGCCAATGGTAGTATCCCAAATGCTAAGATTTCTTTTGCAATTTTTATCCATCTCTCTCTTCCCAATGGCACATTCCTATACAGATTAACAATCTCCACACCTCCACAAATCTATGCGGAACGCAATGCATTATTGAGCCACAGTAAGTTACAATAGTAACTCCCTCATAAATCTACGGCTCATCCTCTTGTTGGGTTCGAATCTACTACCTCGTTCATATTGATCATTTATTTTTCCTATACATCAGAAACAAGTATCCCACGATTAACACACAAATCGTGAGGACAATCATGGTGTGGTCTAAAAGTTAGTACATACCAAGATTGTCCGTCTCCGGATACAAAAAATTATTGTACTTTACCTTCACCGGCCTTTGGTGGATACTCCCCTTTAATCCCATCTGCACCAACGCAAGTACACCATTGTTCTTTTGGATATTGGCTCATTGCTTGTGGAATGTGTTGGCCGCATCCAGTCCAACTCTTTAAGTGACAAACAGAACAGTCAACGGATTTACACATGTTTTCGATGATGTTCAGTAGAAAGTTAACTTTGAGTTACTTTGAGATACTTTGGGGATCATGGCTTTTATAGCGGGTATTTTTCCTTCCTATAGGGTCATACGGGATTTGAACCATTTCATGGGGATTGAGATACAACGTTACATTACGGTCACAGCTTGTAGTTTCTTTCTTCTTTCTATTATATCTATTTACTGTTGCTTGGGTAGTTGCAAAGTGTAATAATGGCACATCCTTTGGATACATTACTACATTTTTCGCCATACCATATTTACTATTGGATGTAAGACTTCAGTAGAATGTTCCACATAATGATTGTATGGTTCGAAGTGGAAATCACTCTTTGATCAGCTTGATTTCACTTCGTTCATGATTTTCTCTTTTTCGTCCACTTCTTTTTCTGAGCTTGCTTCGTCCACGATGATCTCCTCTTGTTCTTTACTTAATTCCTCGTTCAAGAGTCTGTCTTCTTCTTCTTTGTCTTGTCTCAATTGCTCATCAATATCCAAGTTTTCTTGAATATTCCACAATTGGCTATACAATGATTGATCGTCTTGTAATAACTCGTAGTGAGAACCTTCCTCTTGCACACTCCCATTATTCAATACGATGATTCTGTCACAATCAGCAATCGTTCTTAACCTATGGGCAATCGAAATGGACGTCATGTGGCCATTTCTCAAGATAGATTTGATTGTCTTTAAAACTTCTTGTTCAGTATGAGTGTCCAAGGCTGATGTTGCTTCATCAAAGAATGTAATTGGAGCATTTTTCAATAAAAGTCTGGCAATGGCCAACCTTTGTTTTTCTCCCCCAGAAATCATCATCCCACGCTCACCGACAATGGTGTCAATTCCATCAGGCAAATCTTTAATCAAACCATCCAACTTCACTTGGTCTATCAACTTGAAGATTTCATCGTCCTTAGCGTCCAACCGACCGTATCTGATATTCTCAAGAATACTATCGTTGAACAATGGTGTTTCTTGTGGAACAATACCAATTTGTCTTCTAAGTGATTCAAGGGAAACCTTACTGATATCTTGTCCATCAATCAAGATTCTTCCGCTATCAACGTCGTAGAATCTAAATACCAATCTCAAAATGGTAGACTTACCACTTCCACTAGGACCAACAATAGCAACCTTCTCCCCTGGTGGGATGGTGAAAGTCGCATTCTTCAAAATTGGTCTATCTGGGTGGTAACCAAAGGTAACGTTTTCAAACCTGATCTCACCGGGAATAGCGGGGTTCAACTTTAAAGGTTGTGCACCAGGAGCGTCTTTGATCTTGACTTCGTGATTTTGCAATTGGAACAAGTTTTCCATATCAATTAACGATTGCTTTAATTCACGGTAAACTGAACCAAGGAAATTCAATGGAACACTCAATTGGAACACCAACTGATTAATCAACACCAAGTCTCCCACAGTTAATGAACCGTTCATAACTCCCTGACATCCCATATACATCATCGCAGTCAAAGCACTGGTGAAGATAAGGTTTTGACCAGCATTCAAGTATGCTAATGATGTTGCAACTTTGATGGATGCAGTTTGATACTTCTTCAATGCCGATTCGTATTTCGATGCTTGGTACAGTTCATTATTGAAGTACTTGACGGATTCATAATTAATCAACGAATCCAACGCTACTGAAGCTGCTTGATTGTCAGCATTGTTTGCTTGTCTTCTAAACATAGTTCTCCAACTGGTAGTTTTAATGGTGAAGATGGAATATGCCAACATCGTGGCAAAAGTAACAGCAGCAAAGGAAATCCCGTAGTTATAAGTCAAAATACCACAAACCATGGTGATCTCAAAGGAAATAGGAATAATGTGGAAAACCATCGCCGTCAAAACGTAGCTGATACCTTTAGTACCTCTATCGATAGCTCTGGTCAACCCCCCTGTTTGACGAGATAAGTGAAATTGCAAGTCCATATTCAATAAATGGACAAATGTGTTTTGAGCAACTCTCTTGATGGCACTTTGAGCCACCCCCGCAAATACAGCGTTTCTCAACTCTCCAAACAACACAGCTCCAAATCTCGCACCACCGTAGGCAAGAATCATAGTGCCCACAGCAACAGCAGGGGCTCCCAATTGGCTTACCCAGTCGATATTCATTCCATCAATGATTTGCTTGAAGAAGAATGGCACTTCCACATTCAACAACTTGGATGCAATCAACAACGACAATGCAAAAATCACTCTAAATTTGAATGATGGCTTATCTTTGGGCCAAATGGTGGTTAAAAGCGACGTCATCATGTTGAGCTCGGACGTGGAAATCTTCTTACCAAAAAGGTAGCTGGAAGAATCCTTTCTTCCATCTGGTAATGGTGGTTTCCCCGAGGACTTGGACTCGCTATGTGGTTTGGTGTTCTCGGGGGACTTGGCACCAGTTTGGGATGAAGAGGGACTGCTCAGTAAAGGTGTCGAAGCTGCCAATTTTGATGATTTTTCCGACGATTGCTTAGATTGGGTGGACAACGCATTCAGACTCGTATCTGGTTTAGCAAAGTTTGACGCTGGTTTGTGTGATTTTGGATCCTTTTGAGACACATTGAAATTTGTAAAGGTTATGGAAAAGGGTCTGGCATGGAGAAACTGGCCATAAACAGGTGTCAATGTATTTAACCTAGTCGAAACCCGAGTTTGTGCTACTCGAATAGCCACTCGAGTCCCCGACTTGACAAACATCCTGGAAAACGTACAAGTTTGTGGAGGTTGAACTGTGGATTTAAAATTCTAGACTAAATACAAGATTTCTGTAGCGATAATATCGCATGTATCTGCACACTTAATCAAACAACCTGAATGGACCGCAAATTTACCGCAGATTCGCACCAATCGAGTCAAACTACCACGGTACCTTGTTGTGGTGGCCCAGGTCAGATCAACAGTGGGTTCTCCCCAAGAAAATTGTCTTCTATAATGGCTGCAAAATAGTTCATTTGCGATATCGGCCAGTAGTGGTTATGGTGGATATAATCTACAATGTGGCATTGGCACCGGGTTTGCTAAAGTGTACATTACTCATTGGTGTATATAATCAATCAGATAGTCTAGTTTATTGTTTAAGTTCGTTAATAGCTTCAGTGATGGCGGTGGAAAGTTTGTCAACATGGCCGGCGTAGATGGAATAAGACATGTGCCCGACTCTGAAGTAGGTACCGACAATGGCCTTGTGAATACCACCAGCTACCGTGAATCCCTTCTTGGCCAAAGCAGCCAAGAAGTCGTTACCGTTAACTCCTTGTGGGAAGTACACAGCAGTTAAACCGTGAGCAGCAATGTCACGGTTGACAGGCACAATCTTCATCCCGTGGCTTTCAACAAAGTCCTTGAACTTGTTGGAGGCATCGGTGTGTTTTTGTAATCTGGTATCCACCCCTTCCTTGACAATTTCGTCCAATGCAACTTTCAATGAGGTGATGGTTTGGATGGCAGGAGTAGCAAAGTAGGCCCCGGAACCCGATTCGTAGGCCTTCATGATTGGGGTCCATCTCTTTAATGACGCAAAGTAGGTCGTTTGTTTTGGTCTATTGAGCGCCTTTTCCACGGCTCTTTCCGAGGCGTAGGTGATAGATAACCCGGCTGGAACCCCAATGGCTTTTTGTGAAGCAGTCAATGCGAAATCGATACCCCAGTTGTCGAATTCCAAGTTTTCAACAGCAATGGAACAAACCCCATCGACAATAATCAAGGTTTCTGGAGATACTTGTTTGACCAAAGCGGCAATTGACTTGACGTCGGAAACAACCGAGGTGGAAGTGTCGACTTGGGTGATGGTGATAGCAGCGTATTTTTCTGATGCCAACTTTTGCTTGATTTGGTCCAATGGAACAACGTCACCAATGTCGGCAGTGACAACATCGACGTCCACGTCGTAAACTTTCAAGCATTCGGCAAAAGCGTCGGAGAAAAACCCGGTGCTCAACACCAAAACCTTGTCACCAGGACTAACCAAGTTGGCAGCAGCCATATCCCATCCCAAAGTACCAGAACCGGCAACAACGTATGGTTGAGCCTTAGGGTTGGTGGACTTGAACAAAACTCTCAAGTTCTTCAAAACCGATTGGAAAGTGGCAATGAATTCTGGCGAAGTGTGAGCTTGTGAAGGAGTAGCCATGGCCCCAAGAACTTCGTCGGAGAATTCAATGGGCCCAGGAATCATCGTCAACTTGTGAGCTGGTTGTTTGTAGGCTTGAGACATTATGGTAGTGGTTGCTAATCTACGAGTGGCTTGTTTTAAAATGAATGGTTTAAAACAATTAATCATTGGGGAAATTTATCTTGCTGCCAATTATCGTCCATATATAATAGTGCGTCCCTAATAAATTTCACCACCACGGTAACTCCCGATCGCCCACGACAATTGTTCGGTGGTGATTCCGAGTTTGACTCGTGCCCGTCGCGCCCTGAGTCACTTTCGTATCGATACGAATATGGCCCGTTATTGTTGGTGATCTCCGGCGCCCTTCTAGAACTGTACTTGTTTCATGTACATGGTTTGTATCTGGTGCTGGTGACCTGAGTGATTGCGATATTATTTGGGATTACGTGGGATGCGGTTGCGTCCTGTTGTGGTGGGGTCTACAGTGGTGGGGCCTACAGTGGTGCCGCATTGCTATTTATTGGGTATAGGGTATTGTTTGTCGTGGCGATGTTGTTTGTCTGATTCTTCATACCCCATATTCTGCCCCACGGTGATTTTCGCATGCTAGATAAGAGCGTTTCTCAATCCCTGAAATTGTAGTACGCTACCCTCAGCTGTAGGTACACTCTACTGTAGTACGCTGCATTCTACTGTAGCACACTACACTATACTGTAGCAATATAGAGGCTAGACTAGAGTGTGTGGTCTATTAGTGTATGCGGTGGTGTTTCGGGAAATTCGAAAATGTCCCGAACGACGCTGTGGTCCCAATTCCATTCCCTATTCAGGTTCCCCTTCCCATTTTCGTTTTGCCACCGACGTCCGTTGACGTTGGCAACACAATGCGGTTGCACGTTCCCGTCCATACAACCACCACGGTCCGTATACCCGAGTTTCCGGAGTGACTGATTTGGGCCTTTTGTGACACCAGCAGCTGGGCGTCTATATACAAAAATGCCCTTTGGGTGCAAAATCACAAATGTACGATAGCGGATAATTTCTATTATCAACGACGATGGCTGACGCACCGGACATCTCCGAATCCTACACTATCGACGACAAGCTCCAACTGTTGATCAAGGCAACGTCCAGCTTAATTACGTATGATGCCTTGGATGACGATTTCCATGATGCATCGGAGTCTATTGTCCCTGACCTACACCTGATAAATGCCCCCGTACACCCTACCGAACCTACACCTACGTTAGCGAGTCCCAATGCTCAACCCCGTGCCAATACTGGCGAGTTGCCAGGTTTGACTGGCCACGCCCCAGTTCTTGCCGATACACACTCTACAACACCAAGAAAGCGTAAAGTCAAAAGGACCCACTACCCCAAGTACACGCGAATACCCGCCAAAATCAGTAGCAATAGTTCGTCTCACGACCTCTTGGCTCAGCAGATCAATCTCGTCAACATGATCAATGGGTGCGGCGGAACCACTTCTTCACGATACGGCGAATTGGATACCTTTTCAAATATGTTGCATTCGGCATCGACCTCTAAGGCTAGCAGCAGAGGATCGGGTACAAAAGGTAAGTCCATCCCCGACCCCCAGAACTAAGCTTCCGGTTCTGTATATTCTTTTCTCGTACTCATCTGCTGGACTTGTCAAACCTGCCTCGCCAGTAGTGTGTACAATGCGAAGACTAGTAATGTGTAATAATGTATACCATAATAACAGTTTTGTACAGCGTCATGTCTACTAACGCGGTTGCCGAGGTGGTTCCTGGTGCGACACAGTTGTCTATCGGCAAAAACGACAACATGAAACGGAAAATCTCCGAAATTTTGTCTCATCTCACCCAGGGCCAAACCGTTTTGATTTCAAGCAAATCAGTGGCTCTCAGCAAAGCAGTCTCCATCATCGAAATCTCAAAACAACAGTTTTTGCTACAGCTGCTGCAGGACAAAGTATACCAATTCAACAAAATAGTCAAGGTTGACGAGCCAGTGAAACCCAGCTCCGACGACGACCTAGCCCTGGCCGTGACCAAAGAAATAACGGGCAAGACCACCAACCAAGTACCCGTGTTGTATGTTCTCCTATCATCTACGTCGATTGAAGCAGACCTCACTACATGGACCAACCAAACCCTGTAAAGTAGGCAAAATCGCCTGGTTACGACGTGACGTTGACACTATCACTACTAGTGCTTATTAAGGCCGTGCATAAACAGTAACTCAGCTCCAAAATGGGGGACAAAAAAAGTGACACCAATCAATTGGTTTGGCCAAATCGCTGCTTTAAAAACACTACTCGCATTACACTACTACATCATCGCATCCTATCGCAACAAAACCCCGAACGCCCTAACATTTCGTGTCGTATTTAGTACTATATAGCTGGTGCTGGAACGTAGTCCGGTATACTGTTCCACCATAAACGGAAGGCTAAATATACGCCCGTTTCGCCGTCGAAAAGAAGCCAAACAACACAGTTGTCCCATCTATGTAGTTCCCACCCACCTCCCAACGCAGGCTCGGCTCAATTCGTCGTCATCTCCCGCTTTCGTCTACAACCGGCCAATTGACTGGGCAAATGGTAAGGGTGATCACGTGACCATTTTTCATCCAATGAAAAATTTCCAGTATGGCGAACTACCATCTTACGATTTTTAAATATTTATTCGCCGGAGAAGACAAGAAGCATTATTAGTAAATAACCATGGTTGCTATCGACAAAGAAAACTTCAAGTTGGAAACTGTCCAATTTGACCCAAGATTCCCATACCAAAACCAAACCAAACACTGTGCCCAAAGTTACATTGACTACCACAAATGTGTCAACGCCAAAGGTGAAGATTTCGAACCATGTAAGATCTTCTTCAAGACTTTCAGTTCATTATGTCCTGTCGACTGGGTTGAAAAATGGGATGACCAAAGAGAAGCTGGTAGATTCCCAGTTAACTTGGATGCTTAATTCATCAGGTACGTGTGACGTACTCCCCTGGCACCTGGTTGAACGGCATGCGAAAGTGGTGCTGGCAATTGGCTCCAGGAGGGTGTATTTCCGTTACGTCGTTTCATTCTTGTTACAAGTTTAAAATATATTTAATATGACTCCAAGAAAAATCTCATCTGATTTAATCTCATATACTATCCAGTATTTACATATATAGATGTTCATCTATTCATACACATCGTTATGATTTCGCCTGTAGTTCTATGTGATGCCTCACAGCGAATTGCTGATCGTGGTATGCTCTACCAGAATTCTTCTTCTACCCAGTTTTCGTTTCTGAACTCATTGGAATTGACATTCACTTCGTCTCCAAAGAAGTCTCCGTAAGGGTCGTCATGGGCCTTCTTTTGCTGTTGGTATAATTTCTGCAACTGTTCCTCTTCCTTTTCTCGGAGTTTTCTGGTCTTTTCGAGGGTGACAAGTAGAGCTTTTTGGTCGGCGATGAAGTCCTCAGTACTCCCCTCTGTTTTAGTCTTGTTCAACTGGTTGATGATGTGGTTCTGTTTTTTCCCTATTGGGACCCTCTTCACCATCTTGTTGTTTTTGAATGTGACAGTCCCGATGTCCATGGATCCATCAGTATGCAAGTTTTGTACTGGAGTATAGATTACTGTCACATTGGGTAACTTGTTACCCTTTATAGAATTGTTCTTTGTCAATTGCCCAATGACGTTTAATAATGCTTCGTCAATTTGCAAATCGTCAAACGACTTGTAATTCAAATCTTCGTCATCTATCTTCAAATAGACGTGAGCTGATGAGTAGTTGTCGACGTGAAACCAGAGGTACTTTGGGTGTGAGTATTTGATTAGTGGGTCATTTTCAACTTTGTCTTTTCCCATGTAAATCGTGTACTCCCGAGAAGTCTCTACCAAGTCTTCTTCGCTGGTAATAGTGGCCTTGTAGTAGTACACCATGATGGTATTAGTCTTTACCACCTGCCTTTGAGTTGCAGCTCATCGACTGCATGTATACGGAGTAGGCATTTTTTCCACGACTCTGTTGGCTCCACCACGAATTGGTACTGGCCCCACCGTAGTGCGGTACTGGCCCCACCGTAGAGCGGTACTAGCCTACTGCCACGTCGTCCTAGCACCGCAGTAGACGAAGACTGACAAGTCGTTGAAATGGGAAATAATGGCCAAAACTTACTTTTAACGATCCTTCTCAATTGTGGTTCATGCTTCAATCATACCTCCCTTCGCCAGAGTGTCACTTGCACTTGCGATGTTTCACAATCACGCCCGAGTGATGGCGAAGGTACGCAGCAACAGACAAGCCATGTAAGAAAAATCAGTTCACTTCCACAAGGCTCAGCCAAGCACAATTTTGCGTGTTTCCAAACGTATAATATCCTGTGATAACCACACACAATCACTTGCGTCTGTGACAGGGCCCCTTGTTTTCTTGAGCATATCTTATCTTCTGCCAAAAATTCAGGGCTGTTTCAGAATATGTAATTCGCGGCATATCTGAAACATACTAGTACATGAAACATTTCCTCGACTCAACACACCTCAAACACTTAATGATACAATTCAATAACCAAGTATAAATACCACAACAAATGACCATTGACTCGTCTAGTGAATCGTGAAATATGCCCAAATACAAATGCCCACATAGAACTGGTTGAGACATGCAAATGTGTTTTGAAGTGTTCCTGAGATCAGGTGCGCCAGTGATGGTGGCTATGATGTCACCGCGGCTGGCCGCTGGTTGTCCCCACAAATTACCGCGACTCGGACGTAAATACCTCCTTCAAAGTTTCAGCGTGTATGTAAATAGTGACCACGTGAGAATACAAATTACTATATTAAGTAGGGATTCTACTATAGGGAATTTTAAAAGTGAAACAGTCAAATTACTTAATTTGGGGTCGTTGGTTCAATCACACTAGCTCACTTCAGCCGTTCCTTTATTACAGATCTTTTTTACTCTAACTTTAGTCTTTCCTTCAAAACTTTTCTTTCTAGTGATCTTTGACGTTTGTCCCATCAATCGGCCCTACCTATTACCTACGTTAACCACCATTCCATACTTTTACATTCCACACCATTTCCCATTGCACAACAAGATTTAACTTTCAGTATTTTCAATATGTCAAACTTTGAGCCGCTCATTGAATTCGAAGAGTCGCTTTCATGTAATTGCGATTCCCACCAATTGATCTTGTCTAACTTGGAGTTGAAAATTGAAACTTTTGAAAATAATGATATTTTGGGTGAAGAACTGTGTCAAAGTGATTTATATTCGAAAGACCAAGTGATCTCATTATTCGAAAACTACTCGTGCAAAGACAATCAGTTCTTAACTTGCAACACTTGTGGAGGTGAACTCACTAATCCTTCAACTTACAAATCGTGTTGTTCGAATTTTGTGCTTAGAGTAACCCAGGTCAATGATTTGACAGCTACTTTTTGGCTTTCATTTATAAACAACCCAACCACAACTATCAATACTTTCCCTAGTTGTACTAGGTTTTTTGCATTACAACAGGGTATTCCAACCCCATTACGGACAATCATATGGAAAAAGCTATTCCTTTTCTCTGGTAATTCCATTCCCCAACTGTCAAAAATCCTTTTTACAAACTTTCAGCATTCCTATAATCAAGAGATTTCAAAACAAATATCAAAAGATCTCCCCAGAACGTTCCCTCTGGTTGACTTTTTCAAGTTGGAAACAACAATTACCAATTTGTCAACCATTTTGAATGTCTATGCTAATTATGATGCCGAATTGGGGTACTGTCAAGGTTTGCTCTTTTTAGTTGGAGCACTTTATCACAATTTCGAATCAGACTGTCAAATGACTTTTCATGCCTTGATTTCAATCATGAATTTGGAATCAGAAGTCCATGATATTTTTGAATCGTATACCATGCCAATTACATTGGGCAAATGGCACGATCAATTCAAAACTATTTTGGGAAAGGTAGACCCAGAATTATATAAGCATCTTGATGGATTTGTGGAGTTGCAAACATTCTTATACCAATGGTGGTTATCGTTTGCATGCTCTCATATACCAGATATGTCTGTTGTAAACAGAAATATGGATTTCTGTATGATCCAAGGGTGGAAAATTGGTTTGTTCAAAATTTCCTTAGGGTTGTTGATTTCAAATAAACCAATTTTAATGGCAGTTGGCAAGGGTGACGAAGAAGTCATTTACCAACATTTGCTAAATGAATCAAAATGGGGTCACGTCGTTAATAACTTGGAATATTTCTACGGTGACTTGTTGTTATCTTGGGACGACCAGCTATTCATGAACCTAGCACAAGTGGAATCAGCCAGATCATCCAGATCATCTTCGGTGTCCAAAAAACTTGCATCACATACCCGCACGCCATCCGTGTTTGACAAAGTCAAGGATTTTGTTTCTTCATCTGCATCTTCTACATCAACAACAGAAAACCACTCGTCGTTGTCGTTGTCTTCAACCACGGCTCATTTTAAGAATGGCTCAGAATCGATTTATTCCGATACTTCTTTGGATTCCAAATCGTTTACTGATTACATGAAATTGCCATCATTCAAATTGTCTCACGAAGACATAAATCACGACTTGATGATGGAAAATCAAAAGTTGAAGTTATTGTTATCTAAAGCATACGATACAATCCACAATGTTCCCAACACAGAGGATCTTCAGCAGGAGATACAGAAGGTGCTCCGAACGTGAAGTTTAGACGAATGGGCACACAATATCAACTTCGTAATAGACGAAACGCATAGGTGGAGAAAGGAACTTACTACAACAGGGTAGAAGAAAATGGACAGGACATTACAAATATATATGATAAATACACGGATCGGACATGCAAACAAATCATCAGCACGTTCAAGTACAAATGTTACCAACGGTTGTGCTATTGTAGAAACTAAATATATCGAGTTGATTATCAAATCAAGCAAAGGTTTTAGTACAAAGAATTTGGCATTAAAAAATCAAATTTTACAGAACAACTACGACACACTCACAATGCAAGTTTATTGCTACAAACAGACCAATGTTCTCAGTACCTTGTTATTCTACCAAAAGCTCAGGCTATTGTGATGGTGGAAATTTCAGTCCGGGTAACCATCCACGAATTCTGAGGAAATGTTCGTAGTGGGAAAAATTTGTTGCAATTAAAAGTTGCCATTCCACAACAAAAAGTGAAAAGTGCAAAGTATCGCAAATTCGGTATAAGATTGAAGAATTAGACTACTGATTAGATCTAATTAATTCAACTACTGATACCAACGAGTTCTTACTACCAATTTTGATTGATTACTGATTTACAGTCATTTTTTAACTTTGCAACCTATTAATCGTGTCTTTAATTCCACCAAGCAGCCCCAAGGGCCAATCTCAACCGGAATCTGAATTACTCAAAGTCATATTATACCAATTAAGCATCTTATTAACTACAGTAACCGAAGAGAATCTCCAGAGTCATCTTCATCAAATCGGTCATATCCTTACTGCTTACCGGGGGAATTTTTTAGTTGTTGAGAATTTTTATAGTAAACTCTTTAATTTAGTTACTTTTTCTTCCTTAGATCAGCCGCTAACTCCTATTGAGAGAGTTTTACAGGCAGAGTTATCCATTGTTGCGTTTGATTTATCAAATCTCCCCATTTTATTTATTGGTCTTGAATCAATCGCTAAGGCTGGAATCGACTTCGTCCAATTTGTGCAGAAATTTGATTGTGAATTGATCTTATCGTTCCTTCTAGTAATTGAATTTGAAAGAAAGAATCAAGAAAAGGTAAAGAAATTTATTCAAGAACATTCTTATAAATTATTAGCTACTATCAAAACAAGAGAGTTCCCTCCAAACTACAACTGGTCTTTGGTATTAGATTTCATTTTAAATACCCCACATTTCCCATTTATCCATAAGCTTTTAACTTTAAGTTCATCAAAAGCTTTTAAAGCAAATATCCTGCCAATTAACAAGTTTTATCATACTATTTTAAATATGTCATTCAAAGAATTATTGTTGGAAATCGGTCCTGAAAACTTGTTGCCAGAAAAATTGTTGCCAAGTTTATTGTCTATCAAACCAAATGAAATAGACCAATCGATTGCATTAATTTTAGCAGAAATTTTGATCCCTAACTCTCAAGGATTACAAGGTGCTCTTAACCTTTCCAACAGCTTGCCTGAAGCAAACGCTAAGGGCGCACAATTGCAAGCATGTTTCCGAAGCATTGACTCCAATCCTAAATTTAATATCAATTGGTATAATGTTTTCAGTCATTTCCATGAACTATTATACGAAAGTTCCAGAAGAAATATTCAACCAACGATGAATAATATTACTCAATTACTTTCATCATTGGATTTCAATCAAGGAATTATTGATATTTTTTTGAACTATGATTGGTGGTTCAGTAACACGCTCTTGTATTATTTGCACAATATGAATCCAGCAACGGGTGCATACGATGTGAGTGCATCTAAAAATATCACACTTTGTTTTGAAGACGATGACCATACTTCAGCAACAAATTTAAAATTTGTAAATATTGCAAAATTGGAGTTGAAGGTTTTATCTTCCCTTCAAAAGAAAGAGCCTATTAATGATCCTGCAAACACTGATTTTTACCTTCAACAGTATTTTGAACGAGACATCCGTCAATATCCTCAATATTTGCTTGCAGCAGCGTTGACCGTCCTTGAAAGAGATCAGTTCCTTGACAATTTGATGAACACGTTATTTTCAATATTGATGGATAGTGACTCTCCTGCAATAACCCAAGTATTGACCAAGTTCAAGGAATTAGATGTTCAATTGATTTTCACTAAATTGTACAATTATTATTTATCCAGACCTACATTAGAGACGGTTAATAAAATCTTATTTTTTGCATCGAAGATTGATCTCATCGAACAGTTCATTGGCAGCTTATGGGATATTGACTATAAATTAGCAGTGAGATTCCTTGTTCAGTCTTCAAATTATGGTTATCAATTTAAGACAGTTGTGGAACAAAGAGGCAAAGATTCTCAGGAAAAACAAACATTTTATCCAACATTATTGGATATTGTTGACGAGCATGCACAGAAAGACTACGAAAGAGGTCAATTGGCACAACAACAACAGCAACCACAAAATGATTTTTATCAAGTATTGCAACTTACTGATGTTTACTATTTGTTAGAAAAGTTGAAAGCTGCAAAGGGCTTATTAGATTCTGAAAAGTTAAAGAACTTACAATTGTTGTTGTTGACTACCTACCCAAGATTGATCAACTTTGGATATGGTCATAATGAAGCAATTTTGAAAAACGCAAAAGTTTCCAACTTTTTCCCACCTGATGTCGAACAAGAAATGAAATCTTACTACTCAAAGATGTATAATAAAGAAGTTGAGATCAAGGACATTGTTGATATGTTGATTTCTATGAAATCAAGTGATGACCCTCACAAGCAAGATGTCTTTGCATGTATGATTCATTCCCTTTTGGACGAATACAGATTTTTTGCTGAGTATCCATTGTCTGCTTTGGCATCAACTTCGCTTTTATTTGGAGCATTATTAGAAAAGGACTTGATTCAAGGTACAACATTAACAGTTGCATTAAATTTCATTTGGGAATCTTGCAACCAACCCCAAGACTCTCATTTATTCAAATTTGCGGTGCAGTCTTTGTACAATTTCAAGTCCAGATTGCATGAATATCCAATTTATTGTAAACATTTATTGGAATGCCAGTCGTTATCTGCTCATGCAAAGATGTACCAAATTGTCAAGGATGCTGCTAATGGTATTGCTTGTACCGCACCAGTGGTCACACCAACACCAGAGGCTGGTCCAAAATATCAATCCATTACTATAGTGGACAAAACTATTGGATTTGTCAAGCAAGAAGATCCTTCAGAAAGTGTTTCGGACAAATTATTGTTTTACGTAAACAATATGACCAGTGACAACTTGAAATTGAATGAAATCAAGGAATTATTAACGGAGAAATATTTTGCATGGTTTTCTAACTATCTTGTGGTGGATCGTGCAAAAGCTGAGCCAAATAACCATGAGTTATATTCTAATTTGGTTAGTGAATTGGACAATGCCATTTTCTTCGAATATGTTCTCAATGTTTCCTTGAAGGAAGTAGAACGTATAATTCGGAACTTCAAGGATTCAACGACTGAAAGAAACCAATTGAAGAACTTGGGTGCTTGGTTGGGTAAAATCACATTGTCTAAGGATAAACCATTGAGAAGAGACCAAATCGCGTTGAAGTTTTTACTTGTTGAGGCATTTGACTTCAAATCGTTGCCCTTGATTATTCCTTTTGTTTGTAAAATTTTGGATCAAGCACAATACTCAAAGGTTTTCAAACCTCCTAATCCCTGGGTATTGGGTATAGTTAAGGTTTTGGCTGAATTGTACGAGTGTGCCAACTTGAAGCTTAATTTGAAGTTTGAAATTGAGGTGTTGTTGAATTCGCTCAAAATTAAAATCAACGACGTTGAACAATCTACTTTGATCAGATCGCATAATCCAAACCCTGCTGCGTTAGCAGCAATGTTTGGTATTCATCCAGAAACTGTAACTTTGGCCAATGACATGTCAAAATTAGTTTTAGAGAGTGGGGAACATTTGGATCAAAATGCACCTCAACTTCAACAAACTCAACTTAGACAAATACCACAACAAATAGCAAATCAACCTCAACCTCAACAAGTTGTTGAGCCAACATTGGACACAAGCTTTAGTAATTTGATGGGCAACAGTATTTTCACACAACATGCTAATTTGAGACGTGCTTTCCAAGCCTCATTATCTAGAGCAGTGCGTGAATGTGCTGTGCCAATCTTAACCCGGGTATCAGAAGCAGTTTTGACTACAACAGAAGCAATGATGAAGAAGGATTTCGCAACTGAAAGAGATGTACAAAAATTCAGAAAGAGTTATCAAAACTTGGCACAACAGTTGTCGCACAGTATGGTGCTTTGCAGTGGACGTAAATTATTGTCCGAAACCATTGAAGCAACAATGCTTCAGTTACTTGGTTCAACGCCTACTGAATTCCCATTGTCTGAGTTGAACACGGCCATTCAAGCTAATGTTGGTTTGTGTGTTGATATTGTAGGAAAAATTGCGTTGGACAATATCACTGAATTGATTGACGAAAGAATGCAAAGATATCTCACTGTTCGTGAACTGTTAAACCCATCTGAACCATTTGTTGAAGAAGGTGCATCAGAGTACGCATTGAGATTACCAGAACCACTTGGATTGAATTCAAACGGTCTTTCAACCAACCAACTTCGGATTTATGAAACTTTTGGTTCTAATGCAATTAAAAATGAACAACCTCAGCAAGCACCACCACAAGAAGTTCAAGTTGCATCTCAAATTCCTATTTCACAAGAAGAGCCAATTACCTTTGAACAACTTTTTGCTATAATCACTCAGAACTGTGAAAAGGCAATTCAATTATTGGAAGATGTTAAGGAAACCAAATTACAAGAGCTTCCTCCATCACACCCTATAATGACTGCTCTTACACAAGCCTTGACAGTAGCACAAAATAATGCTTTGAAATACCCTGAATTGTTGTTGAAGGCAGCACAATACGCTGTCAACTGTCTTTTCACCCAAACTCATGAAAATCCAATGTGCACTGAAATTTATGTTGTTGTTTTGGATAAGCTTTGTGAATACTCACCATCTACAGCTAAAGATGTGACATGGTGGTTAGTTCATTCGTCTGATCAAAGAAAGTTCAACATGCCAGTCATGTATGCATTATTAAAGGTGCAATTAGTTTCTCCTACTAAATTGGATTCGTCAATTGGAAGGTTGATTACTGAATCTAAGAATCCTGTGGTCATTAAATTTGCCTGTGGATTATTGCTGAAGATTTTCAGTTCAGATGAACCAAGACCTATTGCATTAAGATCAGAATTCGCATTCACCTTAGATGCTTTAAACAACTTTGTTCCAGAAACTGGAAATGAGGAACAAGTAGCTGCTAAGGAAGCTTGTGATAAGTTGTTTGAAGTTTTAGAAAAATTATCAGCTGCAGCATCGGGAGATCTTTACACTCAATTGGGATATGTTTTTTCTGAATGGATCAAGTTGTTAACTCACGGTGATGAGACAAACCACTTGCAAGACAAGTTCATTGACGGCTTGTTGACAAACGGAATTTTGACTAGCCCAGAACAATTCCAAGTATTTTTCAAGGCTGCAATTGAAGTTTCTGTCAACGCTTTTGCAATTGAACACGAAGTTAGAACAAGAACTCAACATGAAACATATTTGACGGTGGATACGTTGGCTATGTTGATTGTTAAGATAATCTTGAAGTTTGATGATAAAAAACTGGCAATTGAATATTTCAAGAACGTTATTGGGGTCATTATTGTTAGTTTTGCCAGCGAACATGAAAGCGGGCTGAATTGGAATGAAAGAGCATACTTTAGATTCTTTTCCTCTTTGTTATCGGAGTGGGCTGATGCTTCAATTTTAGATGCAGATGCAACTAAAGACTTAGATGGAGACTTCTACACCTTCATTGGGGAAGTATTAAACTCGTTACAACCAATTGTTTATCCAGGCTTTACTTTCGCCTGGGTTTCATTGATTGGACATAGAATGTTGTTACCTAAATTGCTAGAGTTACCAGAAAAGAAGGGTTATAAAACTGTTGTAAAGTTCTTAACATCATTGATGAAATTCCAAAATGTTTATTACAAGGATTTCAACCATGATATATTAAACGTTTTGTTCAAAGCAATCAATAGAATTTTTATTGGTTTGACTCATGATTATCCTGAATTCTTGGTTCAATGCCATTACCAATTAGTCACGTCAATTCCAAAAGGATACACCCAATTAAGAAATATCATATTATCGGCAACACCATCGAATGTTCAAGTTCCTGATCCATTCACTTCGGGATTGAAAGTTGAAAGATTACCAGAAATTAACCAAGCACCAATTGTAAACTATGCTCCGGTTGACGACTTGGCAAAGATTGGATTGAAAAAACCTGTTGACAATTTCTTAAGAATTCCTGCTCCAGCATTGATGAGATCAATTTATACTGGATTAAAATTGAACCATCCAAAGGAAGTTGAAGGAATTGATATTGTTCACTACAATGTTAAATTGATTAATGCATTGGTGTTACATGTTGGAATTTCTGCCGTCAGTGACAGGCTACCAAATAACCGGGTATTCAATGTCAAATCGTCACAAGTGGCGTTATTGGTTGATATTATGAATTACGGTTCGTTAGAGTTCAAGTTCCATATGATCAATGCCATTGCCAATCAATTGAGATATCCAAACAGCCATACCCATTGGTTTGTGGGAATCATCTTACATTTCTTTAGCAACGATCAAATATGGGGATCTGCTAAAGACCAGCTAGTCATACAAGAATTAATCACAAGAGTATTGTTGGAAAGAAGAATGGTATCGAAACCACACCCATGGGGATTAACAATTGTATTTACCGAACTCTTGAAGAATGGCGATTACGGGTTCTTTGACTTGCAATTTGTTAAAAATGCGTCACCAGAGCTCACCAGTGTGTTCAACGCATTGTCTATCAATGTGAAGAACTCAACCCCACCAGTTAGCGAACAAATTAAAGCTCGTTAATTCGGGTTTAATGAAACACCCATTATGTATATTAAATGTATATTAGAATCACGGCCTGTTTACGTCCAGTGTAGCGTCGTCGTAGCCTTGTGGAAGCCTCGTTGTAGCCTTGTGGAAGCCTCGTTGTAGCCTTGTGGAAGCCTCGTTCTAGTGTTGTAAAGCTCGAGACCTGGTCGGTTTTATCGTTCGACCGCGCTACCATGTGGATTCCCCCAACGGTGCGGGCTGCGAAAGACGATCTAGCAAACATTGACAAATTTCACCTCCTCTTAATTCGACCACGAGTTACTTTGATAGGATGTCTCGGGTGAAGCGGATTGCCAAAGAATTGGAAGAGTGTCGTCAGGACACAAAATCAGGAGTGACCCTTCAATTACAAAATGAAAACGATTTGACTAATTTGACAGGATATTTCACCGGACCACCAGATACGCCCTACGAAGGAGGTGTGTTCCAAGTCGACATCAGCATCCCCAACGAGTATCCGTTCAAGCCACCACAAATGAAGTTTGCCACCAAGATCTACCATCCTAATATCAGTTCGGTGACCGGGGCCATTTGTCTTGATATTTTGAAGGATGCCTGGACCCCAGTGTTCACGTTGAAGAGTAGTTTAATCTCGTTGCAATCGTTGTTACAATCACCAGAACCCAACGATCCTCAAGATGCCGAGGTTGCCAAACACTACTTGACGAATAAAGCCGGCTTCGAGCAGACAGCAGCATACTGGACCAAGATCTACGCCAACGAAGACAAGTCGCAAGAACCATTGAAAGACTCGGCACTTTACGGAATTGACGACGAAATCGTCGCCCAATTTGAAAACATGGGGTTCCCAAGAGACAAAATAATCGAGGTGTTGAGAAGAATGGGCATTAAGACCTTCAACAATGTGTCCAACAAGGCGGAGACCGAAAACAAGATTTTGGAAGAAATCTTGCGAGAATGTCAATAATGACTTCAGTTCCCCATTTCTGGCATAACTCTCATCCGAACTGTACTGACGGAGCTGTTACTCTGGAAAAGCCTCGAGGTATGGTTAGGTGTTAACTGATCTATTTTAGACGTAAAATTCCGGTTTTTTTCGGTTCTCGTAAAATCAAACAAAAATATAGCCAAATATACGTAATTCTGCAACCGCTCATACCACTTTTCATTGCCTTATGGCTGCTTGTAACTTTAGGTTAACAATCAATTGATGGAGTTGTTTCCTGTATACAACTAGAACATGAAAATTTTCAAATTTGTAGGCAAATCTTATAGCAAAGTGAAGAAGACGTGCTAAGCACCTAGGAACCTGTAACGTTTTTGATATTTTACCAACTGGACGTCTTATACTATGACCACATCGCCACCACCAGCAGCTTTGGAGTCGGAACCTGTTTTACTGGACGAGAAAGCATCCAGCATCGGATGGTTCTTCATCAACAAGTATTATGATTTCCACAACCTGGGGATCGATAATATCTTCAAAATCTACCAGAAGTCGGCTACTATTAGCCACGGGTCTTTTCCTGGGTTTCCAGGAGGCTCGGCAAACAAAATTTTCAAGGCCAAGGGTATTGAAGCTATCAAGTTGAGATACAAGAACGACGAAATCACCAATAATAATAGGATTGTCATCACCGACGCAGCTTTTGAAGTGTCTATGGACAAAAACATTTTGATTGTTGTGTTTGGAGAGTGGGCCAAAGGTACGTCATCGTACTATCATTTCACGCAAACGTTCTTGTTAACCCCAGGAGCAAACAACAACACTTTTGACGTTGCCAACGACGTGTTGAGATTCACTAATTATGACCAAATCGACGAAACTTCGTCAGCACCGGTAGCCCAAGCTTCTCTGTCGGAAAAGACGGAATCAGAAAAACCTTCTACCAAGCCAGACACCAAATCCCAGCCTGTCAAAACTGATTCGGCAAAACCAGAGCCATCCAAAGAACCTACTAAATCCGAACAAAAACCAGAATCAACCAAATCTGAGCCAACTAAGGCAGAATCCCCAAAAGTCGAATCCGGTAAATCTGACAATAAACCAGAAACTAAGAAACCGGAAGTTACTAAACCGGTAGAACCTAAACAAGATACCCCCGAGGTTGGTGATTCTGAAGAGTCCAAGACCACGGCATCGGCGCCATCTACGCCAAGTGGATCCAAATCCGAAACTACCGGGTCTCAAGAAACCCCATCCACAAGTGGATCCAAAGCAGAATCCGATTCCAGTGCTCCGGAAGAACCATCCAAACCTGCTGCTCCATTGAGTTGGGCAGCTTTAGCATCACAAGCAGCCGCAGTGAAACCAGCCAAGGTGCCAACCCCATCAGCTGCTCCTAAACCAGCACCACCAAAAAAGGCAGTACCAACCGCCCCTAACGGCAAGTTCAGAAAGGAAGAATGGTTCCCAATTTACATCCGTGGTGTGAGACCAATCGACGAGAAAAACTTGAAGGACCAATTGTCCAAGACGTTTGGAGAGTTAAAGTTTTTCAGAACAAACTTAAACATTGCATTAGTTGATTTTGTTACCCAAGAGGCGCAACTCAAAGCTCTTGAAGCCAAAGAAATCGAAATAGACGGCGTTACCATCTCCTTGGAGCCTCGAGAATCGAAAACCGGCAACAATTTCCACAATAACCCCAAGAAACAAAAGGACCAAAAGGACGTCAAAAGAACCAGACCCGACAAGAAGGTCACCAACGGCAAGAAGAACGTTTCCAAGAAGGAGTAAGTGTTGATACCGCAAAAAAAATATCATGTCGATTCAGCACCATTTCCACACAAGTGTTCTCCAACGAGACCCTCGGTCAAATCACTCAATTCTCGCGAGAATTACGTCGAAATTGAACCTGAACATATACCAGGCCCACATCTACGTGGTCCACCCTTCAACCTCATCATTCACCCTTCACATCGTTTGGCATTTCAAATTAATAAGTAATAGCATATTGTGTAGGTGTATAGTATAGAAAAAATTTACCAAAATTTAATTTTATTTCCGTACATTTATTTACTAGCGAAATTACCACCACCAAATTACCGTGTCGACCACATGAATTTCTTACGTAGGCGAAATCAGTCGGCTCCCAGCGACGACGATTCCGACGACGTTGGTGGTTCCAACTTCCAAAAGTCCCGTAAACCTCCAAATACCGCTTTTCGTCAGCAACGGTTGCAGGCGTGGCAGCCGATATTGACTCCCAAATCAGTGATTTCGGTGTTGTTCTTGTTGGCCATAGTGTTTGCTCCGTTGGGGATTGCGATTTTGTACACCACGTACCATGTGGAGAAGATTTCCCTCGACTATTCCCACTGTGACACGTTAGCTTCTGGCGATGAGTTTTCCAATGTCCCATCCAAGTACGTCGACTACCATTTCAAAGATAACGTCGATCCTGAGTTCCAGTGGAAGTTGCAGAACGGTACTGGCGCCGATAATGCCCAGTGTATCGTTCGATTCACCCTAGCTAAAGACATTTCTCCCCCGTTATACTTGTACTACCAATTGACCAACTTTTACCAGAACCACAGAAAGTACGTTGATTCGTACGATTTGGACCAATTGAAAGGTGAGCCGGTATCAGCCGACTCGTTGACAGATAAGTGTGATCCATTGCGGGTGAATAACGACGGCAAAGCAGTGTATCCGTGTGGGCTAATTGCCAACTCGCTCTTCAACGATACGTTTTCGTCCCCGGTATTGTTGAACCCACAAAACGGGGAAAATAACCAAACTTATCACTTCACCGATAAGGGGATCTCGTGGCCAAGTGATATCGGGACAAAATTCAGAAATACCACTTATGATCCCAACGATATTGTGCCTCCCCCAAACTGGGCCAAACGGTTCCCCCAGGGATATAACGAAACAAACTTGCCAGGATTGGAGGATTGGGAGCATCTTCAGAACTGGATGAGAACTTCAGGGTTGCCGTCGTTCTACAAATTGTACGGAAAGAATACTACCGAGGCGATGTCGTCGGGGACTTATGAAATGACAATTGACTTGCATTACCCAGTAACAATTTTTGGCGGGACCAAGTCGGTGGTTATCACCACCAACTCGATATTTGGCGGAAGAAACCTTGCCCTCGGAATAATTTACATTATTGTCGCCATCGTGTGCTTGGTGTTGGCGATTGCATTTTTATTCCAGCACCTCATCAAACCAAGAAGAATTGGAGACCACAACTTCTTGCAGGGACAAATGGAGCCCAGCTTCAGAGATCAACTATAGAGTACCGGTGGCGTTAGCGAGGACTAAATAGGTACAATTACCTCCCACCCGTCTCGTGCAAACATCAAGTATAGTATACGTAAGAAGGAAATACATGATACAAGCGAAGTACTTTAATGAGGCAAAGGAAGAGGCGGTGTGCAAACTGCAAGAGAAAGCGTAAGAATATGATGGTGACGTTTGAACCATTGACCATATTGTTTACTGCAGAGATTGCAACCTGCGTTCATTAGTGTAAGTTAAGTATGTAACTATCAGGTTTTTGTAGCACTTGATTCTTCAATCCGTAAATTTTTGGTTTTTGGTAGTGTCACAGCAACTTTACAAACTACAACACAACCACAACTCCTAATAGTTTCGCTGGCTCTCAGAAGACAGAAGAGACGGTGGGCTCCTAAGTGGATGTTTGTAGGGCGCTACCAGAAACTTTTTTTTTGTGGCGCTACCGCTGGTTCACCTGCATTTGTCCCCAAATGACACAAAACCTTCGAATCGAGAAATTTTCGAATTCAACAGAAACTAATTATATCCGCCCAACCATCGAGTAATCAAGAAGAACGAGCAAATATATCACAACAAATTTGGAGGACGATATTAGTATACTTATAAACTAATCTCTGTGACCCTCCAACAAAAATCGCGTTAATTTGGTGTATAAAATGAATGTCAATCCCCATCTTCAGTATTTGCAACAACTGCATCAAATTCAGCAGCCAACCCAGTTAAATACGTCGGGACAGTCGCCACAGATCAATCAGTTGCAATTGCAACAGTTGCAATTGCAGAGACAGCAGTTGTTGAACCAACATTTGCAACAACAACAACAACAGCAACAGCAACAGCAACAGCAACAGCAGCAACAACAGCAACATTTACCGACTCCCTCAGGTTCTGCTAATCCATTGTTGGCAGCATTAGGAGGAGGTAGCAGTAACTCTCAGGCCAACGGACCCGGCGTAGGCTCATCGTCAAACCAAGGTGTGAACCCAGTTTTACAATTTCAGTTACAACAGCAATTACAAGCTCAGGCACAAGCACAAGCCCAGGCACAAGCACTGGCACAAGCACTGGCACTGGCACAAAACCAGGGTCTGCAGACGCTTGCACTTCCGTTCCAGCAGTTACTTCAAGCACAACAAAGCCAACAGCAAATATCGTTAAACACCCAGCCAATTCAAGCTCCAATCATAAAAGAAGTATGGAACCAAAATTTGGAACACGAGTTTCACAGTTTACGGACATTCGTCAATGATAAAACATCTAGCATTTATATTTCTGTTCATCAAGAAATTCCTGGTATCGTGGCAAGACCCGTGGGAACATTCAAATCGTCATCAGATTATCATTTTCAAACGTTACGAGCAAATTCCGATTTATTGAATTTGATTCAATTGTCGTTATGTGTTATCAAGATCAAAAATAATGAGATTTCGTCGTCAATTATTTGGCAATTCAACTTTTTGTATGACTTGACCAGTGAAATGTATAACGAAGAACATTTATCAATGTTGAACCAAACGGCACAGATCAACTTCCCATTGCATATGACACAAGGTATTCCTCATTTTGCATTTGCAGAATTGATAATAGAAAGTGGATTATTATTGGATAATTCAATCAATTGGGTTAGTTATCATGCCGGTTATGACTTGGGGTTCTTCATAAGCTTGCTATTGAACGACACGTTACCAGTCGATGAACAAGATTTCTTCTGGTGGTGCTCCAAGTTTTTCCCAAACTTTTATGACTTGAAATATATTGGTGGTCAAATATTGAATAAATCCAATTCTGACGAAAAATCATCAACTAAGCCTTCAATCGAATATTTGGCGGAAGAACTACATCTTTTACCAATTTCGCCAACTATTCGTCAACTCTTCACAACTAGTCAAATTCCTGGCCATCAACAGCAAATGACCTCCCCGTTACATGCGTACTTATCGATGGAATGCTTCAAGGAGTTGTTAAAGCAATCTGGTTATGATTTGGCGATTCTCAAGAGGTATAAAGGCTTCATTTGGGGCTTAGGAAATGTCAATGAATTCGGTGAAGTGGTTGAAAATGGTCAACCTATGCAAAATGGAGCAATCTCATCGCCATTGACACCAAGCAACAATTCTAAAGCTGGAGTAGTTCACTTCGGAAGACCTTATTAATTTTGTATCAGTAGTAATGTTATTTGTATATTACATTTATGATAAATGATAGCTTAATTTTCGAATCCCAGTAACACAATTAATTACCAGGGCTTACAATCATCACTATGAATGAACCCATTGATTAACGATTAAGATATAAATAACCTAAAGTAAAAACCTATTATACAAACAAGAACTATAAACCTCTATTCTTTGATGCCTTCCCATTCTTCGGTGTCTTCATTTTCTTCATTCTCTTCATTGTTGGCATCATCATTGACTTTGGCTCTCTTTGATGCCTTGGCCTCTTCTTTTTCTTCTCTTTCAGCCCGTTTTCTCTTGTAATGAGCTTTTTTGTCTTCACCTGTTTTCTCTTCAGTATCTTGAGGTGGAGCAGTAAACCAGGGAATCTTACCTCTATTAAAATCATTTAAAATCTGTTTTGAAACCCCAGATTCGTCAGGTTCACCACCCTTAAGTAATCTTCCTTGCTTTCTAGCAATTAACTCAATGAATTCTGTCGATGCTTGTTGAAGTAATTCTGGATCTTCTTCGAATTTGCTCCACCCTTTTACTTCATAAGTTCTTTCCAAATGTTTACGTTCACATTTCTTCAACATGTCTGGAATATATTGTTCTGGCTGAGTGACATGCTCAACTCTGACAACCCCTCTAAACAAGATATCAGATTGTGAATCCTTGGACGATGGTGGAACAATACCAGGACAATCGATCAAAAAGATCTTCTTCATCAACGTGATATATTGCCAAACTTTAGTTTCACCAGGAATTGGTGCAACGGTACAAACCTTCTTTCTACGTAAAGTATTGATGATTGAAGATTTACCAGTATTTGGATATCCAATAAACCCAACGGATATTTGTTGTCTATCAGAATGTAATGCAGAAAATTGTCTTAATAATTGAATCAATGACCCTTTACCAAACGAGTTGGTAATTGAGGCATGAAATGCTAATGTTGGTGCTGATTTAGATAAATGTTTCACCCATGCTGCCTAACATTGTTAGTAAACCAATTATTTGAATTGTTCAGTAATGTAACCAATTCTAGAGAGCTTTGAAAAGTAGAAAAACTATGTAGAAAATGTCGGTCTCTATACTAAGAAATATTCCATAAAGGAGATACGAAAATCTCGAAACACTTCAACTCAAATTGATCCCGGTATTGCTCTAAAACGTCAATAAAAACTATCGACTAGGTGTGAACAAATTCCAATCCAGAACGGAAAGAAATCCGTGAGTCAAAACGAAACACGGGAACACGGGCGAGCAATATTTATCTTCCAACGACGTAACAGGCAACAAAGTAGACGTTTAATCAATATGAATTGAAAAAGCATTGTCACCCTGACAAAGGTCCTTGGGGTAATATACCATAAGAGAAAGAAAATGAAAGTAGAAACAGAAACAGAAAGTGAAAAGCTCTCTAGAAAAAGTTAGTAAAATCTTGTAAATACATACCGCTACCCAAGTAGGGACCAAATCACACTTGTTGATGACATAAATCAAATGTTTATGGGGACATTCTTCTTTAAGGTATTTCTCAACAGATAAACATCTTGTTCCCAAGGGGTCTCTGGCATCCAAAACATGGATCACCACATCGGAAGAATCGATAACTTTATATAATTCGTTCCAGATTCTTTTAGATTGACCTTTGTGGAAAATGGCTTCTTTGGCTTCTTGAGTGAAATCATCCTTGTCCAAGAAAGATCCTCCCATCAACCCCAAAGTGGAGTCTAATTCCATTTTTTCTTCGTACTTCTTCGAGTCTACTTCAGTATTTTGTGCCAATTCCTCTAAACTGGATGCTGCAACTCTTGGTTTCTTTCTCTGTTGCTTTGGCCCAAACGCACTTTCGAAACTTTCAGTTTCAATAATTTTAGCAGTAGGAGATTCTGTTTGGTCCTTTTCATCCAACAAAGACATAGGCAACTTGTTTCTCTTCAATAACACCGAATAGGTGTCGTTCTTTTTCTCGCCCATAGCTTGTCTAAAGTGCGATAATGCATCCTGGCCAATAACCCTAGTATTACCAAACCATTTTCTATTTGGGTCAACTCTGGCAGTTGGAGCATCGGTGCTCTGTAATGCTGCAGCTTTGATAATCTCCCCACGAGCATTACGTGTCGCCCGACCCGTTTTGTACATCTGTAAATGCTTCACCTTTTTGGCATCACGGTAAAAATTTTCACCTTTCACACGAAGATTTCCATCTCTAGAGTCTCCTTGCCTCACTCTTCTGGATTTTTCCTTCTTCTGTGTACCCATAGTTAATCTTAACCGTTGTCAATTGCCAGATCGTTCAAAGTGCTGCCACAAACAACTTTTTGCCAAAGTAAAAAATCATTTTGTACAATATAATTTTTCCATTTCCTAAACCGTGCTCATCGCAGAAAATATTGTCCGGGTAATAACTATGGTTAGGTACAAAACATCGTAGGACGACGTGGTGCTAGATAGTGCGAGTTGTACGAGAAAACGGGCCGACAGGGGTGCGACAGGCGGTGCCAGTTCGTGGTAAATTTTACCCGTATCTCTTTTTCCCCAGGTATGTTTTTCCCTTCAACCACCACCAATTCCAACAGCTTACAATAAAAGTCGTCCTCCACAATTGATCCGGTGCTACCGGTATCACAAGACATTATATTGCCAACTACTCAACAACGCCAACAACGTCGAGAAAAACTGGGCTGGCCATGGAGAATGGCAGCGAACGGCCGTTACGTGACGTAGTACGAGAATTGACTCCAGTCCAGGAACATTTTCTCAAAAAGTATATTTTGGAAGTGCGATTAACGCAAGAAATCATACAAGTAAACTCATCTAGATGTTGTGAGTTGCTAGGGCCGCCATTTGCAACTGACAACCCAGCATTGGGGCTTACCGAAGTGCCGTTATTGAGGTTTTTGTTTGCCAACTTTGCAAAAACATTTCCATATTTTGCAGCCAATCTGTCAACTGACCTAGCCAAATTTTGGCAAAAGACAGTGCAACGATTTATGGATAACCTCCATTCCCTGAATGAATTCGATGCCAATTCAGTTTGTATGAGCCAATGGAAACAGCATGTTAATAAAACGTTGTTATCTGGGCTACTAGTATTTTTCAATGCTTTGATTGTTACGAAAAAGGATATGGAATACTCGACGAAGAACGTTGAAGGAGCGAAGGAACAAACTGTAGGAGGTTTTCAGTCTTCATTGAAAGCATCAGATTTGGAATTCGGTATCTATGAGTATACTCGGATGAAATTTTCGTTTGATACAAGTACCAATATTGTTGCTGTGCGCAAAGCTGATTGTCCCCAAAGCAGGTTTTTGAAGTTAAAATCATTATCTGGCACGTCTCAAAAACATCATTATGAGTTCATAATACAAGTAAATCGACGGGTTAAAACAGATGAAAATTCCCAATATAAATCGCATTTTATATCTCGTTCATATCAAGAGTTTAGGGTCTTGGAAAGTACGTTGAAAAACCAGTTTCCTGGATTAATGGAGACAAAAATACCTCCTTTGGCAAATGAAATTAAACACGATGATGGGATTGATTTCGATGGCGGTACACATGGTCAAAGTGTACAGTATTTTCGAGAAAAGTTAAGGATATTCCTAAGAGGATGGTTGAGCTCGTTAATGGAATATCCTGATATATTTCATTCTGAAACTCTTCAGAGGTTCATTGACTCTCCACTGCTCAATTTCGATACCCTCCCAGATGAAGAAATGAAGGATTGCGAGACTAGGATGGACCATGAACGTAAAATAATCAAAACTCAACAGGAGTTCCAAATCCAAACATCACAAATTCTTGCAGATTTTGTAGAAGAGTTTGACAAGTTCAAGAACTTGGTCGTAAAGGATCCTGGTGTTTTAGATGATGCGTATCGAGAAGTTTCTAAGACTAATGACATTAAGAAATCGCCTATTAAATTATTGAAATTGCTCAACGAATGGGTCAAGTATGAAATGGGGGCAACATTCTACGAGTGGTATTTTGTTTTGGATAACTCTACTATTGTGCTAGATAAATCTGTCAAAATGAACAAGTATATGCCTCGTGGGTTGATTTACAATATATTCAAATTTACCAATCCGGTTCAAATGATCCAGAAAGGTTTAGATCTTTTATTCTTACCACTTCCATCACTTTCATTACACAGGTGGGGGTGGGGCAAGAAAAATCATTTGGAAGACATTGAAGAACCAGGTTCGAAAAACTTGTTGTCGTTAGTGTTCAGTACCCTTGTGGAAGATCATATGGGCAATTACAATAAAGAGTTGAAGGAACTTCGAAATGACCGAATACCTGAGGATTTTGGTATATTCATCGATAGAATCCAAAATTATTACAAGTTGCCTTCCGAATTGTGTTATCAGATCCAAGATGAAGCATACGACAACTCGAAAGACCTATTGCTAACTGTACTAAAGTCTGATCTTGTTGCTCCAAAATTAAATACTGAATACGACAGGTACCGATATGACGAGATTGTCTCAAGCTATGAGGCTTACCAAAAGATTGGAGAAGTTGATGAAGAGGATTTTGACTTGTATCTTGCGTTCAAGCAATATTGGCAATTAGAACTAAGAATGAAGGAGAAAAAGGCTGTCAGACTGTTATGGCAGAACCCGGCAGTTACGAATCTAATTCGGGGGTTCATGATGATTCTGTATCGTCCACTTCTACGCATAATGAGCAAAGCACAAATGCACGTTGCATATCGTAATTTCTACATATTTATTGATGACGTTCTTGACGAATCAGTTAAATTAAACAAAGGAGGCAAATATCATTCGGATCCTCATAGCATGATGACGAAATTAATATCCATAATATCAAAACACGAGAATACTATGTGGAACTTTTTTGGCGATATACACAAACAAGATAGCCAAAACAAGTTGAAAACGGTATTAGATTGGGGTGCAAAGTACTTACGGTTAATAAATACAAAATATGTCGATCGAGATTTAGTGGATCTAGATCTCGAGAATCTAGACATTGTGGTACAGAAAGATCGTTTCGTCGAACAGTTAAATGCCAGGATCAAGTATCATATTAGCAGGAGACAAATATTCAAAGATTATAGAGACGAAAAAAACATGGCTGCAAATGTCACTCGTCAAGATACTGTTAATTTTGATTGGGACAGAATCCATAACGACATCAATGGCACTAAAATAGGTCAATCCCTATTAGGAGTTGATGCTGAAGACATCGAAGAATTCAACAACTTGATCTACGAGCAGGGCCTACCTAAGGAAGACATAGGTGGTAGTGAACGTAACCTACGGCAAAAGTTGTATCAACTTAGAAATTCATCAGAGCATGAAACCAGTGAATTAGACAAGCTCGATGAAGTTGTTAAGCCACGGTTGAGTTCAATGATGAAACAATTAGAGCTGCGTATTTTCCCATAAGTTGAGACATTTTTGTACTCATCGTTGAGTTTGACATTTTGCTGTTTTCCAAAATCGAAGCGGTGAAACAGTGTTTTAATTCTAAACTAGAACAGACTAGAATATTCATATAGAATCAAATACATTCATCAATATTAAAGAAATGCAAGACATATAATCGTATGAATCGGCAGTATTTTTCGGTTTGAGTTAATTCTGCAACATTTTCACAAAAATCGAAAAATTCTAGGAGCCAACCACTGGCAATGTACGAAGCAAGAATTAGCGATATCTACAACTAACTTCCCTCATTCTGACACGTTACAAGTCTACGTTCTGCTGTTTGAGGTTTGTACCAAACACTGTACACAAGCCAGGGGAGGCATGGTAGCATCGAGGATTTTCTCTACAGAAATAGGAGCCAGTTCATAATTACATCACAACCCTACCAAGTACAAAACAAGTAGGGACCATTGGCGAATCACATGAAAGAAAGTACTCTGCTGAGAACCCTCTTGGACGCGAAAGGGGACGCGAACGACATACGCGTGTTTATACGAAATAGGGAATGCGTCGTACGCAGGCATAGTACAAAAATAGAACTAGAGAATAACGGCCCAGGCTGGAGTCGGCAGCCCTATCGGCGTAGAAACGGAGCAATGCCGATTCTTGTGGTGGTGGCGGTGGTGGTAAATCAGAGAAGTGGGCCACAATGGCACTAGTAACTGGAGCCACGTTGGACATAACTTGCAGCCGAAATAGGTTGTGGTTGCACACCAATATGTTTAGTTGTACAGCCCGAATAAACTTCGGAAGCACGCAGGGGAATGTAGACGTGGTGCTACACTTACCTGGTCGTAGTAGTTGGTGTAATCTTGCTGGTCGTGGTGCTTGTAGCGGATGATTTGGAGTAGAGAGAATTCGAGGGCCCGGAATAATTTCTTTTTCCCGGAATTCGTTTTTCGCTCATCCCACCAACAGGAAAAATCTCAAAATGAAATAGTTAATTATAACAAGCAAATTAGAGTTGACAACATGAGTGAACCTATTCGAAGCAAAAACGGAGACATCTCCAAAGCTCCTACACCGCAGAATACCCCTGCTTCTGTGACCAATTCTTACTTGAAAAGTCAGCCACCTACCGTCCACACGATTTCTGAAGAAAATGAAGAGTTGGGGCAACAATTGGCTAACAATCCGGCATTATTATCAATGATCCAAGGAAAGTTATCAACTCTTGTTGGTCAGCAATCCGGATATGTTGATGGTTTGTCCAAACCTATCAAGAACCGGGTCTTCGGGTTGAAGGCCATTCAACAAAGCCAAATGAAGTTGGAGGCGGAATTCCAAAAGGAGTTATTGGATTTAGAAAAGAAATACTTCAAGAAATACCAACCACTTTATCAAAGAAGAAAGAAGATCATTAATGGCGAAATCCAACCGACCCAGGAAGAAATCGAAGAAGGTGAACAGTTGGATGAAGAAGAAAATGAGGATGAAGACGAAGAAAAGGTAAAGGAAGTCAAGGAAGAGGATGAAGAAGAAGACGAAGAAGACGGAGAAACGGGTATTCCTAACTTCTGGTTGACTGCTTTGGAAAACTTGTCCACAGTATCAGAAACCATCACCGAAAGAGATTCGGAAATTCTTTCATTTGTATCTGATATCAGAATGGAATACCTTGAGACTCCAGGGTTTGAATTAATATTCGAATTCAAACCTAACGAATTCTTTTCAAACCAAATTTTAACAAAGACTTACCATTACCAGCCAGAATTAGGGTATTCTGGTGACTTTGTTTATGACCACGCAGATGGTTGTGAAATCAACTGGAAGTCTAAGGAAGTCAACCCAACAATCGTCATTGAAAGAAGAAAACAAAGAAATAAAACTACGAAACAAACCAGAACTATTGAAAAGTTAACCCCTACTGAATCATTCTTCAACTTCTTTGACCCACCAAAACCACCAAAGCACGGTGACGAAGAAGATGAAGAAGACGAAGATGAAGAAGATGAAGAAGATTTAGAAGCCAGATTAGAGTTGGACTACCAATTGGGAGAAGAAATCAAAGATAGATTAATTCCAAGAGCAATTGATTGGTTTACTGGTGATGCAGTTGGATACGGATATCCTGAAGATTTTGATGGAGAAGAAGAAGAGTATGATAGTGAAGATGAAAATGATGAAGATGATAGTGATGATGAAGCACCAAAGGAAAACCCTCCTGAATGCAAACAACAATAGATACCTGATCTATACTTAGTAATTTGCAAGTTTGTATTTAGCAATGTTAATTGACTAAAATAGGAATTTGATGTAGGAACAAAGCTCAGCGACGCTAAGATGGAAGCACGACGCAACTGTATACCAACAAACAAGGAATTTGGCCCATGAACTGGGGCAGAGTGGGGAACGTAGCTAACACAACCGGAAGTGCAAGAGAACAATTGGTAACAATTGAAGGAAGATAACACAAAGCGCGACAAACACCTGGGAAAGTATAACCATTGTGCTATTTATATATGAATGTGAACCTGTTCCGGTTGCATACGAGATATAAGAATTGACTTGAAAAACAAGTTCCAGATAAGAATGTGATGGGAATGAGTAAGAATGTAAAACAGCATTATGAGCATAAATGAGCACTTGGTAAGATATAAAAGGACCCTCAAAAATCAGTGGAAAATTGATTTCTGATGTGGGAATATTATTCGGCTAAATCAACGTGTTTTAAGATACAACCGATGAACAAGATCTTCACCAATACCTACAGCAATACAGCACGAAACTTAACTGGACGTAGTAGACAAACGTAGCACGTATGACTATCCAATCATCGAATGAACGTGTAATCCGAACGAGTTGTATGGTGACCTTAGGCGTATCAGAGGCAGCACTCATGGTCTATTGTGAGTAGATAAACACTGGTGGTGTGATGACTTCCGTCACATGAAACCGAAGTTTGAGACGATCTCCAGATAAGTAAAGCAGTCCGAGTACTTTTTCGATACATTGAGCCACAAATTCTGCAGCCGCTCACAACTTGCTTTCAAAATCATATGGGAATAAAAATTAAAAATGGCATCGGAATATCTAGGACGGTTGAAACGTGTAATGAAAAATGTTAACCGTGTAGAGCCATGTAACATTGCTGTTGAACGTAGCCACTAGAGTGGACTAGAGTAGACTAGAGTAGACTAGAGTGACGTGGAACGAACTACAAGGTACACTATTGTGGCACAAAGTACAGGGTACATTGCAAAACCGCGAAGTACGAACCGACTGTTTACTGATCAAGCATGTGCAAAGATCTTGTCATGATGTAACCTACATACAGATTTGACTAGGAGTCATTGTGAAGAGGTTAGAATAGACGTGCTGCAAGCCCAAGGCAGCATTACGACTATGGGGTGACAATAATACGAATGGAGTGGACCTGGCAGAAAGAAAGTTATGGTCAGCGTTCGCCAAGGCACGAGACAAAGAACTAAACAATGGCTAACCGTGCCATCGTTCAATTCGAGATGAACCTCGTACCACCCAAAACACCTTTCCAATATGGACATAATAAGAGATGGCATTTCATGGTAGGCTGCCAACTTCAAAATCAGCCAGAATAATCGAAGACACATACATGTAGACCTACATGATACATATGATTAAAAGATTAATCACTCAGGAGACTACTGCCGAGGACATTACCGTGCATCGACTATGCCCGGTTTAGTAGTGAGATCCTAGGGGGTGCGTAGTAATGTAATGTATAGACAGCAGTACAGCGTGGTAGTCCGAAATCCGTGTCAGCATGATTTCCACAAAGCAATGTCTAACCAAGTGGATAATACATAGTCATCACCACCTTCACTTGTGGATCTCGACATTGCACATACGGCGTTATGTAGTCAAGAGAAAGTTGTAAAATATAGGCGGTTTTCGGTGATGGTTTTTTCGGGTTACTGGAAATGGTTTTTACGATACAGACGCACCTCATCATTTGCATGTGAAATTCCGCCACAGTGGTTATTTAAACCTGATGTTTTCTTTCCAGGAGTCAGAAACAATTGAAAACCAGCTAAAGCAATCATCATTAATCATGTCTACTACCTTTGAGTCTAAAACAGCATCCCACATCTACTCTTATGCCTTGGTCAAGCCTGTTGTTGACTACGCATTGTCTTTATCCCTTATTGGGTACGTTTACAAATACCTTGCTGTGGTTTACAATTCCATCAACTCCTACGTTTTAACTCCATACTTGTTGCGTTACTTAGTTGCCATTGATTCTTACTTCAACTTTGTGTTGACTAAGTACTTTGACAACTTGGTTTTGCCTATCCTTGTTTCCTACTACCAACAATTGGTCAAGTTGATCAACTACCCACAAGTCACCTACTTGAAACCAATCAATGACTACAGCTTGAAACACTTGCAAGCCACCTTCCCTGATGCTAAGGTTTCTGTTGAAAATGTTAACTCGGAAATTTCCAAATCCTACTACATTATCAACCAATTTGTCTCTAACTTGTTCAAAACCGTTGTTTGCACCAGCACCACCATCAGATCAAAAACCGATGAATTCACCAACTCGGTAGTTTCTACTTACAACAAGGAAGTTTCTGCTGCTAAGGACTCCAACATTGTTTCCAAAAACATTTCCGCATCTTACAACACTGCCACCACCACCTACGAAACTTACATCAAACCTTTACAACAACAAACTTCTGAGTTGGTTACTGATGGTAAGAAAAAGGCTAACGACTTGGTTGTCGATGGAAAAAAGAAGGCTACCAACTACATTAACGACGTTACCACCCAAACCAAAACTAAGGCTACTGATTTTATCAACGATGGTAAAAAGAGAGCTTCTGAGTTTGTCACCATTGGTAAGTCCAACGTGGTCGAACCAGCTACCGAAAAAGTTGCCGAAGTTGTTTCTGTCGAAACTTAAATTTCTCATAACCCACACCGGAGGGTAATAACCCCTTAATCAAGGAGCATGGAGTACTTGTTCCAGATTGTATTAATTATTTATTTCTTTTATACCTTCTCATGGATGAGAATTTTGCTTTTTATGCACTTATAGATAACTATATTTATTTTTTCAATATTTAAACCAACGTCAAAATTCTAGTCTGTAGAGCTTATCAGTTGACATTCATCCCTTGATGCAAATCTGGACGTATTTACGATACGTACTTTGCGCACAATTTATCTAAATACAGGATTGCATATGCAACTTACTTTTAAATACGGCAGGAATGAAATATCTTCATGTCTGGACCTTGGCAATAATTTCCGTATTTGACAAATCCTTCCTCATATAGCCTAGTGCTGGCGATACGATGCCCAGACTCAATATTTATCTGTTTTATTCAGTACGACCCAGTACACATTTGATGAATTGGAAAGACTACGGAGGCCAGAATTACTGAATTGGATGTATTGTGCCTAAATCGATAACCTTGATATCTTTGTTGTGTTCCAAGATTTTTCATTGCAGGGTACAAATATTCTTGAATCAATCTCATTTATTGAAAGGATATATACCAACGCTTATGAGAAAGTTCTAATATAGTCAACTCCTTTGGCACATTGAGGAACTGTCATTTGCGAATGATTTAAGATTTCCTGGTCAATTTTAATTGCAACAGCGACGGTTTTTGCGCTATGGTCGTGTTCAAGAATAATACCTGTGTTTGCCTTATCGATCTTGTACTGGGTCAAATCACGGTATATTTGTTGTTCATGTGTTTCTCTCGTATTATTGTCCAACAACAACTTCCAGTCAAAGGTATCGAAATCCCATAGCACACTCTGCATGCCAAATTGTCGGATTATGGCACGAACCCTGTTGTCTAGGCCACCATAAGGAGGCCGAAACCATTTGGGCAAATGGTTAGAAGTTGCATTCATTGCCCATATTGACCATTCAAGTTGTGCAACAATCTCTTCGTTTGTTAGACTAGGTAAGTACTTGTGGGACCACGTATGAGACCCCATAATATGTCCCTTGGCAACAGCTTTACGATATATTTCGGGATATTTAATAATGTTAAGTCCCAATGTGAAGAATGTTGCTGGACGTTTCAAGTGTTTGATTAGTGCCTTTGTATGAATTGTAGGTCCATCATCGAAAGTTTGTGTCAATTGTCTACATGTGTAAACTTCGTCTGGCGTAACACAATGGAAGCAGTCAAAGGAACATTCTTTGCGAACAATTTCACATTGAGATTGAGAATGTCTAGAAACGTTAGGGACCTTGGAAAAGTCGATAAAATCCAAAGGGATGTATGGTGGATCCAAGCCTGGCCATTGATTTAATCCTGTGAAATCGTGCAACCACGAGGGGAACGGAAGTTTAACAGGATCGTCTACTCGAATCGAATAACAACTAGCCAAACTGGTCCAGAACAACACAAATAACAACATTCAGATATATCGCTACAATAGCTTAAATTTTACATTTGTGAATATTTTTTTGCAGCCATTCATTTGTGCATTGTTTACAAATCTGATACAAGATAATTATCGTGCACGCACAGAAAGATTTACACATTTTTAAACCCTCACCATACATTACCAAAACACGCTATATACTCCATATTATTTACATTCACGTTTCGTACCATCCTGTATGTGACTTCCACTGCACCAATAACCCAAACCCAGATTGTAATTGAAATAGAGCAGAATCTGTAATATTTAACCCATTTTCATTGTTTTGTACCCGTTTCATTTACCTTGACTTTAAGTTCAGATATAGTTACTTCTTGCTCCTGTAATTTTTGCTTCAATTCGTCGATTTGAGATCTCAATCTAGCATTTTCATCACTAACAGTTTCGGAATCTGTTCGTATTTTCTTTGTTCCCTCATTACTCATTGATGGATGACGCTTATGAGATATTGATAGTGTGCTAATTTTGTTCGATGTAGGGGAATCTTCGACACTACTACTATGGAGCAAACTAGCATTTCTGCCTTTCTTTTGCTCATATTTACTATCATCAGTTTCATCTGAATTACTGGAAACAGAAATTTCCGGAAAAGATGTATCAGAATTGTCTCGATCGCTTGTAGAGGGTCTCGAATCGTTGGTGTCTACTCTTTTATTAGGTTTTAACTTTGAATAGCCCTTACTTCCTGGTGCAGATTTCAAAACTTTGATTTCATTCTTTAACCCGTCAATCTCCTTCATCAACCGCAACACTATTGCGTCCTGCTCCCGTTCCATGAGATCGATGACATGGTCATTACAAATGGAGTTATTCCGCGATACATTAGGCGTCGAGTTCAACGAGCTAGATACACTGGTAGGAAAGTTGTAATCAAACATAGTTCTCTTATTGGAGTTCACGGTAACCAGAGGCGAACGAGCAGACTTGGTGCTGACTTTGGTGCCTACGCTGGCGCGATCACGGTCCAAGCGATCGATTCTTCCATCTATACTGTTACGAGGGGAGATCGTAGACACTGTGCTGGGAATTAACGCATTTGATCTTGGTGATCTTCCATCTGTAGAACTCATCATAAGTGAAACAAATTTCAATCATAAAAATGCGAGTCTGCGTGCTTTTATATTGTTTTCTTACCCCGTATTTGATGTGCGTCAGATTTTGTACCTTCACATGGGCACCCCTCACTATAGGGGTAGTTGTATTATTCGGAGGGTGCGGACTAAATCTACCGCCATCGCACCACGAAATTTCGCGCAATTGTCAGCCCACAGCCAGAAAGTTCAATCTCCGCCAGTACCAATAATCTGGATATTGGGATGAGGAAGGTAGTGATAAGACTATCATGGTTAAGTCGTATATCGCCATGGCAGTCTTAATGTACCACGGCATCATGATGTAATTTTGTCGTTCGGGGCTATCGTGGTTTCTTTTCCGTTCTACAAGCATAGCCGTACAGACAACATGGCCTCGTTTTACATCGTTGATGTATACGTGTACGGTATACGTGGGAAGCCGTTAATGTGGTCGTTCTCTGTCAATTCTACAGGTAAATTCTTGGGTCGTTATAAACATCGTCCATAGATCAAGGTGCAACCATCTATATACACTTGCACTGACACTATGCTTTCTTCTTTTTCTTGACAAGATTTGTCAAGTTGTTAACCCTTTTCACCGGTAATATGTTGGTGAGTGATTTTTTCTCTGGTGAGTCCTTGTTGCTTCCGATCACCTCACGCATGAATATCTGCGATCCAACATCGTCCATAGATCAAGGTGCAACCATCTATATACACTTGCACTGACACTATGCTTTCTTCTTTTTCTTGACAAGATTTGTCAAGTTGTTAACCCTTTTCACCGGTAATATGTTGGTGAGTGATTTTTTCTCTGGTGAGTCCTTGTTGCTTCCGATCACCTCACGCATGAATATCTGCGATCCGAATCGCTTAGTGATGCCCGGAATTGTTGCGGATATCAATTGTTGGATGTCGCACTCAACCGTAAAGTCCGTAGACTTGATAGCATTGACTATCTGCTTGTAGGTTGCTAGGGTAATCACCCCTGTAGGTGAGCCTTGGTGGGTATTTTCGTCTTTGGTCATGGATCTATTTTGCTGTTCTGTAGATCCATGTTGGGCACTTGATTCATTTGTATTCAAGGTACATCCAATTAATCCAACTAAATCACCCAATCTGAACTCCTGTCTGTAACCTAGCTCGTAGTAAAATTGCTCGGCTGTTATGGTATTGTAACGATTTTCCACAATCAAATGTTCCAAAAATCTTCCCTTTGGGTCGTCTGGAAATAATGGGATTGTATGAATTGCTAGTGGGTTGTCGGTATGTGATGTGAAAATCTCTCCTTCTTCCCATCCAGGTAGCAAGTACCCTTTGGTGCTTCCTCCAGGGATGAGTACTTTTTTACTCCAGTGCTCATCGATCGTTTGATCAATTACCTTTAGCCACCATTTCAACAACACGTGTCCATTTGCAAGATGCTTGTTTTTGTTTTTTGATGAATGAGGGTACAAGTACTGCTGGGCAGCTTTGGTGAAAAGCGCAATAGATTTGCGCATGGGCAAGCTTGAAAGTAGCTGAGTTTTGTCGATGGGCTGACAACTTTGCTTCGATGTGACATCGGAATCCTTGTAGTATCTCATGTTGTGTGCTGAATTGGTGTCTAGATGAGTCTTCAACTGGTTGATTAGGTAACTGCCGTCAGTCCCTATCGAGCGTATTCTTTGCTGTGACTGTGACGTTGTCAACCGCTTCAAATCAACATTGTAGTCGTCTACAGGGAACTCAATAACGTATTGTAGTAATAACGGTATGACCGACGCCAATCTTACTTTACTTTCTATTTTGCCCACAGTATCGCATTTTGGAACAAACACATATTGACGAATATACGTGGGATAAATCTGCAAATAAACAAAAATCTCTATACCAAACACAATGATATCATCCTTCGACAAAAGCTGAAACAAATGTCTTATTTTTACCGATTTAGGACGGTCATGTTTGGAGTGGATCAATGGTTTCACCAAAACAGGACGCGACTGGCAGTACCATATCTTGAATTTTTCACCATTGGGTAACCGCGTGCCAATATCTGAACAGAGCTTATCCATATTGCACACTTTACTTGAAAACACGTCACTACAACTGTAAACCAAGGTTCATCGGTATACACACAACACGAGATGAAAACACAAGTTGCGAGTCTAAGAGTGCCTACACAAAAAGACCAAAGAAAATTGATTAAAAGACGCACGTAGAAATAAAGTAGACGGCAGGAATACAACAGTGGTGCAAGTAATCCGGTGCCACAAAATGGCCAGACCAATTTTTCAAGACCGTTTTGGTCTGACGTAGTAGGTAATTTCTGTGGAGCAGTAGAACCCAAAACCAAGTTGTGTCACTCCTGGTTCTGGATCAAGAGAAGGGTGAATAGTGGGCGAGAGATAGCACGATATTCTACATAAATTCGTGGGGTTGTGTATTCACTAGTAATCGTCGTCATCGTAGTAGTTTCCTGTTTCGAACTCTTCGTCGTTTTCTTCATAATACCCGTCATCTTCGTAGTCGTACTCCTTTTGGACCATTGGTTGATCGAGCTCGTTACTGTCGCCGTCACCTTCATCGGTGGGAATAACCATGTCTTGTCTGGGAGTGCCTGCTCCGCTCTCATCATATATAGGTTGTTTGGAACTCATTGTGAGTAAATGTCCTTTTGACAAAGGAGGCGTGTGATTTCGTGGGTTTTTATACCCCCAGTATGTCATCCCTCACACCATTTATGGGTGGAAAACTGGGGTACGGTTTGGTATACAGCGATGTGTCCAAATCGGCCTCTTGACCTCAGGTGCCGGCTGTCAGCACGAGATGCAATCCGTCCCACTAACAGTGTTTTGTCAAGGCAGAAAGTAACAGGGCTACGTCTTGACTCACTCTCAATGGCGAATAGTTCACGACAAAACATGTCCCCTTTTACATTCCATAGGAACAGTCTGAGTCACATTGTGCACGAATTATATTTGGTACGCTTAGGGAGCTTGTTCCGTACCCGTGATTCATGCCTCGCTTAATTTGTTCTACATTGCCACTTCATTCATTGCGCTATATTAAGGTTTTTTACCGTCCTGAGTGAGCGATGATTCATTCGCTATGCCACAGCCACAAACTATACCACAGCCCGTTACACAAATACAACCAATACAAGGTACTTCCGCACTTTCTACTCCGATTGCTCTTTGCTGAACAACCTACCTACATTTGGCTGCAAAATCTAGAGACAACCATTCGTGCTGCTTAGTGCTTTGTGTTACTCACCATCTGCCTTCTTTGACTCGGTACTCTACCGTTGTTCTATTTGTTTCTTGTATATTCGTTTCTAGACATTACTCATCATTCTATATCATTGCTCCCACCGTCATCAATGCTAATAAGACCATGCTGACTCTGGTGGTCGTCGCACTTGATCTCTTTTTTATTTCAACAGGCGACAGAAGAGATATCGATGCATCGGAATCGTTAGTTAATCCCGTTGGAGTATAATATTGTGGTGGATAATAATCGCCATTCACTTGAGCTGTCTTTCCGTCCCAACAATAGTTTTGGAAACATTTCTTACATTGATCGCTCTGTTCAATCCCTTGGCGTTCTTCCGATCTTCTAATGAGTGCACATGCAACACATGTTCTCCAGCTTTCATCGAGAGTACCGTTTAATCTGGTGGCAGTATCAAATCCGTTATTTATCATGGCCTTCCTTTGCTGGTCTGTGTAAGTAAGTTGAAACAATGATGTATTGGAAGCAAAATCAAATGGTCGGTTGGCAATGTAAATAACTAATGGTGGAGTTACTCCATCTTTAACCAAGTCAGTCAAGTTGCTGCTATCACATCCGAAAAATACTGGTCTTGCGGTGAAGTTATCTTGTAAGAATGTCTCGGTATCAGGAACATATGGACAAATTGTAGACTTTCCTTGACTTGAAAATTGACGTTCATACGTGGAAATTAATGATGATCCGTCTGGGTAGTTGTTTGGCAAATCGTTCGAGTTGTCAAAAGCAAAAACTACGTCCATTTTTCTTTCTGTTGTCATTAACGTAGACAATGGGATAACTTCTCCGCCTAATCCACCATCAATTAAGTAAAGGGTATCATTTTTAGTGATGTTTCCTGAATTGGCATATTGAGATTCATAGAATGGATTAGGACTGATTTCAGCAACATCTTCGTATTCGTTTGATAACATAGTCAAGAATTTTCTTGCGATCCATTTGACAATGAAGTTGTATTGGTTACAGTCTTCACAGAAAAGTGTGTTCAAATATTCATTGAATAATGACGAAGAAGTCCCTATGACAAACGCACCATTATCGTATCCTTCAACACAACTTTCACTACCATTTTGTACTGGTTTACCATTTTTAACGTTAGTACCAAGATACTTAATATCACTGAAAGAATTCAATGAAGTGTCAAACGAACCAATCTCAAATGGGTTAAATTCAACTACAGTGGAATTCAAGTTGTAAACGGTGGTACCAGGTCTTCTTCCCACAGCTAATAATAATGGGAAAGGCATTTCATGATTGGCAAACGACGACATGTTTCTAATATCAGAAAACGTCGACGAATCCAAGTAGTTGTTGGTTGAAGGAAACAATTGATGTGCCAAGGCTCTACCCCAGTAATCTGTCAATGTAGTTCCGAAGCCTGCCTTTTCTTTTGCTTTAATATCGCTTGAAATTGATGGCCAATAGTTCAAGTGTGACAACGCTCCATTCAAATTGTTCCAAAGAACGTCCCAATAAAGGGTTAACATCGATTCAGATTCATTAATCAATTGTCTAGTTTCAGTCAAGTTCCATATGTCGTCGTTACTGTCAGTAAACACTAAGTCTTGGACACTTGGGAAGTTTTGCATAGCTAATGAGCCCAACATCCAACCTCCACCAGACAATGCAGAAATATAGGTGGCTGACTGCAACACTCCACCTAATGCACCTATGTTATCGTCACCCATATCAGTTCTGTTATCCAAGGCAGCAAGTTGGCCAGCTCCGGCTAACATTGCTCTATAACCCCCACCAGAGAATGCCAATCCCAATGTAATTGGGTCGGATGAGTTTCCATTGATAAATTTGCTTGGATTGAAAGATGTCAAGTTTGCTGATGCCAAAAAGTCAACCAAGGCATCGTTGGTTTTCTTCTGACGTTCTTGTCTCCAGTCATGCTCCTGTTGGGATATGGAGTTACCCTCACGTATCAACAGATCAACTGTGGGACACTGGGCCTTGCCAGGGGCATATCCACCAGAAGGAGACAGACACAACACTGACGATATTAATATGAACCACACAAATAACATTGCAGGAATGAATCGTCGTAAACAAATGAATACAATTAGGGTCTAAAAGTTCAATTTTGCACAACTTGGACCCTATATAAACAACAATGACATCTTATTATTGGGGTAACCTGAGTATCGGAAATTGTATTGTTCTTGCCAAAAACAAATACTACAAACGTCATTGTCAAAAATATCCTATTTCGGTAAAACAGTTGCATGCAGTGAAATGCGATGAGTTGGTTTACCTCTGCATTAGGCGATTTTGGTGAGCTCGTTGTGCTCCGACACACTTTCTCTTACAAACAACTAGGTTGTTTTGAAGGAGTACAATGTTGTACAACCCTGGTGTGTTTTTCTGTGCCGTTTGGAGCGACCATTTAAAATTATTTTCGTCATACTGCACTGATACAATAACATAGATTTGCTTGCCTACACCCGTCAATAGGCACGGCATTGTTTGTTTACGTTAGGACAATAGTGTTGCAGTAGTTCTCAATAACGATCTTCGTCGCATTTGTTTGCTGTGTTGTGTAGGTGAATTACCGCGGACCTATTGTTTTGAATCACAATTCGACTAGAGAGATTTCATGAAACTGGATTCTACGATCTACTGCTGGGATGTCTATCATTATGTATTTCTTGTTTCTATAATCTATAATAAATAATAAATAAGTATGGCTATTGTTTTGCGTGTTTCTATCAGCAAGCAGGTTCCTAAGATTGATTCTCACGAACAACAATGTCATGAATCAACTGGTTGGTGTCCCATGGATTGTCAATGTATAGGTTGTGTCCACCTTCTCTGATTTTGTGTAGCTTGGTTTTGTGGTTGCTTTGCTCATTGATCAAATTCACCAATTTTTCCCCTGCTTCACTGTTCATAAAATCGTACTGGCCGTAAACTATGTCGATGTTGAAGGAACCTTGAGGGTTTCCAGACAAGTAGGTTTCGAATTTGTCATAAATTGGCCATTTACTTACTGTAGCCGGAGTCAACAAGTTCTTGACGTAGATGTCACTATTTGTCCCGTTAGTGATGGAATTGAAAAGATACTCAATTATTAATTTGCATTCTTTTGTAGTTCCATAAACGAGGTCATTTGCGCTGGTGACAGTCTTGTTCTCACCAATCGATTTGAGAACCTTGTTGATTTTGAATAATCTACCAAACCACATCTTGAAGTAAATAGAGTAGCCTAATGGACCAAAAAACTTCAAGAATCGTGGAAGAAATGGTAACTTCCAGTACCATTCCCTTATATGGGCGTTGGATAAAATAGGGTATCTTGTCAAGAAATTGAATTTCGTTGGGTCAAGACTGGGTTTGAGTTCGATTTCATTGGAATCATCGAGTTCCTCAATTTTGTTATTTACAGAATGAACGTGTCTTTCGACACCAACCGGCGAAAGCAAAATCAAGCTGTTTAATTTGTCGGGATACTTCAATGAATACGATGCAGACCAGTACCCACCAAATGAATGTCCGACTAAATAATCGATTTTATCCAAGTTTTGAGATTTTCTCCAATTATCGATTGCGCTCGTATAAAAGTGTTCCAAGTCCGTCAAGATTGGAATAAATGTCTTTTGATAATCCTTGAATTCCTGCTTGTCAATCTTATATCCGTCGATCAATTTATAGTATTTGTTGTGTAGTTGCGATTTTTCCGTTGGCCTGGTATCGATTAATTTAATTGGTGGACATTTTTTGATAAACCAGTGGTTGACCTTGTCATTCTTAACTTTAGGGTTGGACGATAAACCAAACGTGATGTTATCCAAGAAATGGATCTTGTAGTTAAAGTTTTTGTCACTGAATTTGTTGATTAATTGAAAGTTTCTGGCAAAACAGCCTAAAGATGCCCCATATCCGTGGATAAATACAATATGTTTTGTGTCAAAGTCTTGATGATTAACAATTTGAAAGTTCAATTCATGGATATAGTTGCCCTCATCGTCAATGGGAACCTTTGTCTGTCCACGTAAAATCTTGCTGTTCTCATCCGTATATGGTAGCATCAACTGAACCAACTCATCTTGAACTTGTTGAAGTCTTCTAGGATGGAAGGACTTGACCCAAGGCAAAAAACTTTGACTCAAACTTAAATTCTTAACGTAGCTTCGATCATGAGTGGATCGTACAACTGTAGTAGTAAATCGTCTAACTGAAGAATTCATTACAACCCTTTCAAAGGTTTTAGTAAAGACTAAGATTATATCGGATTTAATTTTTATTTATCTCATTTTGATATATAACGGTTTTTACACCTCGGTAATTTTTTTTTGCAGCCAAAAAGTAAAAAAATAACCACGAATGCATTTTCAGCTAAACTACTAATGTTCATCGACCTGCTATTAGGATGGTATCGAGACACCTCACAACACGTATTAGCTTTGTAATAACGTCTGGTGGAGTATTAAGTCTCTTCTCCAACTTTGGACGACGTCTCGTCGAAGGTTCCGTTCATTTTTAAGTGAGTTTGCAAGTTTTATTTCCGTCTTCAAATTCTTTACCTTTATCATCATATTCGTAGCTGACCTCATAGGTTATTGACACCTCATCGCTATTCTGCATTTCCGACTCAAAGTCTTCAACGTATTGGTATTGTTCAAACCATCCGTTGTCAAATGAGCCAACCTGTGGTACACCTTCAATAGGAAAGAATCTGCACAAGATGCCGTAAACTACTGCTGATGCTATGAACCCGGAAAAGAAGTTTAAACGGTAGACATAGGTAGCTCCGATGGGTACTTCATGAGTTTTCGTTGCCCCAACAAATCCCACTATGTTTGGTAATATTCCACTAATGTATGCAGCATACGCTCTCCAATTACATCCAATAATATTGAACTTGTATAAGGAATTGCCGGTTTTTGAGTTGGATGTAAGTGAAAATAGATCATGCAATTCGATATAGCCTCGTCTAACATAATAATAGTCACAGGCGATCACTCCGGCAATTGCTGATAAGAATACAGCATATGCCGACAAATACGTAGTGAACATACTAGAACTCGATGTTAACTTCCATGGACAGATACAAAGGGCTAGCATCGCACAAATATAGCCGCCTCGTCTGATGTTCATGAACCGTGGCATTAATGCTGTTACATCGGTCCCAAATGAAAGGGAATTTGCAGAAATATTTGTGCCTAGTTGTGCCAATGCAAACGCCAACCCCAAAAAGAATACCCCGGTACGATTTCCAGAAGTATAGTCATCCAAAAACCTCCCCAAAACATCTAATGGTGACCAGTATGTTTCGTGGTACATTACTTCAGATGCAGATGTCACCAATATCCCAATTAATGATGTAAACGAGAAACAAATGGGAATTGAGAGGGTGAATACAAGGTAGTTCATAGCAAATGACGGCTTATTTGCCATTCGGGAAAAATCAGGAGCATTTACAATCAAGGTTGCAAAATTGGCCAAGGAGGCCATGGTTGATTCTACAAATGCCCAGCCAAGAGCACCCCCGTGTACTTTGGCAGGTTGACTTATAACAGGACCACCGCCACCAGCCTTGACTAAGGTCCATACTAAGAAGGCCACCCCCGCAACTGGAGCCACATATGCCTTTACTGTGAACAAATGTTTAACTTTGTGGGGAGGTAACCAAATGAAAGGTAATGAGAAAAGCCAGAATAAGAAAAAGCACAAAAACTTGTAGGTGGATAAATCAGGATCTCTTATACCATCAGGCATGGTTTTGTCTAAATTCTGACTAAAAATTGCTCGTAACATGACTTCAAAACAGGGACCTGCTACTGAACATTGAACAGAATACCAAATGCAAGACATAACAACTCGATTTAAGACTGGCCATATTGAACCATAGATTCCAAATGAAGACCGGGCAACAACAGGAAAACTGATATGGTAATATATACCAACTCTTGAACCTATGCTAACAAATACTCCGCACAAGAAATAACCCAACCAGACTGAAATCCAAGTCTGCCACCAGTTCATTCCTCCTAATTGAATACCGGTGGATGCGATTTGCCAAGTATTTATGTTGAACGAGTCTGAAATCCAAAAGAAGACATAGTTGTACCATTTCCAAGTACGTCTTGCTTCCTCCACGGGACGTAGATCATAGTTGTACAAGTACATTTGGGACAGTGACAAGTTTCCTTTATGCTGAACTTCCAAAGCAATGATAAGTTTTTTATACCACGGTACGTTCAGTTTCTCTAAATTCATGGAGTCGGATTCGTCCTGGTTCTGTTCATCTATAACAACATTAAGTTCTTTCATCGTAAGAAATAACAAGATTAAAGGTAAAATCAACTGCGATACCTTAACTAAATCGCAATATGCCAACAACAACAATTGATATTTATATCATATACCAAACCAAATGGCTGCAAAAGGTTACCAATTTAGATATCGGGATCCACCGATTTATTTTTCAAATCTGATTCAAGATTACAACAACTAACTCATCGAGTGTTGTTCAGAAGACTCGTATTAGGGATAGAATCTTGCTGAAGCCCTGTTCCTCTGCATGTTTTCTTATCTTAAATTTTACTGATACGCAGGCGACGTTATCAGGTATGCAACATAAATTAGCCACCAAGTGAATGAGAAATCTATAACCTGCTCTCATTTCCAGTATTCTAGTATCTACGTGCATGTACTTGATTGTTAAGTGTTATCAAAGTAACGTTACCGCCTCCGACGAAAAAGAAAAGGTGGTGGATACTTATCTAAATTCGATTAATTTCGTTTAGCGAGGGTTATTTTTCGTTATCAATAGATAGGAAAATGTTCACCTCTTGTACCGGGAAATTTCCAAAACGAATCAAGAAACATTTCCTATTTCATTTTTTGATTGGACGTATAGACAAGAACTATACTGTTCTGTAGGGTACTTTGTAGAATGAATTAAAAGAGTAGGGCAGCAAAAAAGAGCTCCGCGACGGGGAATTGAACCCCGGTCTACCATGCGACAAACGGTAATTCTAGCCACTAAACTATCACGGAAATTGTTCGAAATTGAAGGTAAAAAGATATAGTGCTATAGAGTGAATTAAAGCTTCTCTTCCTGCTTTTTGGTGTAAAATTGCCATGGATACAACTGGGTCGAATCGGTTGCGATACTTTACAACCTGAGGTGGTATTTGCGTTAATTTTTAAAAAAAATTAATATAAAACAAACACAAGGTGGGTTTTTAATTTATTTTTCCTTCCAAACTAATGAGTATATAAATAGTTATATACTTTAAGTAGATAAAGCAATATATGCATTTTAGTAAAAAAAGAAAAAAGAGAAGTATAATCAAGGTTAGATTGCATTTTAACAACTTTCTATGAAACTATAAAGCAATTTGTTAATCTAAATAAATTTGTAGTCGTTAGGCGTAATGAACTCATGAAGTCTCTACCTACAAACTACACATTATAGTGTTGATATCGAAACGTATGCAACATCGTATGTCCATATATTAACCCTGGAGAAATGCTCTATCATAAAAAGTTTAGTGTGCCTCAAATACTAAAAATATTTGAAAATGCGCTTTGGTTAAAAAAAAATTTGACAAGGTAGCTCATGAAAATACTGTTTATGTGAACCACCATAGATGTGGGTGTTTTAAGAGTCTGTAACGTTTGAATTAAACTACTGATCTACTGTCTACATTGTAGATATGTTGCAAAAAAACATCTCCCGGGGGTGAGTCGAACACCCGATCTCAAGATTACTTTGAGGTTTCAAATTACAGTCTCGCGCCTTAGCCAGCTTGGCCACCGGGAGGATTTGTATGAATGTCAGAATTTCGATTTACTGATGAATGCTTAAAAGTCCAATTTTTAAAACGCTACGATTCCTGCCGATTTTCACCCTAAATGAGGAATATTTGGCCTCCATGGGAAGTTTATTGCAAAAGCTTTGTTCGTGTGTCAAATAATGGTGATTATTGGAAATTCTAATTAATGGAAACACAAACTCATCCACCCTAATATGCTTTATATTTAGTTCTCTGTCCAACATAACCAAAATAATAGAACTAAAACAATGGAATTGGTCAAATATTGACATTTGGATATAGAATGGGGTATGCTATTTAAATTGGTCGTGCATCTAAAGTTTATTGTTTAAGCCCTATTTTCTTACTTTTTGTAAAATTATAATGTTAGTTTAAAAAAAAAAAAAGTTGCAAAAGGATAGAAAAACAGAGCTTTTCCAATTATGGAAAGGTTACTCGTTTCAGAAACAAAAACGTATTTGATTGATCATCGATTTGTGTGTTCAGTATTCGCCACATCATCCTGGGACTGTACTGCTGTTTTAGTGGCACCTCGGATTTATTCTAATTTGAAAAATACCAAAATTATCCCAGACTCCATTCATCATCCCGCTCGTATCGATCGATAAATCTCCAAATTATCCTCAAAGAAGAGCTATATCTCCATAACTTGATCTGTGGGCACAATCTCCTCCATTTTATCGTCAAAGTATAACTTGATAGCTAACTGGTATCTAGGACTGCATTGAACATACCCAACTCCGGAGTTTTCGTTACTATTTTATTAGTAAACCAATTTATAAGGCAACAACCTAGATTACACCACAACCAGAAACTTGTACTTATATTGATGAATGGTGGACTGGTGCTATATCCAATAGTGCTGACGGCACAGAACTCAAAGCCACGAGGTTCTGTTGTTAGCACCGTTGGTTCTGCAACTGAATCATTAAGCACTGAGGCAGGCAAGTATGAATTCATAACATATATATTCCATGATTTCAATGCTGTCAAGTACTTCGAGAAGGATTTACATTTAAACGAGAAAGTCTATTTCTACGAAGAAACTGAAATTACTGGGTTGGATATATACTTGGTTGAACAATGGGTGATTGATAGAAAAATCGGGACTGTGGTTGCAACGTTTACAGGGAACAAGGAATCGAGGGTCAAAGTAAAGAAAATAACAATTCAGAAGAAACAATCGAAAAACTATCCGCTAAAGTTCCAGGAATACCTCAATGAGTTGGTGCTAAACCACTCGAAAACTAAGCCAGTAGATAAAATTCACGAAGCTGGAGGCGATGGCAACGATTCTACTACTACTGAGAAAGGGAACACGTCTAACTTTTCTGACGTTGACGGTGGTAAAGATGATGTAAATTTCTCAGAACAAGTATGTTTCATTACTAATCTTTCTTCGTTACCTTCCAACTTGAACTTGATCCCAATTCCAGGAGGTGATCCTCGAGAGGTCGAAGTCAATTGTACTATCAACTTGAATTTGAAGAAGTTAAACTGTAGTGGTAGATCCATCTCACTTATTAGTGAAACTACCTCTGATGCAATTGTTGACAAATTCAGACAAATGTACAAAATCTACAATACAAATATTCCCTTCAGATTTGCTGTGCGGGAATTGGTGAATGTCATTCAAATCTGCTTGTTTTATTTTGACTTACTAGATGCAAAGTATGCTGATGGATTACTTTGCTCCAAAACCGAAGAAGCAATTAAGAGTTGGTGGAATTTGATTGGGTTGCCTCATTTCAATTATAAACCCAATAGTAGAGCTGGGATATTACCAACGAATTCGGTAGCAGCAATCATAAGTTTGGTGTTGAGTGTCAGATTGAGACTTAATTTGGTTGGTGGTTGTGACGTTCCTAAAGATCCTTTTGATTTTGAAAATATGATGTTGTCCATTGGGCAGTTTCAAAAACAATTCAAGTTAGAGAAAAAAAGAAAACTAGACTTAGAAACTCTCAACAAATTATTTACCACTACCAATGCTAGGTTATCACATTCAAAGAATCCTGGAATAGATTTTGGTGGAACTGTGTCACCGGAACTAGAATATCAAGCCCAGTCTACTCCCAGTAAAACTAGTACCCCAGTTTCGTTATCGAAAAAGAACCGTCACTACTACAGTAAGGAATTGAAAAAATTAACCAATGTGGTTAGAACTACCGTACAAGATCATATTAATGCCGCGGGCGGCAGAGAGGATGATGATTTAGATAATTCAATCTCGGGAGCAAAATTCAGAACAAAAATAGCGAAATATTCCGAACCTCAAAATCCTTTTGAGATTGAAACTCTTGACTTGGAAGTATTGGTAAAGAATAGTATTCATGGAAAAACTTTGATTCGACTTTTTCACGGTGTCAAAACTTCGACTGTCTCACGTCAAGAATACGGTTCGTCAAGTTTATCTGTCCATTTGAAACCGGAAAAGAGTTTCCTCCCCAACCTGTCTCGATACAACTCAACGTCAAAATTACCGGGCTATGAATATACTTTTGTAAGTTTAAGGGATAGAATATCAAGTAATCAAGAAGGGTTAAATTCAGGCTTAACGTCAAGTATTGCCGATTTGTCTAGATATTCGCGTGGGTTAAACAAGGTTAGATTGGGGCTTCTGAGCAAGAAGAATAATAGAAGATTAGAAGATTATACCCCGACCAATTCCCGTAGAGGGAGTACCTATGTTATTGATATTACTGATAAACAGGATAAAGACACATCAACCATTTCTCATTCGCTCGTGGATTCATTATTGAAACTTCCCAATGAAGAAGAGTCCTCTGATATTGAATCCAAGCACTCCAATCCCAAAGTGTGTCCCCATGATAAACATCATTCACCATTAGACGTAATCCTGAAGAACTTAAATCGAAGAAACTCCTATCCTTTTAATTACAAGAATTATGAATTGAATTTGAATTTATTGGCAGCATCGCAGCTGGATGATATAAAGAGTGATGCAAGAGCACTAGATATGAATTTAAATCTCAAAAGAAGTAAAAGTTGTTCCCTTCTAGACGACTATTTATTACGGTACAGAGAGACACCTCTAAACACCCTTGTCAAATTCAGCGATTCGTATTTGAAAACATTGGACGATAAAATCAAATTCGACACTATTCGAAAATTTTACGACACTGATGTTTCGGCTGATGCATGTACCACGATGACGAACGGAAATATTAGAAGAAAGTACAAGCTTCTTAATCTTGAGCTCCTGAGACTTGGGAATGCTCACAGGCAAATGACAACCAATAAGGCTAAAGTCATGGATGAAGATTTGTCGAACAATTTGGAGTATCAACTTCGAACATTGAGAAGTACGCTTGATCGGGTGATATATGAGACAAGAATTGTTGGAAAACGAATCAATGAACTTCAAGAGACGTCGAAAACGTTTGTTGCCAATGTGGAAACTGAGAATACCAGAATGAACAAGATAATCCAACATTTAATTACCTCTGCCAAGTTTAACCAAACCTTTCATGACGAAGAAAGAGCCGAGTTAATTTACAAACTAACGTCGAGTCATGATACTGTTGCGTCACTCTGTGAACCGGCAACATCTCACCCTGCCAACAACGGACTTATCGCAATGATCTTATTGGCAGTGTATACGGTGGTTGACTATTTTTTCAGTCTTATTCAGTTCGATACTTCCAATATGAATTTGGATAGAATCAGAAATGTCTGGATCAAGCTTGATCCCAATAGAAGTTTCATCAACAAAGCGTACAGCATCATTGGCCGCACAACCACCTGGGAATCGGTTTCGGTAAACGACGGGGCGAGGTCGGAAACAACATGCGACAACAACGACAAGGACAAAGACAACACCAACATCAGTATCAGCGACGACTCACCGACTGACGAATCATTATTGGAAAAAGAGAGTGTCTAGGTGGTTAGGTTACGATATTTTATCGTAAATCTGGTTCAATTGTCGTACAAATTCGTTCAATTGCGACTGGTATTCGTCACTTGCAACCTTTGACAAGTTAGTTTCGGTATTAGATTTTATAGCATCAACCAATGCCTGGACCTTGTGGAAATCAGTAAAAAGATCAAAGAGCATGGTGTCCAACAGATCAATGGTGGGTTGCAACACCGATTTTTTGTAACTATCAAACTTCCGCGTAGCATAAACCGACTCTTCGTGGCGAATCTGGTCCTTTGTCAAAAGATACTCCTTCACGGTGTCCACAATGTCTTGGCTCTGGCTAATGATCTCGAGCAATTTTTCACTAATGTAGTCCTGGCGTTGTAAATCCATCACCAACGCAAGCCGGTCGTCCTCAAGTTTTTGAATAAGTGCAGCTTCCTCATCGTAATTGTTATCACTCGTCACTTGACACTTTTGTTGACATTGTTGATTTGGTTCGTGTGATTTATCGTGATTCACGTACTGGCCATTAATACCGGTAGTTAGGGCATGAATTCGGGAAATACGATCACCACTGTCGCCGATCTGTTTTACCAATTGCAGAACCAACGACGAAATGCATGCAATCTCGTCCACCGGTTTTTCCATCCCGTTGGTGGTGATGGTATATGGTTTATAAGTTTGGGTGATGTCGTGGTGGTGGTGGTGGCAGGTAGTGGGGCACGTAGTAAACCCGAACGACATTGTCGCGGGGTTGCTACCACGGCGGCCGGGACGTTTGCTGGAAATCTCCTCGACACTACCTCGCAATTCTCAGACGTGGTAAGAAACACCACCGTGAAAAACTCCACTTGAAATCAACAAGCACGATGGTTACCATAGGCAACGCCCATCATGATTTGATACACGATGCCGTGTTGGATTACTACGGCAGAAGATTGGCCACGTGCTCGTCCGACAAGACGATCAAAATCTTTGAGATTGACGGAGATAATCACAAGTTGATCACCACCCTCACCAACCACGAAGGCCCCGTTTGGCAGGTTGCATGGGCCCACCCTAAGTTCGGTTCGATTTTAGCGAGCTGCTCGTACGACGGAACGGTGTTGATCTGGAAGGAGGACCAGATGAACCAATGGTCGATAATTTCTGAATACACATCGCATCAAGCCAGTGTCAATTCTGTTAGTTGGGCTCCCCATGAATTGGGGGCAGTTTTATTATGTTCGTCATCTGACGGGAATGTTTCCGTGGTGGATTTCAACGAGGACGGTACCACGTCGCACGTCATGTTCAAGGCCCATGCCATTGGGGCCAATGCTGCCAGTTGGGCCCCAGTGTCTAATTCTAATACCAACGGCAAGGACCCATTATCGTTGAAATCGTTACGAAGATTTGTAACCTGTGGATCGGACAATTTGGCGAAAATTTGGAAATTCGACCCCACGGCCAATACCTACGTAGAAGAAGCCCAATTACATGGCCACACCGACTGGGTGCGGGATGTAGACTGGTCTCCGTCGATTTTACTGAGATCGTACATTGCCACGGCGTCCCAGGATAAAACCGTGTTGATCTGGACTCAGGACGGAAACAGCACCTGGCAAAAACAGCCCCTCACCGAGGAAAAATTCGCCGACGTTTGCTGGAGATGTTCGTGGTCTCTTTCGGGCAACATTTTGGCGGTTTCTGGTGGTGACAATAGAGTGAGTCTATGGAAAGAAAACTTGCAAGGAAAATGGGAATCTGCCGGCGAAGTTGATCAGTAGAATGACCCCGTGGCAGGTATGGCTACAATGTATACTTTTATTTCAAATAACCTGTTTAATAAAATATCCAATAGAATGCTGTAGATGAGTAAACGAACAATTCCCCATGGTGGCACTGGCGACACGACACCAACATGATTTCCGTCTTGGATTCACAATTCGTTAACCGTGGCTTCCACGATACGCTCCACGTCTTTGGAGGCCTCGTTTGCTGCCTCCAACACCTCTGCATGGTTGGCCATCCCTTCATCCAACGGCCGGGGGTTTTGTTCAAATGCACTGGGAGGCTTGTCGCCAACCCCTTCGTTGGTGATCAATGACAATGCCAACACCTTCATTCCCGAGTGCCGGGCCACAATCACTTCAGGAACCGTCGACATCCCCACGGCATCACCCCCCAAAGTTCTAATCATTCTCACTTCAGCTCTCGACTCAAAAGTGGGCCCGGCAGCAAAGAAGTACGTTCCTTCGTAGATGTTTCTCGTGACCCCCAAAGCGTTAGCCTTGGACAAGAACAACTTCTTCAATTCGAGGTCGTAGGCATCGGAAAGCGGTTGGAACCGAGGACCGAAATCGGCCAAGTTGGGTCCTCTCAATGGATGCCACCCTGCCAAACCAGGAAAGTTGATGTGGTCCTCAATCAACATCAAATCTCCAGGAACAAACCCTGGACGCACCCCGCCGGCTGCGTTTGTCACCACCACCGTGGTAATGCCTAGTAACTTGGCTAATCGTACCGGGAAGGTAGTTTCTTGAAAGCTGTACCCTTCGTAAAAGTGTAATCTTCCAACCATGCACATCACCGGGACGTTGTTGTCACCAATCACCCCGAAAATCAACTTTCCCGCATGTCCTGGAACCGTCGACGTCTTGAACCCGGGGATATCGTTGTAGCTGACGTCGATTTTGTCGTTAACGATGTTTGCAATTCCACCTAGGCCAGAACCACAGATGATCATTACTCTGGGGCATTGGAGATGGCTGTGGCCCGACAACACGGTGTCGAGCTTGGATTTGGCCTGGGATAACAAATCGGTGTACTGCTGTGGGGAGAGATCGCTCATGTGGACTGACTCAAATGGGTGGTAAAGAATGGTGTAGTAAAGAAGGGTATAGTAAAGAAGGGTGTCAGTTTCTCATCGGAGTTCGCATGTGCCGTCCAACGACGAGTACTGCCGCACCGAACAAAACTCGTATTTAGGCAAGCACCGGTGCAAGTGCCGAGGGCATGGGGTCGTGCGGTCGGGAGATGACGGTGGTGCTACGTTGGTAAGCTGCAGTAAGCTACAGAAAGCTACAGTAAGCTACAGCAAGCTACAGTAAGCTACAGTTGGTAAGCTACAGGTTGGTGTGGTAGCTTGTCAGTGTCTGGTACTGTATTGGATCTATCAACCGTCTTATTCGTGCTACCCTACCGAGAGCTATTCTCCCGTAAACACAGCCGTCGACACCACCGTCCGGTCCCTGGCAATGGAGATCCGGAGATTGGTGACGTTAGGCAAGCCGTGGTCACACATGGTTTCGTAGTACAACTTGTAGCACGCCATGTACCGGTCGATGAAATCGACCACCTGGGCGTCGGTCATGCCTGCGCCGTGTTGGGCGATCAAATCGTGTTCCTGCTGCAATCTCCACTGGTACACGTTGTTGATGTCGTCGGTGTGTAAATATATAAACTCATCAAATAGGCACCAAATGGGCTCGTATGCCGCCAACGCGGTATTCACCTGCTCGATATGGTACATCCGGTGCTGCTGAACTACATTGCCGATATCTGAGAGTAAATACGCTAATCGGATACGGTCACGGTCGAGGGCCCGGAACCCGTTGAACCATCCTTCAAATAGAACCACGTCGGCCGGAGTGGCCACCACGGTGTCGTTGGCCCTGCGGTCGCCAAGTCCGCCGTGGGCAGACTTGTCGTAGCTGGGAATCCGCACGGGATTCTCCTCCGAGATCACTTGCCCCCCTTTGTACCTGGTAATCAAGTTGTGGAATATTCCTAGACAGAGATCAATGTCGTGAGTGCCAGGAAGCCCTCGGCCCTGAAGCAATTTATTGCCATCAGCAACGCTAGTGTCAGTCAACCGACATTGTTCGGCGTAGGTCAAGTACAAATCGTCCATCAGGAAACTCACAATCGATAATTGTGGGTACTGTGCCTGTAATTGCTTCTGGAGACTACTAACTAAATAAGACTTGCCTGATCCCTGGGGCCCACTGATGCCGATAATCAACGGCTTGGTGGCGCATTTGAAATCAATGGCATCTATGGTCTTGCCTAGGTGTTTGAGCGAGTGCGATACCGCCGTCATTTACTGGTTTCTGGCGAAATTTGGTTCTTGGGTGAAAACCTGGGGAATCGCACCATTTTGTCCTGAGAATTGTCGCACTATTTCCACGTTAGGAATTGTCGCACTATTTTCCGACAATCTACTATATACTTGTACTGCGAACTAGTCTTATGGGTTACTGGCAGGTTTGTGGTGTTTGCAAATCAAATGTAGTGTGTATATTTTTCCTAGAATCTAGATTGTTTATATTGGGGCGAATTGGACATGTTTCCGGGTGTAGTGGCGTCCTTTTCCAGCAGACTAACGTGGTCTATCAGTCAAAATCCCATAGTACCATTATCTATGTGTATTAGATGGCCTTTGCTGCCTTCAATTTCTCAATCAACTCGTCCACGGTTTCAACCTTAACACCGGCTTCTCTTGCTGGTGGTTCCTCCACTTTCAACGTCTTCAATCTGTTGGTCAATTCCATGTCCAAATCCGACAATTTCAACTTCTCCAATGGCTTCTTCTTGGCCTTCATGATGTTGGGCAAAGACGCATATCTTGGTTCGTTCAAACGTAAATCAGTGGTGATAATCATGGGCAATTTGGCCGACAACGTATCGGCACCACCATCGACTTCTCTGGTGACAATGACAGAATCTCCATCAAGCTCGACTTTGGACGCATTGGTGGCTTGGGGCCACTCCAATAATCCAGCCAACATCTGTCCAGTTTGGTTAGCATCGTCATCAATTGCTTGTTTCCCCAAGATGATCAAGTTGCTCTCGTTCTTCTCCACAATCTTCTTCAAGATCTTGGCTACTTGTAACGGTTCGACTTCTTCTTCACCAACATCTACCAACGTGGTCGAGTCGGCTCCCTTGGCCAACGCCGTTCTCAACACATCCTGCGCCTTAGTTGGACCAATAGAAACTGCGTGGATCGTCTCAACCAACCCCTTGTTGGCTTCCCTGATCTTTAACGACTCTTCAAGGGCAATGTCACAGAATGGGTTAATGGAGAACTTTACTCCCTTGGTTTCAACCCCAGTTCCAGCCTTGTTGATCCGAGGCTTGATGGCAAAGTCTATTACTCGCTTCACAGGCACCAAAATCTTCAATTTAGTCGACATCCTTGTTCTCTGGCAACACCGCTTTCGTTATCCAAGTAGAGTCAAATCAACAATTTTCATTATTTATTACTAGATGGTAGCGCCGGGAGGGCGGGCGCTACCATCAGGAAATTGGCCTGCCCGATATCGGTCTATTGGGTACTATACAAGACGGTATAAATGGACTAGAGTGGGAGATGGTATGGTGGAGGGAAGATGTTAAAGCTGGAGGTGTGAGCGTGATCTTGCTTTCATCTTTTCGATTCTGGCTTTCAATTGCGACGTGACTTCTGCTGCTCGTTTCCAGCTGTCATCCGCAGAGTCGAAGTCTATAGTGGTAGTTTTTGTAGGAGGAAGGTCTTGGGCCCGTTTTGGATTTTCGAATCTGTTGTATGTATTAGGACTCAAGATGTTTGACTCTCGTTGTGCTTTGTCACCTTCTATCGATAACCGATTCACACGCAGTGATAATTCTCCCGAAGTGATTCTTGTAGTTGGGCGTGGTGATGATGGCTCGGAGTTGTCTTTAGTATCTGATGCCACCGTAGGCAGGCTGAACATGTAGGTGGTGGTGTTGGTGTACGATTTTTTGTTCTGTTGTAGTTTCATCATTTCGATCTGCTGCTCCAAATCCTTGTTTTTCAATTTCTCTCCGTCTAAATCATTATTGAGACGATTGATTTGGGTATCTTTTTGCTTGATCAACATGGTGCTGTTGGTGAAATCTCGATGTAGTTCGTCGTATCTTGCTTGTAGACGGGCCATATCACTTGCGACACTCGACTGTGTTAGTTTCAACATCGCCTCATTGTCTTCATATACTTGTTTCTGTTGTAACCATGCTTGTTTCTCTTGGTTTAATTGACTTATTTGCTGCTTCAATTTTTCCACTTCTGGTGACAAGTCCACCTCCATCGAGACTGGTGCTGGAGAACTGACCTTGTTTCGAAGATTTGTCGCACTTGTGGCCAGCTGAGTTAACGATCTTCCAGTTAATCCTCTTCCAAAACTGGACTGCTTTACTGGCTCGGTTCTTTTTGCTGGGGATGTTGCACTTCTTTTAACTGGAACTGTAGACGACTGTCCTGGCTTTCTTGTGGATGTACTGGAGCTGAACAACTTGGTGTCTGGTTTCGATAACGCAGTTCTGGTTGGTTGCAAACTTGGAGCTGGTGGTTTACCATGAGAAGAAGGTGACGATTTTGCCTTCACTTCAACGGTTTCAAAGAAGGCTTTGACTTTTGCCTTTCTATTATCGTCAACTTTTTCAAGGAACCCATTAAGTTCTCGTTCTCCGGTAATTTTCATGAGAGTACCAATCATTTCTGTAGACGCTTGTCTTATAGGTTCCTGTGACTCACTTAACAATTTGACCCCATGTGCCATGATATTGTCAATTTCACCCACTGTTGGTGAAGTGGGTGTGGATGCCAAACATCTTTGTAAATAGTTTGTCGATGATATTTTTATTTGGGGAGTCTTGTTTTGCATTCCAGTTAGTATATCATCCAAAACAGCAGACAATCCACACACTTGGAATATGGCATCCAAACAGCTATTTAACGCATCTGCCACAGACGCTTTTTTCTCTTTGGTTCGTTCAATCATGGGGGCCAAAATGATGGACTTGTAGTTGGAGGTAAAGCTCTTGTTCAATCCTTTGACGATAAATTCACAACAGTTTGCTGCTAATTGCACCACTTGAATATTGGCATCTTTCATACATTTTGCAAACGTTCGCAATAAGTTACTATAATCGTCATTGGCGACGATTTTCATGGCTTTTTCGAGAATCTCAACCACCTCCTCCAACACTTCCTTTCTATCTTTCCATTTCACTGACGTGATTCGAGTATTTAAATCCAGAGGTAACTTCGAAAGAACTTCGACTGGATCAACAAATTCCAACGGATCATAGTTATCGTTGGTATTTGCGTCTTGCATTTCAACGTCGTTGGTATCTGGTTCTTTTGCTTGTTCATCAGCCTGCTGCTGCATTTCCAATTGCTGCTTTCTAGTATATCGTAATTGCTGACGGTTTGCGTCCGCCAGAGCTTCAAATGCTTTGGTCAAGTCCTTTTGTTGTACTGGTTTTAAATCATCAAAAAGTATTGTTTGCAAAGATGATCCCATCCATACATACAACTCCACTGCCAACTTTGTTGTTTCTGCTCTCACAGTTCGATCCGCATGGGAAAACAATTTCGGCAACACGGCAACTATTGGTTTGGGAGAAACAATGACACAACCATAGTTCTTGATAATTTCGTACAAACAAGTTACACAACCAGCAACCAACTTGGGCATTCTGTGGGATAAACTAGGAAGAATTTCTTCCACGATCGACTCTGGCTTCTCCGTTAACTCAATCAACAACAAAACCGATTCTATTGCCAAGTCTTTGGTGTTTTTCCTCGAGCTTGATAAACCCTTTTCGCAAATAGAGGGCACAAGCACTCTAGCTTTATCGGCAAACAGCGACGTAGCACCATATTTCAAAAACCCACAAAAACACTTGTATCCTGATTCCTGGGCCACGACATTGGCATCTAGAATGAGTTTCTTGTAGAGATCAACATCACCATACTGGGTAAATATATCATCATGGGGGCCACGAGAATTGTTAAACTTTTCCGTCAATTCATCGTAAGATTGCATCCGGACCTTCCATACCTTATGAACCAACCGTTCTTCCAACGGCAACGTGGAATAGTCTGTTTCGTCGGCCATTTTCACGGGTTGTAGAAAGAGGTAGTAATGTTTATGTTTATTTTTCTTATACGCGAAATCATCTAAAGCCGCACCATCGTTTATTGGAATATGAGGGAGCTGTAGCGAGAAAACTAGCGGATAAGGTCCAGTGAAAGTGAGCTAGTTGAATCCAGACGGCCGTGTTTGGTATGGGGCCAAAATTTCAACGTCTCAACCCATTTAGTTGGGATTTTAGCTGTCTTCAGTATTGGGACTAGTTTACTACTATAAAAATAAAGTAGGCACCAACAGCACTATAAAGAGAAATGGCCAACATACAGTTTAATACAGGTTAATAGAGTAGAAGTACAGAGATTACAAAGTCAGCTTCGGGTTGGTTACCTCACCAAACGGATTCTTACATTCTCCTAATGCAGTGTGTATTTATACAAAGTAGTATAGAAATAGTTCGTGATGGGCATTCTAGCGAATACTGAATGATTGCAGAAGCATGTCATGACGGTGGCTGCAACGACCCGGAATGAGAATTCCTACCATTGCAAGGTTGTAAACCAGGAACCTGCCATAAATTAAAGGCAATCCTGAAGTGATCATCTATTCGATTGATTTGGCATATTTTGCTTTAATTTGTTCAAATGGCTTCAATTCAAAGCCCCAGGATTCTTCACCAGGTCTGGTTTCGTAGTACTTTTGGATGTTTACCCCGTGGTATGGGTGGTTGGCCAAGTTGAACCATGGCAAAATGGCCATGGTCGTGAAGGAGTATTGGGAGTTTCTCGAGGCAATATCCTTCATTCTGTCATCCAACACAGATTCGTTTTCCCCATATGGTAACTTTTCTTCACTCAAAAGTTTCTTGATCTCGTATCTGTCTTTAGAAACTTCTCTGGCATTTTCACTCCATCCCAAAAATCTCTTGGACGATCTGACATACGACAAGTAGAACCCCCCAACAAATCCTAATAAAGTGGCAGTTCTCAAAGCTCCGGCTGGAACTTTACCTGGTGCCTTAAACGCACCGGCACTTGGCTCTAATCTTTCCCATAATTGTAATGCTACTGGGAATGCTACGGTAGAAGCAGCCCACACCCCAATATCTGATGGTCTAAAGTAGCTGACAACACGCGAAAAATGAGGATCGGCGTCGATCAACTCGTAGTTTGATAACACTGGCTCGGATCTCACCGGCTCATTGGTGGCAGTATACGACATCGCTGATTGTTGTTTCGTGGTATCTAGCTTATTCTTTTGTTCAATTTTCTCTACTCTGATTGGAAAACATTTTTCAGGGCAGGTGCAGGAAAAGTATTTGCGACAGGAAACTAGCGGCGCTACCATACTAACCACATTTGTTCTTTGCAACTGGCTGGGGGAAGGAACGGGCACCAGCTGGGGGCCAGTGAAGCGGTGTAAGAATGGGCTGGGTGCCAACGGTGACGTTCTGGGCTGTGGAAAATCGAATTTTCGCTTATTTGTTGCCAGTTTGGGAGGTCTCCACTACACCTGGTTGTGCCAGTATGGTCCCACTAGCCAATGGAGCAATTGGACCCATTTGTGTACTACAGGGAAATGGCCATAATGAGTTCATTTATAGCGACAGAGATTGAGTCTGGGACGTTTCTGGTGGGTTGTTTCTAGATTTTAGCTGAGGAACGAGTGGCTGCAAAAAAGCGATTTTTTGCTGCAGCAGTACTCAAGTTATCAAACAAAGCGAAGGAAGCACCACTTGCCCTACAAAACCCCACCATTGTGCAATACTCTCAGCTTGGCGAGGCTGGTGACCATAGTGAGTCGGCAACACCCAGAAAGAGAAAACATGTGTCTAGCGAATGCCACATGTGCACTCGATTGATCAAGCTCGACAATATGGGGCCGGTGTAATTGGCAATTTTGGTTGCAGATTCTTTTACATCCGACTGGTTTCTACATGCCAAATACCGAGCCTACAAACAATATCCAAAGTACAAATTCCTGCTCGGTCTACAAACTGACATAAACCGTAGCAGACAGGTTTTGGACCGAATTGTGTAGTCATTGTCATGTATCCCTAAACTGTCCGATTTCCCAGTTGCCCAATTGCCCTCTACGCCACTCATGAACAGAAACGATTCAAGCCACCATCAAAGTCGGCCAATTTTGCTGTATTTTGAATTTGAAAAAGAAGTCTTCTAAATACCAGCAGTACATTACCGTATTCATACCCAGAGTTGTCTGGTAGCACCATTTCATTGCGAACAATTCCCTCTTATTTTGCTTGGTTGGGTTCTATATAGAGCAATTGCGAAAACGCAGAATTTCTAACTTTACTACATACCCAATTTAAAGCTACAACCATCCATTACAATCAGCAACAACAGTGCTGGAAAGAACAATTGAGTGTTGTTACATTTATCTAAAGCCATACTGAAATATTCAATCAATTTAAGTTTAAACTCATAGATATAGACCAACTCCAGCTTCAGTTTGCAAGACCCACTTTTATAAACCTGATCACAAATACCACAAACTCGAGCAGCACGTCTCGGTAATACGATTTCCGTAGAGAGAATTTGAACACAATCAGGATATCACACATTAATTGAGGTTTTCTATACAAAATGCCCATTCAGCTAGACGATTTAGAAACACACGGTAACGACAGATTGGTCATCAACGGAAGACGAAGCTGGTTCACAAGACTTATCAACTGTATCAGGATATACAACATTCCCCTTATAAACTTCATCATCATTGGCATACTCGGATTCTTCTTGATCAAGCTAACTACAAAGTATACTGGTCTCTATATGAAGAGCTCATTGATCACATTGATAGTGACGAATTTGGTACTTTATGGCATTTCAGAAACGTTGGCACAGTCGATATTGAGCTACAAACCCAACCAACCGGGTCTAAGTTTCAGAATCAATGAGCTGTCGCAGGCATTTTCGTTCAGCCCCCAAGAGATTCTTCGCCGGAGATTAACATTATCTCACGTCGACGCAACCCCAGTACCGGAATTGGCAGACGGTGACACTCATGGTAATAATGAAGATGACGACATCGAGCGGTTCTTGGACTATTTACAAGAAAACTCGAGTGATAACGAGGACTTTGAGAACTTTGGCGAACTACCACCGCCAATTATCGACTTGACGTACTTTCAATTCAACAGATTAGCAGGGTTCATGTGTTGGGGATGTATACTTGCGTTTTTCCAGTGTTGGTGGTACAAATTTCTACAAATCTACTCGAAAGATCCGAAATTTATTGAGGTTCTCCGTAAGGTGTTGACCGACCAACTATGCTACTCCCCAATTTCTCTCTTTTGCTTTTTCACATACGGGACAATCATTCTCGAGAACGGCACGTGGGAGTTGGCAAAGAAGAAATTGAGAAAAGTCTACTTGAAGACATTGGTAATCAACTACTGTGTGTGGTTCCCGGTGCAATTCTTCAACTTTTTGCTTGTGTCACGGAACTTTCAGGTCCCGTTCAGTAGTTCCGTGAGTGTTTTATGGAACTGTTTTCTTTCGATGAGAAACTCTCGCAATTAGGCCCCTTATGCCCATCCCGTTGGCTATGGTATACGATAGACACGAATAAGATTTGAATACAGGGTAACCATCTCAAAGGTACATTCCTGAGTTGGAATAAGGGTTAAATTTCCGTACCACCAGACTGACGGCGGCGACGTAGTCGTGGGAGTTGTGTAGAAGTAGGCTAGACAAAGTATACGCGGCGTCGACAATGGCATCGGAGTCGGATTTTTCGAATCCCGGCTGGCCCTCCGACTGTAGAACAATCATGGCGTAATTGGCGTGGCTTGTTAACCTCAATTGTGATACCACGGCAGCAGAGATCCCGGTGACGAAATGGGGTGGGGCCAAATTGGGGACGTTTCTCAAGTTGACATTGTTCAATTCGTTATCGACGTACAATTTGTTCAACGTGTGGTTATTGTTCAACGGTGCTGGAGCCAAGGTGAGCCACTTGTGGCACTTGATGGTGGAGACGATGGATTTGGCAAGCACGTTGTAAGTGATGGCATTTGAAAAGTAGGGGATAGTGAGAAGAATCGCGGTTGAATCGAGCAAAACCACCGGGATGGACGTCGAGGGAAACTTGTTCGCCAAGCTCGACTTGGCCATCGCAGAATATAGCTGTTCATCTTCATCGTAGTCTTCTTCCCCGGCATCGTCTGCTTCCTGAACAGCGTTGATCTCGGGGTAAAACACCTCAATGGAACCAATTGGCTCGCCCCCAAGACTGGCAGTCAACACCTTCAAGTTATGGGGACACACCACGGCGAATTGGACTGTTTCTGGCACGGTTCCCTTGACCTCGATGGTGGGAATAATCGCTTCATCGGAGTGATCATCTTCGTCGTCAAGCGTGTGTCTGGGAGTGTGAAAATCAGTGATGGGTTTAATCTGGACGTTAGTAGGCGACTTTTGCCGTCAAAATGGCGAATTTCTCAAACATACAAGCATTTCCGGTCGGGGTTTCTGACAAGGTGGAAAATCACCCAATTTGCCGTTGCGCGAAAAATCTCACTTTATACTTGACGATTATAGTGAATAGGGAAAATCCACTTGCCAGTATCGCCATGTTTCCCGCCGTATTTCGTGCTACCGGTGGACGCATTGCAGCCAGAGCGTACCACTCGAGCCACCACGCTAATTCAAACTTGATTATTGACAACGCTCGGTTGGAGTCCAAGGTGTTGAATCAGGCCATCACCCATATCCCCAGGCTAGGGTTCAGTTCGGGGTGTGTCACCACCGCCATCAGAGACTTGGGGTATCCAGACTCGTTGCAGTCGCTATTTTCCTCCGGCTCGTCGTCGGTTCAGTACCAATTGTGCTTGCACTGGTTGAAGTACCAACGTCAGAAACTAAACCACTACATTCTCGACCCGTCCAACACCCAGTTCCACACCATCGCCGACGAGTACGACAGAGTGGAGCACTTGATCAATACGAGGTTGCACTACAATAAGCCGGCACTCGGCCACATGACGTCGTTGTTGTCGCAGCTTGTCATCCCATACAACGTGCCTCAGTCAATGGGGGAGTTGCACAGCTTGAGCGACGACATCGCCTATTTCGCGGGAGACGCCTCGAACGACTTTGCGTGGTACAGCAAACGGTTGGCGGTGTCGTCGATTTACGTCAGTGCCGAGTTGTACCAGATTAGTGACGGCAGTGAAGATTTGCAAAACACGAAAAACTTTGTCAAGCAAAAAGTTTCTGATCTCAAGGGTCTTGGAAGCGCGTACAACGACGTCGAGCAGTGGTCGGTGTTCACCGCCATCAGTTTGGCAAATCTCATTAGATCGCAGTTAATCAGAGGTTAGGGTATATAGGGTGCCAGAGGAATACACAGTATGATAGAACAATTGCTCGGTCAAGAGGGCAAGGTTTGGCGTGCCAGTGTCGAGCCATGGACGTAGAGAAACGCCGGTCTAGCTCGAACTGCGGGTGCCCACACCACGGCTCTCGTAATGGAGTCTATACATAGCTTTGTCTACATCAATGAGTACATCAATGGCTTGTAAATGACTATAATACAACAACTACGTAGCAAACGCACGCAACAGACGACTCACTGGGCCCCGGCGGCGATCTGGCCCCTGATCTCAATCAACTGGTCTCTAGCACCGGTGAGTGACTTTTCAGTATCGGCGATTTTTGCCTCAACACGTTTGATCTCCTCCCCAATAAACTCAATCCGCTTGTTTACGTTCAATTTGGCTTCGTCGTACTCCTGGGGCAACAAGATGGGGCCGGTCAATTTGTATATTTTGGAGTCTGAAGACAAATGGTCAAATTCTTGTAGCACGATTTTGTTCTCTTGGAACTGTGTTTCCAACTGGGATCTTGCCAGGAACAAGTCGTTCAACTCGGTTTGCAAGTTACTAAGCTCTTGGGATTTGGACTCAAACTTGGCTTTGATGTCGGACATTTTGTCTTGTTCAGAAATAGTAATGGTGCTTGGGAGAAATAGTAATGCTATTTGGGAAAATTACATTGAAATTTGTGCTGCGAAATAAAATAATTTACAAATTGGTGAAATTTTGCAGCCCACCACCAAAACTGCTTTTTACATTTGAATGTCGCGCAAATGCTACAAGAACTGCAAAGTCGGTCAGAAATAACATGCTACTAACCGAATACCCGATTCTCTATTATAAATACTCAATGGTTTGGCTCGCGGTGACATGGCTATGAATTAGGGCCCGAGCCAAACACGGAAGTCATTACTGGTGCTGGTGCGGTGGGGATGTGTGTTCTTCCGTCGTGCTGTAGTTGGTATGGTTTACGCTTCGTCTGTACGTCTTTGCATGGTCTCAGTCTTGCTAGACACAATTATGGCATCGAGTCTCAGTCTTGCAAGTCACAATTATGGCATCAAGTCTTGCAAGACACAATTATGGCATCCATGGTGAAAACCACTGGTTGACATTGTTCTCTCTGGTTTGGACCATGCTGAGTTACCAGTGTTCTTGTGCCCAATGGAATGTTCCCAGGTACACTCATTTGGCAAACATCCACGTCATTTGGGAAAGATGTCCACCTCGTTGTCGTCAATAATGATGTCCGTGACCTGGACCTTGTACCTTCTGTTATTGGCGTCTCCGCCGTATTCGTTCATTTCTTCGTATTCCTCGTCCTCGTCGTCGATGGCATTATCCAGCCCATCTTCCAGGTGCATTTCCACGTCGTCGTCCTCAAACACCGCGTCCGAAGTGTCCATCGTCACCTCATTCCCCGACTGGACCTGCGGCCTCGAAGTATGGTAGCTGGTGTGGCGTCTTTGTTTCGATACGTTATCAAAAGAAGTACAATCTATCGAAGGGAAAGACGAGTTGGCCGGCGACGTCGACGACGGCTTCGAGCACGACAACGCCCTGATCTTCTTCTCGTTAGCAAGAGACCGTGACTGCTGGTAAGGCGAAGCAAACAAGTCTTGATTAAAAATGAACCCTTGACATTCCTTCAAACTAATAATGTTGTAGGTTGACGAATCACTCAAAAAGCTCGTGGACTCGTACACCAGGAAATCCTCGTGCTGAACCATGTCGGGAGACAAAAACGAGTTTCGTCTTACGTACGGCGACGACGGCGACGCAAACGACGACGTCCTCGACTTGGTCCGAGCCCCGTTCAGTTCCAGTCTATGGCCCTGACGGACCAGTGATACTTGGCAGTTCATAGATGGTGACAATATTTGTGGGTGCAATATCTATATAGCTATTTAAGCTGATGGTACCTTCGACTTCCCTTGTGGCAAATCTTGGGATTTCAGCGGACGTCTCTGTGAACTATGGTGGTGGAGGTAAACTTGGCTAGATTGTGATTCTGGCTCGTAAGGTAAGCTCCTTATCTTGCACGTGATGGGCTATTCTTGACTTGATTCTGATTGTTGCACTTTCCTGGAGAGGCGTGGTGGTGGTTTGGGTCGGGGTCGCGGTATGGTTTGGGGCGGCGTCGTGGTATGGTTTGGGGCGGCATCGCGGTATGGTTTGGGTCGACGGGGTCAAGTTTTCGCAGAGAAAACCATCGGCTAGGTTCGGGGCCAGAGCCACCCCAGGTCTGACTGCGGTGGATTCTTGGAGTTCCGTCCTGGGGTTACCGTGAACTCAGAATAATGGCCAAGCAACTGCAACTGACTACGTAGTGCACCACCTGGGTCACTTCACTAGTTCATGTCATATGGGGCATACATTCAACGGCCTATTTGTGTATATACATGAGATCATAAATCATAAATGAGGCATCTAGGGCCATGGTGCTCTGTCAGCAACCCGTGCAACAGCGAGCGACACTAGTCGAATGGTCGGGATGGGGTTCCGTGTGGCGGGCTCAATACTGCAGAATCACAAGTTTGGCGTGGCAACGTTTTTCTTAAGTTTGTTCATGACGAACTTCAACCCTTCTCTGGTATTTTTCAAATTGTTGTGGAACTTGTTTCTTGACCACTCCTCGATCTTTTTGGTGAACCCCAAAAAGTTGGACGAAAACTTGACCTCGTAGTTCACCACAGTAGACAAGTTTGATTTGATGGCGGAGTAGTGCAACGACTCCTCGATTTTTATGAACTTCCGGTGGTCAACATTGGCGGTGTAGCATTTCATGGTCCGTGACCTAGGGTCTATTATGCTACGCTCAATGATCCACGAGTCCAAACTAGAACCCAAGAATGGCTTGATAAACTGGGGTAACCGTCCTGTCTTCACAACAAGCTTTGTTGTGCGCAAACACCCTTCATTATCAACAAAACATTCAAGAGTATCGCAACTCTTGACGTGCTTTGCGTAGGGGTTTGGATACCGGTTCAAGTACGCCAACGACGTCGTTTCAAAGTTGTGAAAGTATTCATGTGACGTCTCGTAGTATAATACCATGTTGCCCGCACTGTTTCTACAATTCCACCAGCTACAGCTCCTGTGGCCTTGTGGTTTTTTTATCTTCCCATCGATGTCACACTAGGTGAAAAAAAATTCCTTGCTTACGTAAGATCGGTCATAACGGAGTTACTCCCCTTGCCTCAGGGTTTATCGTGAAGTGGCAACACGACGCGGACAAGTACGGTAGATGACTGGAGATGGATACAGGTAATATCTGTTACGAGTTTCGACACTAAATTCGCCAAAAGCGTCAGAACTGGGACGGGCCTCGTTTTTAGTCGGCTGTCGGTCTGGCCGAAATGGCTGCAAAAAAAACAATCATAGATGGTAGCGCCGACGATTACCAATGCCAAACGAGCTGTTGGGTGGGACCAAGTGACTAAGTAAAAGGACAGGGAATCTTAATAGGGAGCATCTCCGAAAGTGGGGACAGTTATGACCACTATTTGGTTAGTTGGTGAAAAGCTTGATAACCAGTTTTATGATTGGGCGATGCAGTGACAGAAGGCAAAAACTAGTGACAGAAAATGGAACAATAGTGTGGGGTTTTACACCTTACGATTCAAGAGTGGGATTATTTGTAAGGTGTACATAGCGAGATATGCGTGGCAACGAAGCACCATGATGTTATCGGTGAAACGTTCAATGGTAACTCTTATATCCGGTGCAGTGCGGAATGTCGACAATGAAGTTGGCTACGGATAGTAGATAGCGGTGAGCGATGGAGAAATCTCATAGTTGGCGGATAACGAGGGAGCATTCTGATTGGTATTCCCAAGGGTACAATCTGCCGACTTATTGTTTATTGGCTTATTGATATTTGGAATTATGTGGAAGCACCGGCAACGGATCCGGTCTATGATGTAAGAGGAAAATGACACAATCACCCCATGGAGTTTTGTATTTACATGGGATTGCCACCAAGCAACCCACACGGTATTACACGTTAAGAATTCCGAAATGCGTGTGATTGTACTAGGATAATGATCATTGTAGCAAATCAACTAACAAAGTGGGCACAAGTTGTAGAAAATCGAACGAGAGGTTTAAAAAATATTCAAAAAAGGTCATAGCCGCTAACAGTGGTAATTGTTAAGAATTCTTGTACTCGTGTAGCGATGGTATTGACGGCCAAAGCTTTGGCACTTAATAATCAAGAAAACGAAAGGCAATCACGACAAACCATTAGGCTTTACCACACGGTTCCCGAGTCATGGTTGCTCGTAGCACGTAGAGTGAAAGCCCTAGTCGATGCCGTTAAAATATTTTTCGAAGAACGTTATGCGGCGGTACCTCAGGGAACGTCGAGGCTATCGAAATTTGGGCCGGCAATAATTTGAAGATTAAGAGGTTTGGGCGCCAAAGGTTTTGTTGGATAGTACCTAGATGATCCTCTCACCGGTTGCAGAAGCTACTACCACTTTTATTTGTCCATTTTGCAATAAAAACTATATCATGGAATGTAAGTGACATGGGAGAAAAATGTTCCGGTCGCTTGTGTATTCCAATTTTTTAGTGCGTCAGGGCGTCAAAAGAAATTTTTTAGGCCAAGATCGCATATTGTAACCGCTACGGACAATCGCCGTGTCGCAATACCGTTTTTCCAGAAGAAACCAATGACCTAGCCATTGTATCGCCACTATTGGATACCGATAGTACAATATCTCACTATTACGTCGTCCAACTGCAAGATTTTGTGCAAAAATACTCCTGGAGTACCAAAATTATGGATTATTTTCTTTGTCCCACCATGTGCCCCACTTTTTTTTTTTGCTTTTTCGGACTTTTACCTTAGTAAATCTCATCGGAATATGTAGTAGTTTTGTTTAACTAGCATGACGCTGTATCATTTATATATTTGACATGTCCCCCATGATTTTTTAATTTTATGACGTTTTCTTCAATCATTGATATTCACTTATCTTGATTTACTACTATCTTGTTTTAAAAATTATTCATTATAAAATTCCATTTTTATTCTGATCCATATTAGTTCAATTCTATATCCATTTATTTTGTTCTAGGGTGCTTTTCATTTATATTTATTGTTTATTCACTTGCTATTCCACCAATTACATTGTTACCGGTGCTGTTCAATAGTTTTATTTTATCAACCTAACGTTACGAAATTTTAAATTGTTATGTTTGACGCTGAGAAACAAAAGCCAGTCTCTTCCACCGAAGAGTTTACCTACGTTCACAACTCAAGTGCTAGCTTATCCAAGTGGGGCAAATTTAAAGATGGTTTCTCCAGAGCTATACCGGGTGAGTCCGAGACTGTTATGCATCAAAATATTTCAAAGAGACACTTAAGAATGATGGCTCTTTCCACAGGGTTGGGTACCGGTCTTATGGTTGGTTCCGGTTCTAAATTAAGGACGGCAGGTCCTTTGGGTATGTTGATTGCCTACTTCATCATTGGTTATGTCATGTTGGTTCCAACTGTTGCCTCTGTGTCGGAGTTAGCCATTGCTTACTCTGGATTACCTGGGGGTTTCCAATCTTACTACGCTAAATTTATCGATGAATCATTAGGGTTTGCCTTGGGTTGGAATTATGCATTCCAATGGATTTGTGTTATTTCCTTGGAATTGGTTACTGCCTCTATGACAATTAAATTCTGGAATACCACTATCAACCCTGATGTATGGGTGATTATTTTCTTTGTGGTGATTGTTGCAATTAACTTCCTTGGTTCTAGAGGTTATGGTGAAGCTGAATTTGCTATGAATGCATGTAAGGTGATGATGCTTAGTGGTTTTGTCATTTTTGGTCTTGTTATTGATTTAGGTGGTGGCCCAGAAGGCTTCATTGGTGGAAGATATTACCATAATCCTGGTGCAGTGACAACATTCAAAGGTGTATGTACTGTGTTCGTGACGGGTGCGTTTTCTTTAGGTGGGTCTGAATTCATTTCGTTATCTGCTTCTGAAGTTAAAAACCCTCGTCATGCTATTAAAGCTGCTTCAAAATGGGTTTACCTCAAAGTTACAGTTCTTTTCTTGGGTTCTTTAACCATGGTCGGTTTATTGGTCCCATACAATGATGATAGATTAATGGGATCTGCTGGTGATGCTGTCCATGCCTCTCCATATGTTCTTGCTGCACAATTAAACGGTATTAAAGTCTTACCTCACATCTTCAACGCCATCATCTTGATCTCGGTTACCTCTGTGGCTACTGCTGCTATGTACTCGTCTCCAAGATTAATTCAATCTTTAGCAGAACAAGGATTAGCACCTAAATACTTTGACTACATCGACAAGAAAGGGAGACCATTGAGAGCTTGGTTATTGACCGTTATCTCTTCCTTTTTTGCATTCATTGCTGCATACGACCAACAAGAAACCGTGTTCAACTGGTTGTTATCTATTTCTGGTCTTTCGTTCATCTTTGTTTGGTTATTCATTTGTGTTTGCCATTTAAGATTTAGAGCATGTTTGAAACATAGAAACATTCCTTTAAGTTCATTAGCATATTCCGCTCCTACTGGAGTCATTGGGTCATGGTTATCTATCATTATTAACAGTTTAATTTTGATTGCCCAATTCTGGATTGCCTTGTTCCCATTCGGAGGTGATGGTTCTCCAGACGTCAACTCATTCTTCCAAAACTATTTAGGTGTTCCATTCTTACTTGTTTGTTACTTTGGTCACAAAATCTGGACCAGAAACTGGAAGTTGTTCAAATCAGTTGACGAAATTGACCTTGATGGTGGTAGGGTGATTTATGATCCAGAAATCCTCGAGTTAGAAGAATTAGAAGAAAAAGAAAAATTCAGAAAAGCTCCATTCTGGAAAAAGATTTATATTACTTGTCTCGATTAGCATTTAAACAATAAACTTCATATGTACGATATATCAAAAATAGTAATCATACCATAAGGGTATTGCATCTTCATTCTTTTTCCTAGGATTGTTTATCTGTATTGGGAAGTCTACCTATTTAGGTATATCTAACTAAAATATAAGCAGACAACTTGTGCTATTTCATTCCCTGAAGTTAGCCAAAGTGAAAAAAAGTCATCAAGAATTGTACCATGTTTCATGTAGTACCTCACCAAAATTTGACACTTGATACATCCAGTATCGAATACGTAACACAGTATTTTGCACCCATGAAACAAATATGAAGCACATTTCCAGTTATATAGTTTGTAATTCTCTACAGTATTTCCTCTAACCAAAAATGTCACATTATATTGACGAAAGCTTACGCCAACTCTGCAAGCACGAAGAATCACAATTTTTCTTGTTTGTGTTGAAGGATGGGCATTTAAAGAATTTTATTGCTTCCACCAAGTTGAAACAAGACCAACTTTTAAAGATTAGTGATATTTTACTCCATCATAACATGGCGTCTATATGTCCAACTTTGAAAGATGTTCATACCATTGTATTATCAAAAGAATGTGATTCACAGCTAGTCAACCATTATACCTTGTTGTTTAGTTGCGTCACTCAACTTGTTTGCAAGAATCTCGCAAAACAGTGGATAAAAATTATCGAACCTTACAAACAAACCAAATACCCTTATAAATTCAGTAGAAAGCCTCCATGGTGGCCATCCTCAGTATCTCATACTGAACCTGATCACCTCACCAAAGCAGGAAGAATCGCTTTATTGATTTCCATTTTGAGAAATCCAGCTATTTCCATATGCACATTGAAGGACCACACAAAGACTTGGACTTTTGATGAACAGACACAGAGATTGTTAGAAGAGATGTTTTATATTAGTGTGTACGATCGATTGTTTTATTACGAACATGAAACCAACAGCCCTTTGCGTCTTTTGATTAATGCAGAAGACCACATGGCACTTGCTAGGAAGTCGGTGATATTGGCAGTTAGTAATTTGAGAATTAATGATCGTCAAACACTTAAAAAGCGTAAAATAACCAAGAAACAAATGAACTACAAAGTGTTTCGATTGAACGAGTACGTGAAGTCGGGGTGTTCACGAGTCAACTCCGATTTTTACATTGATCCTACAGATGATCATACCAAAGCTGCATTCGTGACAATTGACCTGGATCATGATAGCCTGGAGTTAAACTCCTCACCAGGTACCTACAATTACAGCACTGATCAAGATACAGTGACGCTAGAGAGAGAATGTCCTTCATCATCTCTTCCAAATTCTCAGGGCCACACATGCAAATAAACAAGAGTGTATGTGGCTAATGATGAAGTTGAGTCACAGACTTGCTAAAACCAACACTGCTTCCGTTTGTATAAACACCACCATGGGTACCTTTTGTGAACTTGTGTATTAATATGTGAACTGCGAAAATGGTGCATTTTTTTGCAGCCAAGTACAAATGGCTGCAAAAAATTTACAAAAAGATTTTTTACACACACTTACTGTTTTTTGAATTTACACTGACCTTACAATGCCTGAACAACAAGAGTCTGAATCTACTATGCAAATGAACCCAGTTCCAGATGGTTCAAGGAAATGTCTTGAACATCTCAAGACTTACCCCATTGTAAACACGACTAGAAACTGGCTTTACTATATCCCATTTGCACAACAAACCAAGCAAGTATTGACTCCTACCATTAGAATCGTGAGAAACACCCAACCTCTTAAAATTGTTTTCGACTACGGAGACGTCGCTGCAGATGAGGCTTTAACCAGGCTCGATAACATTTGTGCTGCTATTCAAAATGTTGAGCCTATGAACATATATGCTTCTGTGGCCAGGCCAGTTAAGGGATGTATTGATACTGTTGATAAGTCTGTCAAAGCCACTGATGAGAAAATAAGAAAGCAAATGATCGAACCAACCATGAAAACTATGAACAACGTTATTGATTCCATTTCCAAACCAATTATTCACGAGGTTAAGTCGACGGTTGTTGACTCTAAGGACTCGAAAACACCAATTAAGAAGACGTTGGACGCATTTAATGAACTGCAATCAGCTCCCGAGAGGAAATCCTTGAAGCAAAGTGTTAGCGCTGCAATATCATCTATTAGTGCCAAATCAAAAATTGATGTGGCTTGAAGTTTATAATTGCTAATATATGTGATTATCAAATCTACAGTAATCTAACTTTACGAAATTTACATTATAGAGTATATATAACATGCAATAGTATTAGTTTACAACAGAATTCGACACCGAGAATCAGTGTCTAAACAAACAGAATGATCTAAAGTATGGTTTATCTAATCCTTAGACTTCTTTTTCTTTTTCTTTGGTGATTCATCATCATCAGCCTTACGTTTCTTGTCCTTCTTTTCTTTCTTTTCTTTCTTTTCCTTCTTTTCTTCTTTATCTTTCTTTTCCTTCTTTTCCTTCTTGTCTTTCTTTTCCTTCTTTTCCTTCTTTTCTTTCTTTTCAACTGGGGCTTCGTCAGCCAAATCAGATCCAACTAAGTTCAAAGCAGCTTTGATGGCATCAGAGTTCTTCATTGGTGGAGCACCGGTATCGTAGAATTTCAATCTGTCCTCAACTTGTTGTTTCAAGACTTCACCAAAGGCAGTACTTGGATCTTCGGAGTAGTTATCAATTCTGGAAGCAATAGAACACTTGTTTGCCAAGTATCTAGAAATTCTACCCTTGTTTTTAGCAGAAGCTTTACCAATGAAGGAAGAGTGGTAAATCAAACCATATTTAGGAGTGTTACCTTTAGTTTTTAATGCTCTGAACAAAGCTTTTTCAGCACCCAAAATTTGGACAGTAGAAGCAGCTTGCTTGGACAAGTTGGTTAACGAACCAGCATGGGAGATTAATCTTGCACCAACAACCTCACCAATCAAAGTAGACAAGTTAGGAGCAACAGTATGCATTTTTTCGGTCAAGTATTTGTACAAACTTTGTCTGTATTCACTGATGTTGACGACTCTTTCAGCAAAGGTGGTGACATTGTCCATATCTTGTTCGGATAAATCTTGACCCATGGAGATTCTAGCATTATCAATAATTCTTTGAGCAACACCAGAGTCATCATTGACTAAAGCAGCAATGTCGTGTAAAGATTCATCTGACAAACTTGCCTTGTCTTTGATGGATAAAGCTAATTTGGCATAAGTGTAGTTATCAGGAACAATCTTAGCCAATTCAGGGAAATGCCATCCGTACCATTCTTTAACTCTCATGGAGAAAGTGTTGATATCTTTGTCTAATTGGTCCAATAAAGCAATTGCTTGGATAATGTGGTTATCATTCTTTTGCACTGAGAACTTCACTTTGGCTCTAGAGAATGCATGTCCCAACCCTAATTGAGCTCTTTCAATATCACCTTGTTGCAAGTTATTTAACAATTTAGGACCGAAAACTCTGATACCTCTCAAGAAATCTTGAGCAATTTCGTTGGATAAACAGTCGATGTATGGAAAGTTTTCTTTAATAGAAGGACCCAAGTTTTTATCGGAGATACCAAGGGTGATCTTGTTCTTAGAGGAACCTTTTGGAATGTTCAATTCCAAAACCGATTTCAAGTAGTCAGAGACTAAACCTTCAGAGATGTCGTTTGCGTTTTCTAAAGCTTGAGCAGCACCTTTAAATGGGGCAAAACTGACCAACTCGATCATCTTGGAAAATTTTCCTAAATCATTTGAGGCTTCTTGAACTTCTTTCAGTCTTGATGAAATGTCATCTTGTTGAATCAATACCTTGAATATAGCATAACCAGTAGCTTCTTCAAAGAGAAGATAGTCTAAAGCACCCATACTTAGTTACGGTTCAAAATTTTTCAAACTAATTTAGATTTTTTCTCTTCTCATCGCTATATTGAAATTTTTACTTGAGGTTTTGTGTAACGTTGAAAATACTGCAGGATAACCGTGCAGTCCATTTCTCCCTACTGCTACCACGAAGTTGCCACGCCGTACCACGATGCTCTCGCAAAAGTTTGCTCATCGTCATAGTAATTTAGCACATCATGGTGGTAGATTCTCTGTACTTTGTCACTAGGTCAGCTTGACCAATTGAACTAACAAGTAGCTTGTTGTGATGTTATAGTTGATGTGTACACAGTTGACTACAGCCCACAATAGGAATCAAACTATAAGATACCCATTAGTTTTATTTCTCTTTTACCTCATTAGTTTGTTACGAAACGTTTCTATATATTCATTTTGAGATGTAAGACATGATGATACAGAATTCAATACCATCTAATCCCATTGGCTTAATGCTGTTTCACGATTCACTATATATTAAAGTAACAGCTCTGTAACAAAATTTAACCCCATTTTAATGCTCTCAATTATATGACTATGATTGTGCTTTTTTTGAAACCATTACCACGCACAAACATACCCACTGATTGACACCAAGTTTTCCAATCAGGCAAAATTGATATCCCAATCCCAATCCTTTAATATAGCGTACCAATCAACTACACTATCACCTGTGACATTTGTTTGCCAAACTTGCTCCATTAAGTATTTTGCACGAGAAAGATTCCATGGTCCGTAAAGCTTGATGAAATTGTCCATTCTCAAACGCATTAAGTCTCTATCGTGTGGAGTAACACTATGGATACCTGCCATAAATGCTGGGAACACAAGTGATGCCTGTACTGGTGATCCAACCAATATATCAATACATTTGATTAAATCATTATTGAGAACTTGACACTCAATCATCGATGGATTACATTTCATAATTGATTGCCTCAAGAATAACTTAGCTGAGATTTGAAATGCTTCAAATAACGTAAGTTGTAATTCTAACTCTTCTTCGGTCATCCCTACTAGGTCTTGCGGATCTGGTCGTGATGTATCTATCTCTAGTTCTAATTTTTTTGATTTTTCAATAACTGATAATAATAACCGACTAATTCTTCCATGATCACTCAATTCGGATGACTCGTCATCATTATCTTCGTCATCGTTATCGTCTTCTCTCGCATCATGTCCATGTGGTGAGTTATCGAGGGAGCTTAGTTGGAAGGGACTTTGATCACGATTGTAATACCGTTCTAATTGTCTCTTGCTATCGTAAACTAATGTGCTGATGTCCCCAATTATTCTATAAAGTTTCTTTGATACTCCTAATAAAGGGTTCAAGTTTCCTCGCGAGTATCCTTCTTGGTCTCGGAAGATCACATCGTACATTTGCGAGGGAAAATACGTTCCACGCTCGTTCGATGATGACGATAACAAATCATGATACGCAAAGTTGGATAACAACCAATGTCCTTCTTTTGAAGAATTGTATTTAAGAAGCCCTCCATTGGATGCCAATATCTTCCAGCACCAACTCAAGTCAACTGACCAATTCTTAACATCCCCTCGACAAATCTCCGACCCACACAAAATCAACAAGGTTGCCAATTTCACTATTATCGAATCAGTATCATCATTTCCAGAAGGCAAAAATGTTGATTTTGTGGCACTAAATCGTAATGGCAGATTATTAGAATCCTCTATACCAAACATTGACTTCAGAAGATGGTTTGTAGCTAGTTGAGTGTACTTAATTCCCTCCTTAACCCATTCACCTCCTAGGTGGAAACCTGCCCATCCTAAAATTGCATACAAAACACCTTGATCTTTGTGAGCCAATGGTAGAAACACTTTTTGGTATGAGTTTGACTCATATTGAGATTTGGGAGCAATAGAAACGTGCTTCGATAACGTTTGTTCGTAATAATTATATAAATAGCTTGCTGCCGAAGACGATAAACCCGGTAAATATGTTGGTTCAGTAAACGGTAATGGAGTCATAATTGAGTATACCTCGTTCAAAATTGAATTATATTTATCTGGAGATAACGAAGCGACATTATCATCAATTTTAGGCAACTCTTTCCCTTGTAGGTTCTCATCAGAGGTTTGAGCATTGTCATCATCTAATAATGTCAATTTAGGCTCGTACTGCTTTAAATCTTTTAAAAGATTTATAAACAGAGATGGTGAAAACACCGGTCGACTAACGTCATCAAATACTTTATCAACCAGTTCTTCGGTGTTTTCTGATTTGTTGTTTTTGATATCATTGTTGAGGGTGGGCTTGTCCATTTGATTAGTTTGGATTTCATTTTCCTCATCAACTGGATTCATCAAGCTAGATATCGAAGGAGAGTTTGGCATTGGGGGCTTGTTGTATTTGAAAAAGCTTAACAAGTCTGGACTACCCGGAACAGGAGATTTAGCAGGCGAATTGGCATCATAGACTCTGGTGATTTGAATTCCATTTTCATTTACATTCGTCTCATAATGCTGAGCTAATGACGAAAACGAGTAAGGGTTTGAAAATAAGTTATTTGAAACATTGTTGGGAACTTCATTATTTCGATAGTCGGTCGTGGATGGAAATGACATTAAATTCGTCGCTGACGACAAGGTTTTCAGAGTAAGTCTATTTGCTTCATTGGACTGCGGTTGATGTGCATCTTTTATTGGAAAGTTGTTATTCATGAATGTCGTAGCATTTGTAGGTTTATCGTGAGTAACGTCAACATTGTGCTCTAATAAATGACTTGGTAAATCTTCTGCTTTTCTGTGAATGGAGCTCGCATTTATCACATCGCTGTTTGTGCTATTTTCATGACCTGGCTTATTGTTGATCTGACCAGAGTTGTTTATCGAGCTGGCATTTTGGGAAAAGTTTACCGAACCTGTAGCTGGTTTAGGTCCTAGTGGTAAATCTGTCGAGTTGGAAATAGTGGTGGGGCCAGATGATCTGACTATATCTGGTTTTGCAACGTAGGAAGAAGTAAACTGAGACAAGTTTCCATTCACATCTACACGTCTCTTCTTCGATGTTGTCGACTCTTGAAACTCGGCACTATCAGATTTTGCATCGGATGTAGCAGAGTCCAGTGTAAGAGTCACTTTTGGCTTAGTTTTTCGTTTTCTCATCTTTTGCACTGACTCACTTTGTTGTACTTTCTGTTTGAGTAGCTTTACCTCCAACTCCGACATATGGGGCTCGATCCAGATACAATTCTTTGAAAGCCGATGACAATCTGAACACACCGGTCTGACTTCATTACACTTTTTCTTTCTTATTTTGCAGGTCAAACAGCCATTCTTTGACCTCTTGTTGGAGTTTTTAAAGAACAAAAAGTCATGGTTGTTGTCGATGACCTTGATGTTCTGCGCCGGAGCTGTCTTTTTTGACAGTGTCAAACAAGTCTCCTGAGCGGGCTCACGGTCGTCTACCACCGTATTAAGGTCATGACTGTCTGTTTCCCTCTTGTGTCTAGAATTAAACGTTACTAACATAAAATCTGGGGTAACAACGCTCGGAGAAATTTTGATCTGTTGAACACAAAAAACTACCCGTTTGATTTTGATTATCACGCAAAAGTCACAAACTTCGCCAGCCGCTAGGTTCACTCAATATATACAAGTTGGTCCAAACAGAAATACTTTCGTTTCTTTCCATTTTAGTTACTAGTGCCGATATTAGATCTAGACTCACGTGACCATACCATCTATATGCACGTCATGATGTGACAAAATAGTCGAGTGGGGCGCCCCATCGGATAGCCACGGGCGATCACCCAAGAAACGCCGAGTGGTTAGCAGACGGCTGGTGGTGCGGCCTGGATCCTACCACGAGACTTGCGCGGGGCACCATAGGTATGGTTGGTCCTTAGCCCACATCAACTATAGTATTGGTGTTAGTATTGAAGGCAGATGGGTTATGATGGTGTTAGGTTTACTAGTGGTCTGTTGGCCACTATTACGGCGGGATCGGAAAACAATCGGGAATTGTGGGGTGCTTTGTGTGGGCTTATTGTCTGTCGTTTGCTGTGCTGAAAGCTGCCAAAACTAATTGCGTCTCTTGCCGTTTTCGTCACGGTGATCCGTTGAAATAACAGCGCTACCATTCACGTAGTCGGGGGATTCCATATACTAAAGAAGAAGGAGCTGCGAAAGATAACGGGGTAAGAATCGCATAAATGTGCTTGCTTGGAAGTAGAATGCGTGATGGTACATGGCACGGCTGGAACTGCAATAACAAGTCTTTATACTGTCTAGAATAGAGAACAGCCGTGGGTAGGCTCATGATGCGCAACGGAGGGTATGGCAAACCTTCACAAAACTCCGTGCATATCAATTCTAGGGGTTTGTAACACAAGCCATGAACCGTTCACACGTCAGAGAATTCGTTAAACAGAAATTTTGGATCCAACTTACAGATTGAATGATTCGTTGCTAGAGATCGATAGAAACAATGGAATCACCACGTGACAAAAAACGTGACCACAATTATATGCATCCGGGCAAAAATTTCTAGTAAATTCTTTGAGATTTAAATATAAATTTTTGTCGTCGAAACAAATATCTAAATACTACAACTTTACTACTAGTTTTTGTATTTAATATATAGCCATGTCTTTGAAGCGTATCAATAAGGAATTACTCGACTTAGGAAGGTATGTATTTTGATTATGGATTTCCCGACCCTTTTTTGCCGATCAGGGGCGAAGTTTAAGACACCCTGGCCGATAAAACGATTGATTTCCCAGCAACAACATGGGCCGCTTTCTCAGGAAAATGGTATTAGGACTGATAATGGGACCGAAAGTGTGTTAGATGAGAGTTTACTGTGGACTTTATGGCAAGCTTTGAGCATCTTCCAGATCGTATGTTTTTTTTTACTAATAGTCACAAGAGTTGTAATAGTTGTGGTACTTTGTTGTGTTTCAACAGCAATAACTATACAAACCACTTTATTTGGACTCTTAGAGTTGATTAGCAGTGTTTGTTTCTCATTTTCATCGTCATGGTGTTGGTTCATTGTTGCCACCTAATTTCTATAGTGGTCACGAGACGGGTGTTAATTTTGTTTCAGAGTGGAAAGATGGTTCATTACAAATGTTAAAGCCTCAGTGTTGCACGATGGTTTTAATCAAAACTGCTGTTTGTTTGAAAATGCCCATTTAACTACTGTCTTGTTGTAGTGACGTTGCCGATTTGTTCCAGTTCACCAAACACATTTACAGAAAAGAATCATATTAGGATGTAAGATAGTGCTGCGGAAATCGATTTTTGTGGGTTATAGTGTTTATTTGTTTATCAGTACTAACTATTTTAGAGATCCACCATCTTCATGTTCTGCCGGTCCAGTTGGGGATGATTTATACCACTGGCAAGCATCTATCATGGGTCCACCAGACTCACCATACGCCGGAGGTGTTTTCTTCTTATCCATCCATTTCCCAACAGATTATCCATTCAAACCACCAAAGATTGCTTTCACCACAAAGATTTACCACCCAAATATCAACGGCAACGGAAACATTTGTTTGGATATCCTAAAAGATCAATGGTCCCCAGCTTTGACTATTTCTAAAGTTTTATTATCTATCTGTTCTTTATTGACAGACGCTAACCCTGATGATCCTTTGGTCCCAGAAATCGCCCACATTTACAAACAAGACAGAGCGAAATATGAATCAACTGCTAAAGAATGGACCAAAAAGTATGCAGTATAAGTTATTGGTAATTTATTTTACTATAAATCAATCCACCAAATCGTCATAAAATCGTCCAAAATTAATAATTTTTGACAGATTTAAAGGTATGAATATAATTTATGAGTAATGGAATTACTTTTAGGTTTACTGTTATATAGATCTATAATGCATGGGTACTCAGACAAAAGATATGAATGTATTTTTGGTATGATATCTTTTTCTCGATTCAATTTCAAAACTATGTCCCTCTAAACTACTCTACTGACTCTCAAGGTTTCAAAGCTTGGACGACTACTTCGAAACTAGTGAATTTCTGTAAGGTTGATTTGACAGTTGAAACACATGTCTAGCAAAATACGTCAATTTTCATCAGAAATATTGCAAAGAAAAACCACAAGTTTATACAAGTAGTACTTATTTCAGTTATGGCTCTGCTGTACTGACAATGTGTACAGTTGGGTTGTGTTTTGATTGTAAATAGATAGTTTTGTGTAGCAGTACAATATAACGAACCGTGAAAAAAACTGAGAATTCCAAAAGTAAGCGAAACTTGCAAAGTTACTACGACCAATCAATCGAAAAAATTGACAACAGTCGCGTGGAGTTGACGGAATTGTATAGTACTACAAGAGATTGTGTTGGTGATAGAAAGAAAACTAGAGTTTTGATTGATTTTCACGTAGTTACATGCAATAGTAATATTCTGGTTCATAATCCACCGTTATAACCACCTTAATAAAAATATGGACAAATTATCTACTTTCCAATTCAACAATAGTCGAAAGTTGTTTGAGTTGACGAAGAAGCTAAACGAAAACAAGTTTTTTGAGATTTTCTTAACGGATTCCCAATTCAAGATCCTCCAGTTTATAATCAACCTTAATCAAGATGAAGTTTGGGACCATTTCATTAGTGGAAATTGCTTTCTAGAATATGAAGATAAGAACAACGACGTTACTTCGTTTGAGGAAGGCAATACCATGATTTCTACTTTGGCATTACACATACGATATTTGTTGTGGGAAAAAGCTATAGATTTCTATTACAGCTCGAAATCTCTAGATGAATCGATTGCTACGTTGCAAGAAGTGTCTGATGACTACGAACTCATTGATCTGTTGGACAATATGCCCGAGGAGAACCAAATTGCCGCAGTAACTGCTGCACCAAAGACTCGTGAAGAAGACGAAGATGACAACTACGACGATGACGACGATGACGAAAACGAAGAAAAACAAGACGATAATAATATAAATGAATCATCCGACCAAATGATAAGTCTAAATGACAAAAACCAATTGATTTTGAAAATCCCATATTCACAAGTAGCACAACCTGAAGAGACAACTGAAACAATCACAGATGGTGGATCGGCTGAAGATGAATCGAATGAACAAAAAGAATCCGATAATACCGATTCACAAAAGCAAGCAGAATCCAAGGATGAAGGAGAAAATCAACAAGAAGGAGAAAAGAAAGATGATGAAATGGAGGTCGATAGTATTGAGAAAACTAACGATGATGAAAATAAAGATGAAGATGAGAAAAAGCAGGATGCAGAGGATAAATCAAGTGCGACGAAGTCTCCGGGTGACGTACAAACTGAACCCGCAAAGAACGAATCAAAAGAAGAACCAGCTAGCTCACAAACAGAACCACAAGATGCATCCCAATCAGATTCGAAAGCAGAAAACATACGACAACCAGAGGTCAATTCAACATCCGTAGAAGAACAGGAAATCTTAATAAGGGAGTTCAATAAAGTTTACCATAACTTTGAATACGACAAAGAAACGCTCATCAAAAGAAGAAAATTAGAAAAATCAGATATGAAGTTAGAAAAGAAGCAAGCTGCACTTGAATCACTGACTGGAACAGAAAACAACACATCTGATTTGGATAGTTCAACTGCCATGAGTTTTGGTGGGGCTGCGTCTTCATCTCTTCAACATTTGTTGTCAACCATTCAACAAAAGCGTGATTCCGTGCCATTGAACGATTTTGAATTAAGGACTCTTTTCATGGATGTTAGGAAAAGCAGAGGAAAATGGGCAAATGATGAACGTGTGGGCCAAGAGGAATTGTATGAGGCATGCGAAAAGGTGTTGATGGAGTTACGTGGGTACACAGAACATTCTACTCCCTTCCTCAATAAGGTATCAAAAAGGGAAGCTCCAAATTACGGTCTTATTATCAAACATCCCATGGATTTGAATACTGTTATGAAAAAGTTGAAAGCATTACAGTACAATTCTAAAAAGGATTTCGTTGATGATTTGATGTTGATCTGGTCGAATTGTTTGACATACAATACCGACCCAAAACATTTCTTGAGGGCACATGCAATTGCTATGCAGAAAAAGACTGTTAAATTGGCACCTACAATTCCTAATATTGTCATCAGAAGTAGGGCAGAGCTTGAAAAAGAGGAGGAATTAGAAAATGATAGAAATACTACGCCTTTTGAAAGTGGTGGTAAGTCTATGAAGAAAGGAAGAAAGCGGAGCAGACAAGATCAAATTAAAGCAGAAGAAACGGACACCCCAGTACCATCATCTCCAGAGTCTAGTGTCGTTAAAGTTGAAAATGCACCCGAGATACCTACGTCGGACAATGCCCCAGCTGCAATTGATGAGGATGAAGAAGACGATGATGATGAAGAGAATGATCAAGGTGGCCAACAGAATGATGAAGAAGATGATCCAGAGGAGAACGGCGAAGGTGATGACCCAGAATTGCAGGCATGGAGAAACCTTACGGCCAAATCAAGAGCTAACTACTGTGCTATTAGAGCCGAGCTCTTTGATGAGAATTACCACTTGCGTTCTGATGCACACGCAATCATCAGAAAATCAACCGATAGCGAGAACTTTTATCACTACTTGAATAACAAAGAAGTAGTATCAAAGTCTAATAATCTATTAGAAAGTGATGAACCCTATCTTCTTGAGTACGATATTACCGGTGGTTTGCCAGGAGTAGCTTACAAAGGTGTAGACCAAGAGGAAGAAGATATACGGGAAAACAAAATGGCCGACGTGTATTTACAACAAGCAGGGGGTGATGCATCGGCAATCAAATCGGACTTTGTTTTATCCACCGAAACGGGGCTAAATAAGGTGTACTTTGAAAACATCAGCCAAATTCAGGAAATTCGGAAAATTTGTTTTAAGATATCGTTAATTCGTCAAATGCAAACCCAACAATTTGTTCATCACACTCAAATGAAGCAGCCGGAAATCGAGACAATAAAGGAAATTGACCTTGACCCTGTGTCTAAATTGCCAAATCATGATGTCAACAGCAGAGAAATTCAATTTGCAATCTTGAGAAGAAATGTTGCAAAGATGGCCATGCTGACTGGGTTCGAAACGACCGAGCCATACGCAATTAATACTTTGACTCAAATTGCTGAGAATTATTTGGGAACACTTATCAAAACCATGAAGTTGCACTGTGAGTCAAATACCCACAATAAGTTATCTACGAGAGAAATATTACTCATTTCACTAGTGGAAAATGGGGTTGATAAACCAGATGATTTATACACGTATGTTCAGGAAAAGATCATGAAGCAACTGACAAAGTTGAAGGATTTAAGACTGAAGTTGTCAAACTTTTTGAAGGAATTATTACGTCCAGGGTTGGAAAACTTCAACGAAAGAAGTTTTGAGGACAATAGTGAGCAATTCATGACTGGTGATTTCTCAAACGACTTGGGAGATGATTTCTTTGGATTCAAAGAACTAGGCTTGGACCGAGAATTCAACATGTTGAGTAAGTCAATTCCTATTTACTTGCTTCATTCTAGATTACACAATCAATTTAGCAGTACTGGAAGTCTTTCAAAGAGGAATAAGTTTGAAGACTTGAAAGATTACGAACCCAAATTGTTGCGGGCCAGCGAAATACAAGACCAAATTGGAGTTTTGCAACCATTCTACCAAAAGTTGTATGACAAATCGGTTGCGCAATATGTCAAACTTCAAAAGAAGAAGAATGAATCAACCGAATTACCTGAAAATAATAGTCTTCCTTTGGTCGAGGACGAAGACTTGCCTCAGAAACAAAGAAATGTCCGTCCAAGATTACCACCTACGGGTAAAATTGCCGGGATCAAGAAGAAATTTGTCACAAATGCGTTCATACTTCCCGATGATGTTGAAGAGTCAGAGGAGGTCATAGATCAAGAGTTTGAAAATCAGCTAGAAAATGATTTATCGTTACTTACAGATGGTTTGCCAATGGGAATCCAGACGTAACACCTTAATCCTGTGAAACAAAAATAACGTGAAAGTGAGTCACAAGTAAATAATGCATGGTACAATAATTACCAATAAATTTAGATCTTAAATGAAACAGAATGTAGAGTAGGTTAATTACGATTAGGTTTTTTTGGACTAATTAGAAATGGCTAGGCCCACTACTACCGCGAGCTGGCACGAAAAAGTAGTTTTTTACTTCCCATCATACCGCGAACGGAGGCAAATTACCACGAGCTCATCACATCGGACCAACCGTCGCGGGTTCAAGATGGATTACACACGTTGATCATGTCGGATTAATTAGCTCTGTAGCGTCGAATAATTTAGCAAATGTGGTGAAACCAGTATGAGTACAGATACTTCCAACAGAATCAATAACCTATCGAAGATATCTATCGATGAGTTGTTGAAACGGGACATTTTTGGCAGAACCATATTACATTTGATTATACTCTGTAATCGATATGATTTACTACGTAACTTATTGAAGAACCCCAATGTCAAATCCTTAGTTCCACTTTGTGACTATGAAAACGGTTGGAACTGTCTTCATTATATATTTTTTCACAAAAACTTATCTTGTTATAAGGCATTAATGGACTTTTTAAAGACATCAAATTTACTATCAGACTTGTTCAAATCAAAGGATAGAAACGGCAACACGCCATTACAATTGTTAAACAATGACTTCAAAAATTTGATATGGATACCAGAATACATCAACGAGGAGAACCAGTATCATTTAACGTATAGATTCCCCAGTTCCCAAAGTATTGACCAAACAGGCAATGAAGCACTGCAAGCAGATATTCAAGCTCCTCGTCCTGAGAATGAAACGATGCAGACTGGAACTCGTGAACAATCACCCAATGCTAACACCCCTAACGAATCAGTACAGTTATCTACATCATCTCATAAAAGGCACCAATACTATCAAATCCCATGGTCATCAAAGAGATGTGGTTCAGAAGTATACATGTTAGGTGCAAATAACCGTAAACAATTAGGATTAGGTGAATATGATGAAGTTTCAATGCCTTCCCAACTATTGCATGATCATTTTAAATTGAATGATTCTTCTGACACAATTACAAGTACATTGATGAAACCAAGATACAAGCAAGTCGAAGTATCGAAAAATCACTCGTTGATTTTGACTATGGAAGGATACGTGTTTTCATCTGGGATTGGGTCTGGTGGAAGATTAGGACATGGTGATGATAACAATAATTATTCACACCACAAGATCATTGACTTTTTTCACGACAATGATAAACTTGTCAAGAAAATTTCCATATCAAACAACCATTCAATTGCTTTAACTACAAAAAACGAGATTTATGGGTGGGGATTGAATAGTTATAATCAGTTGGGATTTACCAGTGCGACTTCATCTAAAGACTTTCGTGATATATTCGAGTCGACCCCAAGTCCCATCATGGGTGATTTGAAGAAAAATGGAGCCCTCATAGAAGGAATTGCCACCTCCAAAATTCATTCGATTGCGTATACTAAACACGATGTCTTTTTCTGGGGTCTTAACATTGGGCAGATGGGAATACCATCTACATCGCCAGATTTAGAGTTGAAGCTAAATGATTCAACCTTCAGAGGTGAAGTGGTCACTTCACCTAAAAAAGTTTCGCTTCGTGATGATATAAAATTGGTGACTACTTGCGATATTTGTACTCTTCTTGTTACTGAAAGAAACGATATCCATTTATACTACCAATATCAACACGTGAAACTTCCGAAAATACCAACACGAGGTGTTTCTGATAATGACTTCGATGTATTTAAACCAAGTCGACTCACAAGACCTGTGGAAATTAGAAAAATTATTATGAAATCAACCAGCTACTGTGTTGTCTTACTGGAAACGGGAGATGTTTATACTTTTAAAATCAACCCCAATGATTTGAAAACTGTTAAATATAATCAAGTTTGGAGAGCATACGATCAAGATATGGCAGTATCTGATGTTGATACGTCTGAGGATGGATCTATAGTATTGTGTACTAGAAATGGTTCTGTTTTCATCAAATCAACTCAACCACCTACGAAAACGAAGACATTCACTGAGTCTAGTTTGACACTAGCTATGACTAAAAACAAATTCAAAAAAGTTGACAACATAAATAGAGTTGTCAAAGTTGCATGCGACACACGGTTCATGTCATTTGGATTTATAAGAGATGATATCGACATGTTGCCATTGAAGTTACAGAAGAACGATTTTTTCGAGGACATCAATCAATTGAGCCCAATATATGATCTTGAGTTGGATAGAAAACAAGACCAACTTTTGAGAGTAGATCACAACCTCAACACCTATATATCTAGGTTTTTGTATCCGAATAACTCAAGATATGACGGAGAAGAGGATGAAGAAGATGAGGGTACAACGCATAATGCAACTTCTGTAGAAGAAGTTGATATTTTAAAGAAGATTCAACAAACTAGATATGATTTTTCTGCTTTGAAAAGGGAGAAGGTCTCCAATACATATGAAAAGTTGTGCGAGAACAGCATATCTAGGTTTATTGAGGAGTTGAAATCTGATATTGGATTTCTCATTTATAAATACTCGGTGAAAGATAAAGCTGAAGACAAAGGATATGATTGTATTATAACTGTCGAACAATATCCAGAATTTTCACTTGGGATTCACAAACTGATATTTCAAGCTAGGTCTCCAGTATTTCAGAGAATCTTCAAACAAGTAGATATTGATGAAATATTTGTTGATGATGGATTCTCTGCAAAATACGACCAAGTTACAAACGAATTTCGTATTACAAGCAAACTAAACATAATTTCTTTACTAGTTTTTGTTCATTTCATCTATTCCAATAAGGTTATAGAGATATGGCGAGATGGCGACATTTCGAAGAATTCAAGTTTAAGAGAGATCAAATCTGAGTACGAAAAGTTAGTCCGAACATTTAACATTTGGCAATCGAAAGCTAGCCAATTTACATCAGGCTTGATCTCACTGATGATCCAAACTTTAGAATCCAACACGGGTGATGTTTTAATAAAATTAGGAGATGGTGACATACGATGCGATTCATATATTCTTAAAACCAGATCAGCTTTTTTCGAAACTCTTCTTTCTTCAAGATGGGAATCTCCAGTTAATAGCCTTGATTTTTCCGGGTTGAGTAAGTTTCAATTCAATTTTATATTGCAACATCTTTATGGCCAGAACAACTATGATTTATTTGAGTACTTCAAATTCCAATTTGAAGAGGCTGATGAATTTGTTAATACTTTACTTGAATTGATAGAAATTGCGGATGAGTTATTATTATTTCAGTTGAAAGCATTGTGTCAACTTGCAATTTCAGATTTTATTTCTCTTGATAATGTTTTAATTTTGCTAGTTCATTCAGACTATTTATCTGCATCTAAATTGTTCATGAATTGTTGTTGGTATGTTTATAACAATTTGGAGGTGCTTTTATTTGATAATGCATGGAAAGATTTACCATTCGACATAATACGAAAACTAGAGACGCAGATCAAATTCTTTCAAAATTGTCAAAGATTAGGGTTTTCAACAGAGAATGGGATTTTAAATCAGAAAATGTTGAACAATTGGTTTGAAAATGAGTCTAATGGTTTGATAGCTCTGTTTTTGAACAACATGCAAGGCTTTAATGAACAGTTCATTAGTGATGCCAAAAATTGCTGTGCATTTGAACCGTTAGTAGATTTGAAGTACTCCATGAACAATGAATGTGCTCCAAAGAAAAGACGAAATTCTAGCAAGGTTGGATTATTGAGTGAAATTTCCAAGTTTAGAACTAGTGTAACAGCTCAAGGAAAGGATATTCCTTTGGTTATTGATGAAGAATTTGAAGTAATTGGCAAAGGTGGCAAGAAACGACCATCAGTAACGGGCAAGCAGAACATACAAATTGACACCCTATCTGAAGCAGATACCAAACTATTACCCAAAGCTCTGACTCCATCATTTACTTGGGCTAATAATTCCTCAGCAGCAATACCGAAGACCAATCGGGATTCATCACCGAAAAATAATGGTGTTCTTGCAAGTTCATTAAAAACATCTAATTTTGGTATTAGTCCACATTCCAACTGGGCTGAACCATCTTATGCTTCTTCTATTTTAAATGAAAAAGAATCAACAATCAAAAGTGCGGAATCTGGAATAGCATTCAATATAAATAAGAAGGCACAAAAACTAAAGATAGGCCCCATGATTAAGCTTTCTCAAAAGGAACGTAAAAGATTGGCAAACACTGGTTCCAATGGTATGGACTCGATTTTGTCAACTCAAATGAATGAAACCAAATCTAAGAATCCATGGGGTAGTACCGAATCGCTCAACAATCCGATTGAATCAAATAGTAATCCAGTTTTGTCGAATAATTACACACAAAGTATGCCGTTATTAGGGAGTGATAAACCAAAGGCTACTAAACCTAAGTCGAAGGGTAAGAATCATCCTGCTAAGATTTCTCCCAGTGCAAAAACTGACCCTATACTGATTGCTTATTCTGAGTCAAGTTCTCGTGGTCCAGATTCTATGGGAAGCAGTTACAGTGAGGCAGCTAGTTTGACAGAGGTAATGATTCAGGAATCACTCAAATTAGAACAATTACGGGTGAATGAGTCGGAAAGAAAGACTTTGCAAGAAATTCAACAGGAAGAAGAGTTTGCCAAATGGTGGCACGAAGAATCAATGAAAGTTCAAAAACAAATGAGTAATTCGTTAAAAGGCTCGCTGCTGTCAGGTTCTAAGACAAATCATAAAAACAAACTGAAATACAAGAAAGGAACAGAAACGAGATCAAATGGCAAAACTGACAAACCCTCTAAGGAGACACCAGGTAATGCTAAACAACACTACAAGCCAAAGAACAAAAATAATAATAAGTCAAATGCCAAACTGATCAATAAATCGGAATAACTATAAATGTGCTTGTGAACTTCATGTTTTAATATCGTTTGATAGAATATCTATTTGAGAAAATACAGATCGTAAATAGAATGAACTGAAAACCATTCAAACTTTACATTTGTACTCCATTTTATAGATTCTCGGTTCATACATAATTTATAATCATTAAGTGGTAAATGAAGTAATAAGATGTGTCTTGAGCTAAAACTATTCATTTGCGTACAACACATCAAAATCAATGCAAATGGCTACGGTTGACAAATATTAGGATGGAGTTGGATACATCATATCTCATCAGGAAACCATCCAAATTCATCCATGTCAATTAAATGACCCTCCAGCACTGTAACACCTTCATCTCGTAATAATTGGGCTTGTCTGTACTGGCCAGATGAATTCTCTCGCGGTGGGATCTTACCAGAACTGGAAACTACCCTAAACCATGGTAGAGTAGACTTCTCATAAGGAAGATCATTTACTTCTGATGTCAAAATGTCAATTATGATGTTTAAATGTTTCAACGAACTTCCTACTCGTCTCGAGTTCTGGGGACACCCTATCAAATAAGCAATATGTCCTACAACTGTTAGTATGTCCGGCAGCATCAACTCCTGTCCAAAACGTACATACCGTAACTTGTCACCCTCCCACGGGGAATCTTGTTCACTGCTTCGTAGACCTCATTATGAAACGCCTTTGCTTCCTCTGTCAAATTCATACCGTTTATACCAGGTTGACAGTATCGGAATAAATCATCTTTTCATTTAAGCGGTGAAGTTCAAAACCTCTTAAAAAAAAGGTCACGTGAAAATCTTCAATTCATTCAATACTGTGTTTGTGAAAGATGTAATGTGGTCACAATGGTGAAAATCACGTTGGAATGCCTGAATATTGCACTGAAACTCTCACCAGGAGGATGATATTTCCTAGTATTTGTTAGAGATTGTTCTTGGCTTAACGATTGAAAAACCAAGTTCATGAGATGGGCTTGGCCAGCTAGAAACACTAGGGACATCACAATGGTCTGCAATATCGGTGTAAACTCTTCAGAAATCGTAGTATTTGAACATGAGAAACATCGTACTAATTTATTAGTACTATACTTCAGTTAATGCCGGAATTGTAGTAATGCTGTGGAAAATGGAATACAACTACACTCCAGTCGATTACAGGTGATAGCAGACTGGTAGGCTGGCAAGTAAAGCACCTGTTTCAAAACAAACCAAGAGCGTAATTCTACACAGTATTTCACATTATTGTCACATTAAATTCAATACATTAATCTATAAAATATTGAAGCACACTTATAAAGCTAATAAAGCACCAGCAGCTAAAGCAGCGGCACCAGCAATTTGAGCTCTGTTACCAGAAGCTTCGTAAGAAGTGACAACTGGAGCGGTACCGTTGGATGGAGCGGAAGAAGAAGGAGCAACAGACTTAGCTGGGCAGCTGGTAACTTCAGGACCACAAGAAGTGATGGTAGCAGTGGTGGTAGAGTCTTCAGTTTCAGTGACGACAGAGGCGACAGCAGCAGCAGCGAATAAAGCGACGACGGAGAATTGCATAGCGAAAGTAATTAGTTGGATGTAATTGATGATTAAAAAATGTCCTCAGAACAGAGAAATACACCTCAATTTATACTACAGTTTCCAATGGTTGCAACCAGCTTCAGTTCTCATTAGATTTTCAAACTGCACTACAGAAATACAGTTGCCTTTTTTGACATCGCGCATTGTTCAATGCATACATGGATCGCGACGATTAAATATTCTGCAACTATAATTGACAGCTCCAAAATACTTGGCAACGATGGTTTCTCCTTAAAGTGGGTACAGTCTCGAGCCATGATGTACTAATTACGAATACATCGGTTTCTATAGCTGTGTTGTCTTGTAATGACAAGAAGAAGATAGTGAAGTCTTCATTTAGTTTGTGGGCGCGAGGACGCGCGGTGCATGTAAACAAAACGCGAAATTCATGCTTGTTTATGCTTTCGTAGTGTTTCAAATTTCATTGTGTGCGTTCCGGTTCCTTACAAGCATATCACCTGGGACACAGACACGCTCTGTTGGTGCAGCTAGGGTCCAGACTCAACACTCTGGCTGACATGTCGCTGTTTGCGTACTGGTTCCTACCAAACAGGTAAGCATCACTATAGACAACTTTCTACGAGGGGCGTCTTGTTACAGCCTTGTTATCTAAATGAGTATACTAAATAAGTATATGTTAACAGCATAGTTAACACCACAGTTAAGCAGCATAGTTAAACAGCATAGTTAAACCAAGCTACGCGCAAAACATTCTTTGAAGACATAGCGTTCTGGGAAACATGTTCTGCATTCGCGTGTCTGACCCTGGCCATAGACTTTAGTCCTCATCTTCGCTAATTCCTACAGTTTACATAGTAACGTGGAAACAAATAGTTTCACACCACTATTCAGTTAAGCTTGTACCGCATAGCCTTCGATTTGTATTATTCAAGATGATTTACACACTGTAAGTTTCTACGCGGAATGATCTCAACTTCCTGTTGCCCTGTTCGTTATTTGCAGCGCGCTAGCAGCCGACGTGTAGCTATCACCCGCAAGTTGGGTCGTGATGTTTTCAACTTCGGCATTTGTCGCGTGATCATCATGGGCATTATCGTGAGTGTTTGTTTGGTGTTCTGCATTTTCCACATTCACTTCTCTCACCCTTCCGTCCCCATACGGTTTGTTTGTCACAAATGACGTATTCAATATGTCGAATGATTTCTCCATTTCTTTGTAGATTTCAATCATTAACCGATACCGATTCTCCTTGACCTCGATGTCAGCATCATCACCTCCAAGAACTACACTGATATTATCATGACTTAAAACGTCAGGTAACACGAACGAGGGAACAAATCTTTCATTGTATTCCCCAACAAGTGTATTAACCAAATCTTCAAACAATTTTATCTTTCGTTCAAATACTTCCATTTCTTCGTTTTTCCACACAACTATTTCTTTTTGAATCATTTCAGTAATGGTGGGGGAGAATGTCAAAACAAATAACAACGAATCTTTGATTGCATAGCTGATTGTGTCATTAAGAGATATCCACCAGTTGCTTTGATGCTTGCTTAAAATGATTTCAAAGTCATAAGGTCTTCTCACCCCAGTAGCAATAACGAACTCAATTATGCTGTGAAAGAATGATGAAATTGAACCAGAGGTAAATCTAAACACCAGTGTAACTTTGACAATTATCGTCTCGTGTATGGGTCTGTCTTGATTCTCTTCTGGTGGTGGCAAGAGCTCATCTACCATTTCGGCAATTTGAACTCCCCCAATAAAAATACAATATAGAATAGCCAACACTAAACCGTAAAATGCAATGAATTTCCAATACTGCCATGGGATGTTGACATTAATTATATTGATGAAAACTAAGAATTTGAGGAAAAATAAAAGGATCCGGTTACCCAAAGGACCAAATTGAGTATAAAGATCTCTAAGGAATTGCTGAAACGACCGGTTTGGACGAGCATTTGCATCATTGTGAGCAATATTTCCCACATTTTCATTCCTCTCGTTACCTGCATTACGGTTGTTGTTTGAAGTGGAATCTTCTTGTCTTCTTTCTTCATACATTAACACTTCCACTTGTTGAATCACACTTTCCCCAGAAGGAAGCTTGAAATGGTTGTACAATTTTGCTGCTCCAGATGGACTCAAGAGTAAATATGGTTGGTGATTAGGGTTATCCACTATGATACATTGGGATGGGTTCAATGTTACAGATATAACTTCGTCACCAAGTTTTAGCACCAAATCATATAAGATGGGAGCTAAATCTGATTGATCCACTAGCAATTCAGTTTTCTTGACATTTTGAATGTTTTCCCCTATTGGTACCCCATCATGTTTGGGAATAATTCTTTCGTAAGATTCGCCTATTAAGTTCCACTCTTCACCATCTTGAAGAACAATTCTTGTAGGTTGTATGGGTAATATGCTTTTATTACCGTTGTTTTGACTTGGTTGATGGGCTTCTTGTTGTGTAACTTCAGTTCGAGCAAATCGATTACGGATCTCATCAACAAAGTTACTATTGAAGACCCCATTATCGAACTCTTTGGAGATCTCTAAGTCTACATCAACAATTCCACTGACTCCAATGATAGAGTCACTCAAGCCCAAAGCATTGTAGACCGTACTTTGGTTCGAATGGGAGTCATTTGGCACTCTGTGTTCTCCTCTAGATAAAATGACCTGTTCCGGATAAGTTCTCACTACGGATTTTTCATCAACTAGTTCAATTATTTGCCGTTTAAGTTCTTCCATGGTTGTAGTTTTGGAGACCTCGATGAGATTGGACCTTGGTACTCGATCAATTTGGCATCTGACATTAATATGGAATCTTGTGATATTGGCTGAACCAGCGATGGTCGCTGTCAAATAGACAGGCGAATGGGGAGGAACATCAATGTTAAATGCTCTCGCTAGTTTGTGGTCGTCGTCTAGCGGCACGCCATTGTAATTTATCGCTACTCTTTGCCGAAGTATAAATTGTTGATACTTTCTATAGTGATCTCGAAGAAAAGCGTCCTTTACGTCACTGACTTTTGAGTCCAAGTTCAATTTCAAGTCAAGTGGTTCATCATTGTCTCGGAGCAATACAATATCCACAGGGAACTGGTGTATTTGCCTTGTCAGGAACTGTGCTAGTAATTCAGAATTTATCACAAGCTCAAAATCGTAGGTGAATTGGGACGCAATGTCGCCCAAAGTTTGCGAATCATCTAAAGTTGATCCACGATATTTGATTGTCAAGGCTCCAGGATGCAAACTGTGATCGGAAGAGTTTAGCCACACCAGGTGTTTGACTTCACCGATGGTGGTGGCCAAAGTGGCTGATACCACGAACTTTGAAGCTAACGCTCCCACATTTTGCCCGGGTTCAGATACACTCAAAACTAAAAGAATGGTATCGTTCATGGCATGAAGATCGAATTTGTGGGTCAATTAATGGTAGCAAGTACAAAGGAGAATTTGAATTGTAGCCAGATTTACACTACAACTCGCGGGAGTGAATATAGCCAAATTTTACTATCAACGACTATGAATGCTATATACAATGTATAAAAGATTGTGAAGGACACGGTCTATATACGGGATGGTGGACCTTACTTCACGGGGATATTATGGTGAAACATAGGGAAATTTGGCGAAACTTTGGAGGACAATAATGACGCAGTTTTAGCAGTTTTTCGGCATATAAGTAGTATATCGTTGTAATCAAGATTTCTTAGTTCATCACTTTTTAATGGCATGATACCGTTTACCTCTGATACCAAAGATTTGGGCGTTACTGTTGAATGTTTCCGTTGGGTTTGTGTCGACCAAATCGAGTTTGGTGCATGCAAATATGTTTTTGGTTGGTGACATCAAGGTATCAATTTCATCATGTAATGGGTGATTGTTCAACCATTCGAGTTCTCTCTGGACATCTTTTTCGTGGTATCCGGTGATGAAGATTGGACATTTTGATTCTAACAATCCCTTCAACGACTTGTCCCAGTGGACATGGTCAGCAGTCTGGAACCCAGGGTGGAATGCAAAGAATACATCCAAGTATGGGTCAAAGGGGAACAAATCTCCTTCGTCGTATAACTCGTAGAAAAACTTGGTGTGGTAATGGACCGTGATCTGCTCGTCGAATCTTTCAACCAACGCTCTTCCATGAGGCATGTTGGTTGGGACAAACGCACGGGCTTCTCTATCAAAGTATGATTCAGGGCCAATCAAATGGATCTCGAATCTAGATTCTGGGAAAAGGTATCCGAATTGTTTCCAAACATACGCTGGCAACATCGACTCCATCTTGGCCCCGACGATGAAAATTCTGATTGGTCTTTCCTTGAAAATGGCGGCATCTTCAGTCGATTTGGTGAATGGAGGATACAAACTGTATCTCAATGCTGCTAATGATTTCATACCTTCCATAGTCAATGGACCCTTTGGTTGGGGTTGGTATGGGGAATACTTGTGTAAAAGTGCAGCAATTGTCAATGGGTAAGTCAACACCTTCGTGGCAGCAGCCAAATTGAATTCTGAATTCATGGGAGCAAAATCTCTGGTGTAAAAGTACGAGTCCCAATTAGACAAGTTGGTGGTGTACTCGTGGTTTTGCGGACCGGGGAACACAAACTCATCAAATTTACGTCCAGACCGAATATCGTGCTCATAAAGATTGACTTTCTTCAACTTCTCGTAGATCTTCTTCTCGTGGTATTCCTTATCATCTTCCCAAGCCTGTTGAGAATGATGCGTTGGGATGCCCGAGTATGGACATACAAAATTCACAGGTTTCTTGGTAACTGGACAGAGTGCTTTGGTTCTGATAAATGCTGCCCGGGTCCGAATATCTTCATATGGTGACTCGTCCCAATTGTACAATTTACGTTCGGTCTCGTTTGTCTTTGGGTTATCCAAAGCAAGCATTTTCCAGAAGAAGGAAAAACTTCTCACTTGAGACAAACCCCCCGGAGTCTGCAAACCACGAACGGCCCTGTTAAGTGTATACATGTCTGTGCTTTGTTATCTACACTATATGTCACCGTCAAGCTCGAATAGATATTCCGTTACTGTGCCTATGAACTTTTACTAATCGTTAGGTTTGATGACACCCTACTTTTCCAAAAACTTTTTCTGTCAGGTGATTTTGCACGTGACTAGCAAATCCCCAAGATTGTCAATTCCTGTAACCGGAACACGGCCTTAGGTATGGAAGCCAAGGCTGGGCCTTGGCTGTGGTCGCTTTTAGGGTGCGGAAAATCGATAATTCCAGTTATCGACCCGTGACGATTGTCTCTGTTTAGTGTGAGCGAATTACTATGAGAATTAGTGTGTGGTTGGTACTGTTGTAGTAAATCAAAGCTCATCGTGCTCGGGTTCGTCTCTGTCTTGGAATATAAGTTCCAAGTTCAAGTTGTCGAGAAGCTTTTGTAGCGTTTCGTGGTCGTCGATGCCGAGTTCTGACGCCAATAGTTCGAAAAAGTCCTGCTCTACAGGCTCCTCAGTAGCCTGTCCAGTCGGTGTCTCTGTAGATTCAGTATCGATGGAACTAAGTTCATCATCGGCCGGGCTTGTAGGTTCAATTGACTCAATTGACTCGATGTCTGTTGATTCAGTGTCTAGATCATCATTGTCAGTTGTGGACTCCAGTTGTACCGAGTCATTCTCGCTTAATGATTCCGCTTCACTTGTGTGGTTAATGCTGTCAATTGTTCTTGTGACAAAGACCGTACTTGTGGGTACCACCGGCGGTTTTGCATTGTTACCTTTTCCTGGATGATAGTAGCTTTCAAAATTGGACATGCCGTTTGGAGAGGAAAACTCCCCCACTTCAACTTTATCTCCGTCTTGGTCAAGCATGGTATCTGGATTAACAATTTGGAAGTCCAAAGTGTGTCTTTTAAGGCTCCCATCTCTCGCAACTCTCACAACAGAATTCAACTTTCCGTAAAAGTCATACAAGTCATACCACACAACAAATGTATCGTTCCAGCTTAAAGCCGCAACTCGGGTTTCGTCAATTGTTCTTGGAGAGGGTATTTTTCTGTTCATAACTGACTTGTACATATCTGCAAAGTTATCGAGTAAATCTGTTGGGTTATCCCAGTCCTGGTTATAGAAAAACACTGTCCGCTTCTTCAAGAATGAGTCGGGTGTTAATGATTCTTTGATGAACGCCAAAAAGAATCCTGACCCAATTGGCTGTAACAAATAATCCCTCAAGTTGACCTTTTGGTTCTTGTGAGGAAAAAGCCGTTCCAGTTCGTCAGTTGGCGTGAAATGGAAAAAATCATTGTAATCCTGGATATGTTTGTTAGAAATGACATTTTCATCAATTGCTTTACATTCGATTTCTGTTTCCTTCTCTGTACGGTTAACTGGTCTGAATTCCGGCAATAAACACAATTTGGGAACGTTGATGATCATTTGATATTTACAAGTCTGGATTTCGGAAAGATCCACAATCAGTGGTAACCCATTGGTGCCGTCACATTTATAAACTACATCGATGGTTCTTGGTTGTTTTGTAACGTCACAGACTTCTCCGTCGTAAAGTGTATGTTGGACCATCTTCTGAGAGCCTCCCTGGCTATGGAAATCAGATACTAATGGACTTAGACTGCTGTCAAATATGGTAAAATCACGGCTGGTGATATTATTGTGCAAATTCTTTGCTTGGTTCGCAATTAAAGATGGTGATTTTGGTGCTCCAGGAAACCTTCCTAGTGTGTAGACGAAATTTGGCTGAGTAGGTCTATGCTCGGACGTTTTAATAAAGTGCAGCAAGTCTTCATGGTATTGGATAATCTTATCTCCAAAGCAGTAGGCAAACGTCCAGTAGTCACCATGTAATGTAAACGCAAACACACATTCCGACCGGTCAAACGACTCCTCCACTAACTTCACGGCGGATTCCACCAAATTACTGTTTGATTTTTGAGTAATAGCGGTGGTTTCGTCACTATCAACCGTTTCTTGAACGTGAGGTAGGAAACAAAGATACTTGTCGAGAGAGTTTGACAGCGAAACATCGACAACAGCAAATTTTCCCACAGTTCCGAGATTCGGATTGAGACTCATGAACGAGTCTACTGCATTCTCTGGTATTTTTCCGTCATCGTATACCACCTTGTATTTGCTTTGCTGATGATAGATAGAACCAGCTACCACCATTTTGAGCAACAATGCTACTGGTAACCACATGGTGCCAAACATATAAGTCTATAATTTGTTTATCTCCTCAATCGCAACCCAGCACCTCCCAAAGTATTATGGCGATAATACTCTACTGCCACGATTCACCTATCTGTCAAAGCCGTAGGTGATTTGGTACAAAATCCAAAATGGTAGCGCTGTTAAACCATCAATGGCGTTTGAGTAGGTATCCATGAGAGAGCAAGTGGAGGTAGTCTGTGGTGGTGGAGTGGTGGGAACTTAGTGGGACAGCTGGTTTTGAATGTTGAGCAAAATGTTGTAGTTCTCGGTGGTTCATTATTACTGTTAATCTAGATGGTAGAGGGCAATTTCAGAACTGAGGTGGATAGAGAGTAAAATGCGGCGATGCTGTTTCCGAAATAGTCTATGTTTACACTTTGAGTTTCAGAGTATGTTACTAGTATCATTGCTGTTTCTGTGACAAATCTTGAGCAGGTTGGGTCCAACCTAAGATCGCAATGTACCATAAGTCATGATCCAAAATGGCAATTCCATGGCAGTTGCGTAGAGTGTTAAGTGTCGTCTTAGTGTATCAAGTGTCGTCGTAGTGTGTTATATTGTGTCATTTTTGTTGCAAGGTGGTGTGTTGTGGTAAACCTATTGTTGTAACAAATATTACCTCTATACTTTAATTTTCAGAGATTGGTGAGAACTACAATATTTGGCACCATAATGTCGACGTCCCAGGAATCGCTTGTTGACGCTCTCAACACGTCACACAATGCTGGAGATAGTACAACCTCAACAAGCACTAAACCTGACACCCCCAATGTGTTTGATATCACAAATGACATTGAGTCAAAACTAGCCAAGATTACGGCCATGGTTGATTCCCATGATACAGAAACTTCCAATAGAGTAGACAAGTTGTTGAAGAGAGTGTCTGAGTTGGAGAAGGAGTTATCCAGGTAGGTTAGTTGTGGCGCAGTAATGTTGTTTATATGGAATGTTGTTTATATGGAATGTTGTTTATATGGAATGTTTGAGATTTGTACCACTTCATGGACAATAGAGGAGACATTCTACCTCAGATCAAGATTTTACACGGTGCAATTTACTTTCCTTGGACTGTACCATTGTTTCAGATCAACAGAGGAAATGACTGATTGTCAGGACCTGTTTTAGGTTTGTTTCACTATGTTTCGCGTAGGTTTCGATTGTTATATACGCAATAGACACGATGTATAAGTATGTCACAATTCTACAGCAAAAAAAACTTCCATGTGGTGGAAGTAGTCATCTCTCTTGTACCATTGATGTGTTCGATTCAGCCTTGGGTGTGGTAGTAGTTCGACTGTGCATCCGTGGTAGAATTGGTACCGCACCACTGTAGAAAAATACTAGTGAATAAAATCTCTATTAGAAAGACAGTACCAGAATTGGCTACAATGGCCAAAGAAAAGCGATCAAAGAACCAGATTCGGAGAGAACGAGCCAAGCTACGGAAACTAGAGTCTACTAATGAGAAAAATGATGTAAATGTAAAAAGTTCTCAACAAGTGCCAACTCCATCGCAAAGCAATGAACCAGAACCAAATAGCATACCGTCGAAAAATGACCAAAATCCACCACAAACAGCATCAGACACGCAAGAAACTACTAAGCAACAGAAAGGGCAAGTCCCACAAGAGTCAGACTTGTTGGAGCAGTTTCAAAGTGTATTCACTAGATTCAATACAGAACCAGATGTAGAAGAAACGGCCATTGTTGAAAAAGAGCCTGAAGACGTAGAAGACCTGTTTTCTGATTCAGACGAATCAGAAGAAGAAGAACACACCATATCAAAGACTCAGTTGAAGAAGCAAAAAAAAATTCCCTTGGCCATACTAAAAGCATCAACACCTAACCCCCAGCTCATCGAATGGTACGATGCTGATGCACCAGACCCCTATTTGTTAATTTCGATGAAATTACAACCAAATTGCATTCAAGTCCCTGATCATTGGGCAGCCAAGCGAGATTACCTTGCCAACAGAAAAGGTATAGAACGGTTACCGTTCCAGCTTCCGAAATTTATTGCAGATACTGGTATATCTGAGATGAGAGGATCAAATGAAGAAACATTGAAACAGCAACAACGTGCAAGAGTGCAACCAAAGACAGGTAGACTTGATATTGACTTCAATAGGTTACATGATGCGTTCTTTAAGTTCCAAACCAAGCCTAGACTTTTTGGGTTTGGTGATGTTTATTTCGAAGGTAGAGAAGATACCGACGTGATATCAGAAGAAGTTTTGAATTTGAAACCGGGCGTTGTCTCTTCTGAGTTACGTAAAGCGTTGGGAATGCCCGAAAACGATTTTTCAATCCCGCCTCCGTGGCTCTCGATAATGAAGCAAGCAGGAAAACCACCTACTTACGAGAATCTTGTGATACCAGGAGTGGATTCTCAATATTCCAATAGTGGCTATAGAGAAAAAGGTGGTAGACGAAAGCTAGGAGGAGAATACTGGGGTAAACTACAAGAGTATGTTGAGTCGTCTGAAGAAGAAGAGGAGGAGGAGGAAATAGATGAGGAGGAAGAAGATGAAGATGCAGTAGACGAAAAGGTAGATGATGAACACCCACAACCAAACAAGGATGACGAACCAACAAAAGTATCAATAGACTCATATGGTAAATCTTACGATACTTCAAAGCCGGTAGTTGATAACGATCCAAACAAAAAGTTGTATACTGTCATAGAAGAAAAGAAAACCGAACCCAGTTCGGAGGGAATGTTAAAGTCACAGTTCAAGTATGAACTTGAAGGTAAGGAGAAGGTTGACGAGGAGAAGATTGAGACGGTGGAAAATACTAGTAACAATAATGGTGCCAAAAAATTCAAGTTCTAGAATGGCATTTTGTAATATATATCTTTAATAAATAATGGAAACTCAATGAGAAAACTACAAGGTGGATTTGATATATTTTATATTTTTTATTATGACTATAAATGTACGTTGTAAAAAATGCCTATTAGAAATAGAAAAACAATAAAAGATGATTTAATAATAACAAAATCAGGAAAATAAATAAACAATATCAAAATAAGCAATTTTGGTTTAAATTGATACCTCTAAGTGTTTAACACTTCATCTACTCGTTAATTTTTTCATGCAAGTTTAATGAATATATCTGTTATTGGATAATTCAAAAGTTGATTTCGGGATTCTCATCTTTAGTTTTGTCAATCTTAGCACCAAAGGTAGTAATACATTTGGCCATTGTTGGTGATGATCTGGAAATGACATCTGTGAAGTAAAAGTTAGAAATTGGGTTGGTTAATGGCGAACCCACAATCTTAGAGTTCTTGTTCTTGTTAACCAAGTCAGCAAATCCGATCTTGACAATATCAGAAGAGACCGGTTCGATGACTTGATGTCTAATCAAATGTGGAGCAACTTCACCCAATCTTTGTCTAACAGAAACAATATCGTCATATGGCAAGGTGGCATCCAAGTATTCGGATAAAGCTCTGATAATCTTCCAATCTTCACGAGCACTACCTGGGGCATTGGTAGCAGCACGAGTTACTTGGGTTCTACCTTCAGTGTTGACGTAAGTGGCAGATTTTTCAGTGTATGCGGAACCTGGTAAGACAACATCAGCGAATGAAGCACCGACATCACCATGGTGACCTTGGTAAACCACGAAAGCATCCTTTGGAATATCTTCTGGCTTAATTTCATCGGCACCTAATAAGAACATAAACTTAGGTTTGGTTTCAGCAACTTCTTTAGAAACAGTAGCAAAACCGATATCTAAAGCAGCAACTCTAGATGCTTCTCTATGTAACAAGTTAACACCATTCCATTCTGGAGTGTTGAAGTTAGCAGATTTGTCGGCAAATTCACCAACCAACTTGTAGATAGCTTGAGCATCTTCGGAGTCAGCAACACCAGAACCAACAATGATCAATGGGTTCTTGGCAGCAGCCAATCTCTTACCTACATCACCCTTCAAGGCAGCTTCAAGAGCTTTGGCGTCATTACCCAATTGGTTGACATCGAAAGTGGAGTCGAATTCTTGACCGACAGCAGAAATGTTCAAGTCTTGTCTTAACCAAACCTTTCTAATTCTGGAGTTCAACACAGCAGCTTCGAATCTTGGGTTGGTACCGACTAATAAAATTTCGTCAGCACCTTCAATACCATCGATTGTGGAGTTGAAAATATAATTAGATCTGATATCAACACCGTGAGCATCGGTAGCTAATTTGACATCGGTGGTGGTGTTTTCAGAACCCAATTTGTTGAGTAAATCCTTAGCAGTTATTAAAGTTTCAGCATCGGTGAAAGTACCAGCAATAGCTTTGATTTCGTTACCTTGTGGCTTGATCTTGGAGAAGGCAGCAGCAATAGTAGACAAAGCTTCGTCCCAAGTAGATACTTCGAATTTATCACCGTTCTTGATCAAAGGAGTAGTTAATCTTTGAGTCTTCAAACCATCGCATGCAAATCTGGTTTTGTCAGAAATCCATTCTTCGTTGATGTCGTCATTCAATCTTGGTAAAACTCTCATGACTTCAATACCTCTAGCATCAACTCTGATGTTGGAACCAATAGCATCCATGACATCAATAGTTTCAGTTCTCTTCAATTCCCATGGTCTAGCTCTGAAAGCGTAAGGCTTAGAAGTCAACGCACCGACAGGACATAAATCAATGATGTTACCGGACATTTCGGTGTTAATGTTTCTTTCAATATAAGTACCAATTTGCATGTCATTACCTCTACCAGCAGTACCGAATTCTGGAGCACCAGCAACGTCGTTCATGAATCTAACACATCTGGTACAGTGAATACATCTGTTCATCGAAGTTTTGACCAATGGACCAATGGCCTTGTTTTCGACGGCTCTCTTACCAGTGACTTCGGAGAATCTGCCTCGGTCACTACCGTATCTTTGGGATTGTTCTTGCAAGTCACATTCACCACCTTGGTCACAGACAGGACAATCTAAAGGATGGTTTTGTAACAAGAACTCGGTGACACCTTCTCTGGCCTTCTTGACTCTTTCAGAATCAGTGTGGACAACCATACCATTTTGGACAGGCATGGCACAAGAAGCAATCAACTTTGGCATTCTTTCGACGTCAACAAGACACATACGACAATTACCGGCAATGGCCAACTTGTCGTGGTAACAGTAACGTGGAATCGTCACCCCAGCTAACTGGGCAGCTTGGATAATCGAAGACCCAGCTTCGATGTTAATTTTTCTCCCATCGATGGTAACCTCAACATCAGCAAGTGCTCTCAAGCTAGATGAGAAGAACCGGTTGGAAACTCTTAACTGGTTGATTCTAATCATGCTTCCAATTCTATAACTAATCTACGTTTTGAAAACCAAATCCAACTTTACTATTGATAAATTTTTCATCCTATTTCCTGCCTGTGTACAGTCTATTACCATACTGTTTGTATAACATTTGATTGGTTTGATCGTGTCTTATATGTCGTTCATGAATATAGTGCTCACCGCCTATTGCGAGAGAGCCGCCTAAGTGCGAGGGGAGTTTGTGTTGGGCTGTGAAGCCGGAGATTGCTGGCAGTGTGGTGGGAGTGTGCTGGGAGTGTGGTGGGAGTGTGGTGGTAGGCACGTTTTGGGAATGCGGGTGTTTTTGAACCGTGTAGTTTGTAGCTTTACTGGACGTGATTGTTTTAATGGGCAGGTTACTGTGTGAAGATGAGATATAGCCTTACGGCACGCTGCCGTTGCCGTTGTCGTTGTCGTTGCGTCGGCTTTTGTAACGTGTAGTGCGGTGGTGCGTCGTCAAACACAGCTTGTTTAGTAGCATTGATTGGTTCTATACTCTATCAATAGCAGCGAAATCATTGGCTGTAGTCGTAGTACAGAAACGGCGTATGGAAACCTCAGGTTTTCCACAATAGTTGCTAGAGGACTCTTGTCTCGGGAAGAGCTCCATCTAGTAGTGAGTCGTTTTCCGTGTTTGAGCCTTAGTTAACCTGTTTAAGTTGTTTTTGATCTAAAAACCTCGATAACCACAATCACTAATGGTTTCGTATCCAGCACTGTTGCATTGGTATACTCTGATCCCATTCCTGTCCGCTCTACGAACCTTTGTTACTTCAAGTGCGATTGTTTAATTAAACCATCAGTTTCAACCGGTCGGTTTCTCGCGAGCATCCCTCTTCAACTCTACAACTGGCTAACACTCCGCCGTATAATTCATTGGTGCCATCTCACTTAGAGCCCATTGCATTCTTTGGTGCCATAAGTTGCCTACGTATAAATGGTTGCAAAAGCATAAATGCAAAATGTTGTAAAACCACAAATACAAATTATGCCGCAGCCATACGACAATTCATTACGCTACATCGATTCAGGATACTAACTATGTAACCTCTATGTATATACTTTTTTGCTACAAATGCGCCAAATGGCACACATAATGCCTCGTGTGTATTCTTTATGACTATAAACGTTATCAACTCTCCTTTTCACCAGTTAACAAGAAGAAAATTAACGGAATAACAATGTACACCCAGTTCTTCTGAATGAATGACCGGTTATCAATTTCTTCTTCAACTTGCTTTTCAACTTCTTCCCCATTTTCATCCTTGACGATGATTGTCTTGGTGATTTTCTCGACTTTGGGGCGATTCTCTGGCTTCTTCCTGTTTACAGGGTTTAAGTTTGGTTTGACTCCATCTACGAACTTCACAAGGTTCACTCCGGAGGATGACAATGCAATTGAGTTGACGTTTCCTTGTTTGTCAAGGAACAAGTTGACTCCCAACAGTGCCATGTGGCCATTGAAGTAGCTAAAGCATTCATGGTCATCTATATCTTCTGTTCCAATACAATACTCCCCGTTTAATTCATTTTCCATTACCATCAGCTTGGTTTCGGTATTTACTGTGGCTAATGGAAGTTTTGACCCATCGTTCACAGAACGAGCAAGTAGACTGATTGTCTCACACAAGATCCCATTGATCAATAGGAATACCGTAAGGATATTCATCGTTCTTTATTGGTGCTACAGCAGGCAAATCTACTCTGATACTCGCCGATAGAAGTTGTGGGTTTCGGGTACGTTATATTGAAAATTGTTGATATTATAGTACATATAACAGATTTCACGAACAGGAGAATCACCATAGAAAAGAAGAGTTTCCGGTCAATAAGTCATGAATTGATACATTTACTGTGGAATACAGCTGCTACGCGTCGCGATACACGGATGAATTGGCCAATTCGGTTATTGTTTCGCCGAGTTGTGGTACCATCCATCTATAGTATGGTATACAAGTTTTGGAGTCAAAATACAATTTGGGCTAACTTGATCCACGAATAACACGGCATTTCAGCAGAGGTTTGGTGTGTTTCGGCGTGTTTCGAAGGAAGATAGTACTTGGTGTAGTTGGGACTTGTTGTTTTTGCATTTATTCAGAAAAGAGACATTGGCATATACGCAATCGTACTTGGTACAAGGTTTATCGATTGATTTAACAAAAACAAGTTTTAATATACCAATATTGAGAAGCTTTGCCCCACATCTTTCAAATCTGCAGTTAAAGTTTCCCATTTTGTGCATTAATTGGTATAGAATAGTATAGAAATAACGTTTGGACGCGTTTTGGTGTCTAAGAATGGAGGTGCTACATGGTATGCGAATGGGGGTATTGAATAGTAAACTACGGATGTCGTCTTCGTTTTCAAACTGTCTGGTTTACCTTCACTACTGCCTCATCAATAATATCAACTACAATTCAACCGTGTTCAAGGGCACTTTGTATGAACTATACGTTAAAGATATCTTGAGTAAATTTTTCAAATGTGATTTGCTAAGAAACGGTGGTGCTTACGATAACGGGATTGATTTGCTTGGGAATTGGGATATCAGTGCGATCAATCTTCTACCTGCGAAAAACGACAAAAAAAAAGCAAGGTTGCCGGCAAACTGCTTACTAAAATCTGATACTGACCTTTCTCGTGTAAATGTATGGATCCAGTGCAAAAACTTGAACAAAAAGATCGATGCCAAAGTTATACGAGAATTAGCTGGAATATACGATTTCCACATTAATTCAAAGCAGAAGATGTCCAACTTTATTTTTCTATTCAGCCCTCATGTGCTATCAAAGCAGGGTCTTATCCAAATGGATAAATCCAATTTCCCCCTCATCCACTGGCAATTGTCTCCCTTGAAATTAATAAAGAGATCAGCATTCGAAACTTTAATAGATGAAACGAACCTGAATTTGGTAAACATGCATGACAGGGCACTTTTCACTCAAGACCAGCTTAATTCTTACTATTTCGACCTCTCAAATTGGAGCTGTGGTAACTTAAATCAGATATACATGAATCCTTTTGCACGAAAAGCACTAGCTGGTTTGGATATTGAAATGCAGTTGGATATCCTCCGAAGAGGAATGAATGCAAATTTATTTCAAGCTTGAAGTTTTCATTTTTCATTAAAATACACATTATCTAATTAGTTCATTATTTGTTAAGTACAGTGACGTATTGGGTGGTAAAGGCAGTGGTCGTAAAAGTACGGATTACCGTTACCCCATCAATCACTGTCAATACCTTATAAGTAAAGGCTGTTGGAGTTGGAGCAGGAGTTGTGGTGGTTGGAGTCACTGCTGGAGTCACTGCTGGAGTCACTACTGGAGTAGAAGTGCTTAACGCGGTCTCAAATGGAGCTGCAATTGAAGTACTAGTTACAACAGAAGGTACAGCTGGATCAGTTGACTTAACGACAGGTGAAGTACTTGTCGTTTTTAAGACAGGCAATGGTTCGGATGATAATTGAGTGTCAGATTTTAAGGACTGTTCAGCTGAAACAGGACTGGATGATGCCTTCTTTGTTGCAGTCGAAGTTTCTTCTTTAGAACTTGGAGGAACACTTGTTATAGAGGTTGCACTGACGACAGATGCAGTCGACGTGGAAAGTGTTGAAGTGCTTGACTTAGAAGTGCTTGATGGAACTTGTTGTACGCTAGATGAAACAGTTGCGCTAGGCTCAGAACTAGAACTTGAAGATTTTGCTGGAACACTACTTGAGATGGCTGTTGACGTAGCTAAAGTACTAGAGGTAGTAGAAGCCTTAATCACAATGGAATCAGTAATTTCCGTAGACGAAATTGCAGATATAGTTGATAATTCAATGTAATCGCCAGTGGTTGGTAATGCTGAAATTGTGGTACTAACCTTTGTTGCAGCATCGTATTGAGCGACCAAATTCTTCATGTTTTGAATATAGTTCAAACTGTCGTCATAATTGTCCCAAGCAGAAGATGCATCCCATAAAGAAACACCACCAAAGTTAGGATTTTGAAGAATATCAGATGTAAGGTATTGCGAGACGCTTGATGGTTCTAGGTAACCTGTGCTGGCAGAACCAGAATTACCAGGTAAACCAATAAACATCTTGATATTCTTATTTGGGGAAATATTCTTTGCAAAGTCATCCCAAACATTCCAGTTGAAATTTGGTCCTAAATTGCACCAGTTGTTATAGAATTGAATAAAGGCAAAGTCGATATCGGAGTTTTCCAACATGTTGCCAACAGAAGCATCGGGGTATACACATTGAGGGGAGGCAGAAATGTAGTATTGTTTCGAAGTGTCAGTTGCAAATAACTTTCTTAATGCAGCGACTAAGGCAACATAACCAGTTTGGGAGTGGTTTTCAATATCAAAATCAAACCCGTCTACAACTGCACCATCGAAAGGTCTTCCAGCTGTTCCTTTCCCATTTCCGAATAATTCCCATAAAGTAGTAGCAAATTCGACGGCAGTGGAATCATCATTAAATCCGTAAGTTCCTGTAGCACCTCCAAGTGATAACAAGACTTTTTTACCAAGAGATTGACAGGTTTGAATATCTTGCCCGATTGTAGAACAGTGAAGCACGCCCTCTTCAGTGTAGGAACCGCCACAAGCATTAGCGAAATTCAATTGCATTGGATATGGGAAAACATATAAGAATGAGAGAACAACGATGTCAACCGCGTTTGATGCACAGTAATCAGCCAATCTTCCCTGGGAACCTCCAGAGTTTTGACCCCAATAAACTGCAACATTTGAATTAGAGTTGGCATCAAAACCAAAGACTAAGGGTATAAGGAAATTGAAAATGAATGGTATAAGTTGGAGTTTCATAAGGAGTGTAAATAGTTGGATTAGTAGTGACAAAGAATGTTGAAATTTTAAATTACAAAACTTCGATTATTTATACAAAGTAACCAAAACGCCTTTTGTAAAAATCGAATATTTTAGTAGTCATATCTGTAGGTTAACGAATGCAACTATGGCTTTACTTTTAAAAATCAACGCTTTGGTAAGACCCTATCCCAAACAGGTGGCTATTGGGGAAAAATGCGCAAAGGAAATGCTGGTTATGTTCTAAAAACGTACCTCATATTGATCAATCTCATTTTTTGTTACATTGAAGTTGATATTCCTTTAAATGTGAACTCCTTTCCATATACTGATGCGATGTCTTTTTACTGTTTTTGAGTTTTGCAGCCAGCAATTTCTGCCTATTTGCTCTATGTGAATAGCATAATATGCAAGTTTATGCATATATGTGCATATTTATGCATGAGATGCTGGACTCTTTCCCAAATAGGATGATTGTTGCAAATTGTACCACTATTTTTGCTGAGTTATACTTGAACTTACACTCTCTTCTGTAGGTATCAACAAAGCAGCTGTAAAATGTGTATTCATCTTTGAAGACAGCTATCTTTTTAGGGAAAAAAAAAAATTTTTTTAGACAAAAAGGGTTCAATGGGTTTACACACTCCACGGAATTGATAGCTTTTTGTGATTTATATGAAATTTCCACAAAATTTTCAAAATTAATTACAATGCTAAACAGAAACAATAGATTTGAAGTATTTTTGATAGATCTTTGTTTCACGTAAGTTTTAATACACAATAAAGCCTGTTGGAAACAATACAACTATGACCTTGTATTTAATTATTAATAAGCACTTGAAACAATCAGATTCTTTGAGGGAACAAAGAGTATTTCGACCAGAAGTTCTTTGAGTTTACCCCGTCTTAGTCAATTATTTCTACTTTATAACCGACTTGCTGAAGAAAGATTAAGGTCTGTCTATTCATGGTTTTGTTCTTAAACATTTTACAGTTACCAAGTTTAGTTATCTAATATCCAATTCCATTATGGAACTCTCAGTACGTCGTTTACTTTAAACCATTTTGAGAACCCCACTTGGATTCTCGATGTAAAACTTCAATGTCGTATAAAACTTGTCACAAAGGGCTCAAAGATAGGAGGATTCACCATTTATAAATGAAGATATTTTGTTTATAGTCTTGAGTAGAGTAGTACAAGAAATGAAGATGGTATTAGGATACCATCTTACTAGATTCTATGCGCCACCGAACGAAATCCACAAGTGGCCATTGTGCTTTAAAACATTAATGTTAAAGTATTGCCATGAGCTCAAAATGATTGAATAATATTGGTGTTCCATGATTTGAACACACAATGATTAATACATAGTTTCACATGTATGATATAATTTTTTAGTTTTATGATAAAAATATGGGAGAGAATATAATTTAGTGCTACATTTATCTGATTGATCCATGACTATAGATTCTTCCATACTTACACAATGCCAAAAAACGAACCATCAGTACTCTTCGGAAGACCTTCTTGACTCCTTCAGGAGAATGTATGAGCAAGAAAAGGTGTTATTGATCTGCATGCATTACGGCGATCTCAATAAGACAGTCCTGCAACAGCAATTCTGTCTCGTCTTACATTTCACCCTAGTTTAAAATAAGGTTGTGGGACCCAGAGCTAATTTGAGTTTTACTATTACATGAAGGTCATTGAATTCTCTTTTGTAACATTTTAACAAAACCTTAAAATCCTGTTACATTAATATACTGATTGAGGGTCGATTTCCATTAGCTCTGTTAATGGCCGATAATATTTTGTTAAATTTGCTGTTTCCATTAAATATATGTAAACTAGATGTAGCAGGCATGCGTCAAGCGCTAGAGTTATTAGTACAACTGCCTTATTTAGAAACATGGTGGTCTCAGCATAGTGCTAAATGATACGTGGCGATGCATAGTAGATGCAAATTCGGCGAAAATCTTATGTGTGACGTAATGATTTAAATTTTGATAAATTATTGGTGGTAGCACTTTGGAAATTCACCTGCCCAAAACGGAATAAACACAACCGGCGAAATTTCGGTGGAGTTAAAAAATTTCTTGTAGACTAAAGATTTAGTTAGAAACAGCAATAAAGTTCAGTAGGAGAGTATTGAGACAACAAGGTGTACACATTTATGAAGTCAGCCAACAATTGAATACTTGGCCAGGAATTTCTGTACGAATTTACCGACATGTACTATTGGGATCGTATTGTTGGACAAGATTGTAGATTGTAAATATTTGCCTCCACACACTCCTTCGAAATATCACAAACACGCACCATTAGTTGGAAAAATATTTGGAGACATTTGAACGTTTCTGAAAAGGAAGAAGGTTAATCATATACAACTAGTAAGAAGAGGGAGTTCGTAATTGCCATGGGATAATACTGACACTAAAAACCAGACTCTGAGACTAACCCTCGTTAGAAAAAACTCTGGGAATCGGATGGTAAGAGGGGGTTTCACGTGCGCATGAATTTCGCCGAAATATTGGGTAAACTAACGCACATGTTCGGCGAGATTATTATTGGTTGATGGGTTGAGATTCAGAGGGATATTGTTGGACAATTTGGGTAATTAGGGAAGGCGAAAAATACTATAAATATTGGAGAATTTACCTCAAAATCAAGTTTGAACTTTTTCTTTATCACAGTACAACATGACTCAAGTTCAATTCAATACCAAGACTAAGACTGAAAACAACCATTTGTTTTCCAAGTTCACTTACGAAAATGCTATTGTTGAAAAAGATGCTTCTGGTAAGTTATCTGTTACTCCAACTGCTGTTGATTATGAATTCAAGGTTGACTTGAAAACCCCAAAGACAGGTTTAATGTTGGTTGGTTTAGGTGGTAACAACGGTACCACTTTGGTTTCTTCTATTTTAGCCAACAAGCACAACATAAGTTTTGAAAACAAAGAAGGTGTTGTCAAGCCAAACTACTACGGTTCTGTTACTCAATCATCTACTGTCAAATTGGGTGTTGACAAGGAAGGTAACGATGTTTACGCTCCATTCAACTCTATTGTCCCATTCGTTCACCCAAACGACTTAGTTGTTAGTGGTTGGGATATTTCCAGCTTGCCATTAGATAAGGCCATGAAGAGAGCTCAAGTTTTGGACGTTGACTTACAAAGACAATTGGAACCATACTTGAAGGAATACGAACCATTGCCATCTGTTTACTACCCAGATTTCATTGCTCTTAACCAAAAAGAAAGAGCCGACAACTTGATTAACGTTGACGCTAAATCTGGTGAAGTCTTAACCAACAACAAATGGGCTGATGTCGAAAGAATCAGATCTGATATCAAAGATTTCAAAAAACAAAATGACTTGGACAAGGTTATTGTCTTATGGACTGCCAACACTGAAAGATACGCTGATGTTTTACCAAACGTCAACGACAACTCCAAGAACTTGTTAGATTCTATCAAGAACAACCACCCAGAAATTGCTCCATCTACCGTTTTCGCTGTTGCTTCTATCTTGGAAGGCGTCCCATACATCAACGGTTCTCCACAAAACACTTTCGTTCCAGGTGTTATTGAATTAGCTGAAGAATACGGTACCTTCATTGGTGGTGATGATTTCAAGTCTGGTCAAACCAAATTGAAATCCGTTTTGGCTCAATTCTTGGTCGACGCTGGTATCAGACCAATTTCTGTTGCTTCCTACAACCATTTAGGTAACAATGATGGTTACAACTTATCATCCCCAAAACAATTCAGATCTAAGGAAATTTCCAAGGCTTCTGTCATTGATGATATGATTGAATCTAACGAAATTCTTTACAACGACGAAAAAGGAAAGACTGTTGACCACTGTATTGTTATCAAATACTTGCCAGCTGTCGGTGATTCAAAGGTTGCTATGGATGAATATTACTCTGAATTGATGTTGGGAGGACACAACAAGATTTCTATCCACAACGTTTGTGAAGATTCGTTATTGGCCACACCTTTGATTTTGGATTTAGTTATCATTGCAGAATTCTTACAAAGAGTGCAATACAAGAAGGCTGACGAAGGTGATGACAAGTACCAAGACTTCTACTCTGTCTTGACCTTCTTATCCTACTGGTTGAAGGCCCCATTATCTAAACCTGGTTTCAAGCCAATCAACGGGTTAAACAAACAAAGACAAGCATTAGAAAACTTGTTGAGATTATTGGTCGGATTACCAATTAACAACGAATTAAGATTCGAAGAAAGATTATTATAGGTGCGTTATAGATTGATTTAATAACTATCAAAAGTAGAATGAAAAATGTGTAGTTTTAGTGCCATAAATGGAGAAATTTATGAATGTAATGCAAAGTTGTGATTATTGAACAACAAATATACTACAATGCAATTTCTATGATAGTTAAGACTCATTGGGAACAATCTGGCATTTTGACCATCTAGAAGAATGCATCAATTTCTTTAGGTATATGCACCTCAATTTGGAAAGTGGAAGAAATAGGTAACCATGCAACAGTATGGACACTTTTTGAAAGGCGTGTAAACCATATTTGCGTACATTAAATTCCACACCAGGAATACAATCAGAATAGGTTGCAGTGTAGAGAGCGATAAGATAATAACTTCCTCGTAATCGACCGTATTTGGGAAAGATTTGAATTCAACCACGGCTCATTTCGGCTGGTACAAATTTGAGAATCTTTTTCGGCGTACAGTAGCGATATGTACTGTCGAAGTGTAAAATATTTCTCCGAACAAGATCAGGTCCAATGCACCAGCGCATATGATCTGTATCTGTTAATGCATGGCCCCGGTATATCTTGTATCACAGTTGCATCGATCCGAGGACGCTAACTTAGCAACTACCCGTTGACCGAGGAGATGTCAGGGTTAAGGGAAGAAGATATGCTGCAAAGTTAGGTACAAAATATCGACCTTAACTGTAGATACAGAAAAATCACTTCAGAAGTCGCTGAATTCTATAACTATAACCGAGAACCCACTGCAGAGTACTGAAATCTTGAAGGGCAAAGTCAATACACGGCTGGATGCTTGCAGGACGGATTATTGAGGCTACCACGCCTGTTGCAGTATTGTAGGAATAAAGTTAGTAAACAAACACTCAATCGACAGCAACGTCACTGAACTCTTGCTGTCTTCACTCTATAATTGCTGAGACAAAGTTGATTTTATTTCTATTCATTAGATAACATTACCCCTAGACCGAAAAACTACAGTTTTGATACACATCGTAATAACGCAATGCTACAGAACCACCTTAGTATTCACGCTACAGAGCTGCATGAAAGCATAGTGGTATAATGCTACCTATTATAGTTTTGCTACGTATGTGTCCTAATTGAGTGTCCTACTAAGGTGTTCCTTAATACCGTAAAATTGAAGTATTTAGAAAAATCACTATGGTGCAGTCGAAGTGGTTGCAATTCCATGCCAATTCCAGAAACTCGTCTGCTAAGCGATGCTAGTCGACTCAATACCACGCCCACAATGAAAACAACGCTTACCACCACGACAACTACTTTCCAATCTGTCGCACCAGCATTATTGGCAAATTCTATTATTTTTCCTACTATGCGTTGAGGCACATAATTTCCTCAATAGGAATATAACATCCCCACCAGAGACACGGCAAGAACAAAGGAAAACTAGTCTATCCCGAAGAGGTACAGTATAATTATGAAAGTGGCAATACTAGTGATTGCAGCAACGATAATATTCTCAACACGAGCCGCGATGGAATAATAATATTAAAGTAATGCAAATAGAACCACGGATCTCAACCAAAGGACATGGTATGAACTTCACAATAACATAGCCGGCAAAAGCCATTGTTACTGTAATTATCCATGGTTTCACAACTGTGACAACATATCGTGCTAGCTCATTTACCGTGTAGGACCCTTCCCAACATTATTTGATCATTCATTGTGATATTGTTGGGATGTTTCATATGATACATTATATCACAAATTAAAACTATGTGTGATGCGTTAGTGTCATAAATCACACCGATAATCTTAGTTGGGTAATGTAGAATGTTCTGTATATCTAGGGAGCATTTCTGTATCTTTTGTTCTCCACTCTTAATTTTTTATTCTTAGTAGCATACCCCTCGTACTATATAAGTCGCAGGATTTCCCTATTTTTGGTTTTTGTCATTTTCACATTTGCCTACGATACTCTGTAGCATACTATCTGATAACTGATTATAGTACTCAATTGGTATCAACCTGTCATCTAATTTGATCCAGAGCTATCAATTGCTGTTCTGAATATCATTTACACAAACTTGCTCCTTATTTAAGACGAATTTGTTAGCGGGTGTATTTTAATTTTTTTTGTTTAGTTTTTTTAATCAATTAACATTACTATGGGTCCCTTGACTGTCATTGTTGGCGATGCCAAACCAGGTGAAACTGCACCAAGAAGAAAAGCTTCTCAAAAAAATGGTGCCATTGAGCGTCCAGCTGGAACTACTTCGAACACAATCCCAGAATATTTCGAAGAAGTTTCGGGAAAAAATGGTAACAACAATGCCATGGCCTGGAGAGACTTGATTGAAATTCATTCAGAAACTAAGAAAGTAAAAAAGATTGTCGACGGTGTTGAAACCACAGTGGACAAGAACTGGATTTACTACGAACAATCGCCTTACAAATATATCACTTACCCCGACTTGTTAAAGTTAGTCAAGCTGTATTCCAAGGGGTTGAGAGAATTGGGCTTGACTCCACATGAGTCAAAATTGCATATTTTTGCCGCCACTTCCCATAAATGGATGCAAACCTTCTTGGCTGCCTCATTCTCCTCTATTCCAATTGTAACTGCTTATGATACATTAGGTGAATCTGGCTTAACTCATTCATTGGTTCAAACCGATTCAAACGGAATCTTTACTGACAACAATTTGCTCGGTAATTTGATCAGACCTTTACAGAAAGCAACTCAAATCAAGTACATCATTCATGGAGAACCAATTGATCCAAATGATAAACGGAACGGAGGTAAGTATTACTCTGATGCAAATGACGCTAAAAAGAAGATTTTGGAAGTTAGACCAGATATCAAGTTCTACTCTTACGAAGAAGTTTTGAAATTGGGGGAAGCATCCAAATTTGATGTAACTATTCCAAAATCAACTGATTTATGTTGTATTATGTACACCTCTGGTTCAACTGGTGATCCAAAAGGGGTTGAAATTACTCATGAAAACCTTATTTGTGGTATTGGTGGTGTTTCAACTAATGTTGGTAGGGAAACAGTTAGACCAACTGATCGTATTGTTGCATTTTTACCTTTGGCACACATTTTTGAGATGTTGTTCGAGTTGATTTCTTTCTGGTGGGGTGGTTGTCTTGGTTATGCAAACGTCAAAACCTTGACAGATGCTTCAGTTAGAAATTCGAACTCCGATTTAGCAGAATTCAAACCAACACTCATGGTTGGGGTTGCTGCAGTTTGGGAATCAGTCAGAAAGGGTGTTTTAGCCAAAGTTAAGCAACAACCAGCTTACGCCCAAAAAATTTTCTGGGCTGCTTTTGCGGCTAAAAAAGCTTTCAACAATTATCACTTACCAGGTTCAATTTTTGATGTTGTATTCAAAAAAATCAAACTGGCAACTGGTGGTAATTTGAGAATGGTCATGAACGGTGGTTCTGCCATCTCTAAAGACGGTCAAGTTTTCATTTCCACCTTAATTGCTCCTATGCTTATTGGATATGGTTTAACTGAAACTTGTGCAAACTGTACCTTGATGTCAGCTGCTGACTTCAACTTTGATAGTGTTGGAGCTTTGACTGGTGCAATGACTGCAAAATTGGTTGACGTTCCTGATGCAGGTTACTTCGCAAAGAACAACCAAGGGGAAATCTTATTAAAGGCTAAATGTATCACAAGAGGATACTACAAGAACGAAGCCGAGACTAAAGAAGCATTCACTGAAGATGGCTGGTTCAGAACAGGTGATATTGGTCAATGGACAGCTAATGGTGATTTACAAATCATTGACAGAAAGAAGAATTTAGTTAAGACTTTGAACGGGGAATACATTGCATTAGAAAAATTGGAGTCTATCTATAGATCCAATGGTAATGTTTTGAACTTGTGTGTTTACGCCGACCAAAACAGAGTTAAACCAGTTGCTATGGTGTTGCCAAATGAATCACATTTGAGACTTTTGTTGAAAGAGGAAAAGGTTTACACGGAAGCAGAATTGAAAGGAAAAGAATTGAGTGCTTTATGTGAGGACAAGAAAGTCACCAATGCTGTTCTTAAGTCCATGTTGGCTACTGGTAAGAGCCAAGGATTGAGAGGTATTGAATTGATTCAAAATGTGGTTTTGTTAGATGATGAATGGACTCCACAAAATGGATTTGTTACCTCAGCACAAAAATTACAAAGAAAGAAAATTCTCAATGCATACAAAGAAAAAGTTGAAAACGCATATGCTACTTCATGAGCTTTGAAATTGTCAGAGGTTGATTTTTTGGAAAGATGTTGAATCATTTTTTGACATGTGATCAATAAAATAGGAAATCTCGTATTGTGACAAAATATACTTCTATTTCTTAAATAGTTTCAATGGTTCTATTTATGGGTTTGTATAATTTAGTAATATTAGTTTGTTTCGCAAAAAAAGTGTAGGTGGTTGTTGCTTATCCACCGTAAACCCCATTAAAGACTTTTTTAATTTCATCTAAATCCATTTCGTTATGTAAACATAACTGCAATAATATTCTGGCCTTTTGAGGATTGAGGTAACCACCAGCAATTGAATTATTGAAATCAATTGATCTGTCCCCGTCATTGACAATTTTAGGAAGAGAACCGATTGGAACCATACCGTCCATAGAACGTTTTGAATAAACAACAGGAATTTTTGACGATTCAGTTAAATTGGCCAAAAACTTATTGGTCTCATCACTCATGGATCCTGCTCCCATGGTTGCCAATACAAGACCTTTACAGTTCAATTCGTTGATTGTTAATTCTATCAATTTATTGTTTAACCCTTGATGAGCATAGATGATCTGAACTTCGGGCAACTCTTTTATAGGATGATGAAGATTGAAATAGTTCAATCCCATTGGTTTTGCTGCGGGATAGTAAAAGTGGATCTCGTTATTAACAAAATTTCCGATATATCCTTGACCGACGGATTTAAACGTATCCAAAGAATTGGCATTTGACTTTGTGATGTAGAACCCATTTCCAATACGGTCGTTTAACGCAACCAATACTCCTCTACCTCTTGAAGCTGGGCTGGATGCAATGACAATGGCTTGATACAAGTTCATTGGACCATCACTAGAAATGGCAGTAGATGGTCTCATAGACCCACAAAAAACAATAGGCTTATAAGTATTAATGGTTGATTGAATAAAAAATGCAGTTTCTTCCATAGTATCAGTACCATGAGTAATAACAATACCATCATAGTTGTGTATTTCTTGATGAATTTTATCGTAAAGCATCAATAACTCTGGGGTACCGATTTCCTTTGAGTCGACATTTAACACTTGCTCATACTCCAAGATGCAAGTGGATGATAAGTCAGGAATAGACTTGATCAAGTCTTCGATCGTCAAATCAACTTTGTATCCTGCTGTCTGGTGGGAGCTTGAACCTTTTGATGCAATCGTTCCCCCAGTTCCCAAAACCTTAATTACAGGCAACGATGCTACCGAAGCATCAGAAATCCCACTAATACTAAGAATGGAGTTGGACCGGTACTTAATTTTAAATCCTGGCACATCTTCGTCAATAATCTGAATGACGGAATCCTCCGTAGTGTAGCCTGAAGTGAACTGTGACATGGCGATGAAAAATCAATGGGGAAGAAGTCCGATGATGTCGCTTATATTAATGCGATGCGACTGTATGGCATATTTACGCTCCGATGATGTGAACGGCGATTTGAGTGGGGAGTTTTCTACTGAGAAAAATAACATTGTCTCAAACCACGTTCAGCAACGCAATCCGATGAGTCAGGACAAGAAATGCCCCACAAGACTCCGTAGAATATTGTTCTGAATGCGAATTTGTACCCAGGAGATACTGTCCGGCTTAGGAATAGAATGTATGCTGGTGTCAGAGTCTGGAGCCGTTGGATCACGTGTATTGACAGATGGGTTGTGTCGTTTCCTGATCGTTCCGATTAAGGCTTGACAGTTAAACGCTAAAAACGCAAAATTTCGGAAATTCAAACCGGAGATCACACAAATAACTACGAGGGAAAAAGAGCTACTCCTAATACTGACAATGCTGCAGGACATCAAAAAAAAAATCGTATCTTCGAACATGAATTTGGCACAACAAAACGGTTATATCAGCTGCCACTGGTGAATGCCTTTTGTGTACAATGTGTAGGTAAATTCTTCAACAGCTAAATATGCCCTCAATAACTGTATACCACAGAAGTCTCACATTATGCCCACTGCGCTACGAGGTGCGCAATTCCAGACAAATATACTCTCTTACAGCTTGCAATGAAATATTGTGATACTAGGTAATTTCGTTATTAAGAATCAAGGTCTGCTAGTGAACCCCGTCCACAAACCGGAGTTTCACAAAAGTGTTTTAGCCGGAAAATGAATGTACCAAAGTACCTAGACTGAGTGGCTGAAGAGACCTTGTTATTCAAGTATCCCACCGAGTGAGGTTTTACTCTAGTTTGATTGCCAACGACTTCATCTACCAGTAGTAGTTGAAATCTCAACGAGCAGTCAATTTCAATATATATGGATTCGTTAATAAAGAATGAATTCTACATGTATATCAATTCTTCATCTCGATACTGGAACTCATTGTCTGATTCAGGTATACCATTACACCAGATAACGTAAAAAGTCCTTCCAAAGATAACCTAAAATGCTATGTTATCAAGCTATTTAGAATTATTCCGACGTGTATCTTTCTTTATTTTATCACACAACTGGACTGTTAATGTAAAAGTTGTAGCAAGCTCCATAAAATCAGTGGTCCATACTAGTACACTTAAACCGCTTGGGAAAATTCGGTTGTAGTGTAAATCGTGAACTAATGTTACTGCAAATTCTGAGGGATCAGCAAACTGTAACACAATTTAACCACAGAAGATTTCACCGCGTTACTGGCTCCTATGTCATTAAAGAAACCATTGATCCCGGTGATATCATTACAATTGGTATTGGCTCTACAAATGCTGCAACCGTTGCAGAAACTTATTTAAATGAGTACTGACAGTACATAATCTCTATCGACTCAAATAGGAGCTTCGAGAGACAGTGATTCACATACAGAAATGCCTTTTATAATCCGTTAGAAAAAAAAAAAATAGGTGAAGCAACAGTTCATATCTTGCATGCATTATTATTTGTAGTTCACAGTTTTACGAGGACGATGCATACAAAATTGGCAATATATGCAAGCTGAGGGAAGTTCTTTGCAAATAATGACCATCAGACACATTTACAGAAATGCAATGTCTTGTAACTTAGCAGTGTCTTGTAACTTAGCTAGTGCTTAGAATCAGTTTTCCTATGCATTCAGCTTAAAGTTAGCCGAAAACTCTTTGTATTTTTAAAGTTGTCGAAACTAAAGTTGCAATGGCTTCGTTTTACTATTGGGATATAGTTGAACAGGCCAATGCGATATTGAGTGTAAAAAATAAAGACATGTATCAGATACCATATAGAATTCAAAGAGAACAAAAGAAACAAATGTTTAAGTATTTTTCGTTTGAACAAATGAACATTGGTTTTATACAAAAACGACAGTCCAAATCTTTCAATATTTATAGTCGAATAAGTTAATATTCGTAGTAGAATTGACTTCCCGTGGAACAGATACATGACTTTAATCAATAACAATCGAGTTATTCTGTATATCTTACACTGCCAATTATTATTCGAGGTGTTTCAACAGACATTAGTCCACAAAATACAACGCGTACCGTACCATACCAGACTGACTATAGTGAGGACGATGCTGGGCTATGTGGAAGTCAAGCTATGTAGATGTACCGACACAAGAAATTGGACTAGTCTAGCCACACCTATTGCAATTTTATAAAGCGTGACATGGTGGATTCCTTGAATCCTTTGCCGTAGCCTAATCGAGCAATGTCTAAAAAATCTAAATTGTTAATGCTACGGTTTTTTATCATACTGTTAATACCAATGTCTACTCAGGAAAATATATTCGCTGATCCTCAGAATATCCGTTCTGGTCACCTTTTACTTTTAGCTGTCTATTTGACGGCTTTGAAATTCATATTTAAATAGTCAATATCATGTCGTATTATTAATTGTACAAATATCGTCTGACGATATTCACTATGCTATGATGCGGAAATAAATATGGACTCCCGTCCAACTATTTGTCTTTTACCCTTAATATCTAATACAACACCCCATTCGTATTCACCTTTTTCTATGACTACAAACCCAAGTTCCATCTTCAATTGCTCTCCTGGCAAGATTCCAACACATCCTAGGTCTCGTTGAAGAATTCCATTGATTAAGATCTTTTTGTCAATTAGTACCTGGTTTCGATTCTCGCAATTGATAGCAATAGGTAGATGCCGCAATACTCCTTGAATTGATTCTTCTGTTTGATTAATTATTGTGGTCAGGATCTTGTAAAACTTGTCCATCTCCAACATAAATTTATTCCCATTCTTTCCAATGCCCTCGCTAGAGGAATCGTCAACAATTTCACTTACGATGTTGATATTTTCGGATATTAAAACCTGTGACATCTTTGGTGTGATCCGAATGCTTCGGAAATCTATAACTCCATGTCGTGAGGTCTTACTTGACAGTGTCTTCCAAGATCCAACTAAGTTTTCCAATACATGTATCCTTAACCAAAACAACTGTCTCATTTGTTTCTCTTCATCTTCACTAATTGAGTAGTTTTTGATAAATTGCTTATCACGTAATGAAGGTATTGGTTTAGTGAAATCAACATGTTTTCTGTCAATTCTTTGTATTGGAACCAAAAATCGTCTAGTTTTGTTTGGTTCAATAGTTTCTTCGCAGTTGAAGCCAGTGGATTTATAGTTCAAACTTCCAATAAGCTTATCATTCCATGAATTCTTCATGTCAAGAACCATTACACAGTATTGGCTTAAATCTTCCTGGTTCTTAATAAAGTCGACTACCCGCTTCACGTTGTCCATTTCAAATCCATCCAGAGCTGAAAAATCTTTGAACGAAAATGAATACAATGACATAAAGTCACAAGCCAATATTTCGAATGATGGAAAAATTGACACACTGATTGGAATTGTGACATTTTTTACAAAGCTATTGACGGAATCTTGCAAGTCCTTGCAGCAGTACTCTAAAATAATTTTCAGTTGTTTAATACCGCGTTTTCCTGTCAATTCAAAGTTGAGTTTAAGTTCACCCTGTGGATTGATTGTCTTATATTTTGCCATGATTTCCTCTTTGTTTATAATCCTAAAAGGACTGCACTTCAACATGAGCCATTCCAACTCATATACCTCTGGGGCTGGTAATGTTTGATTACCTGTACTGAGCTCAAGTCGTTTTTTCAAATGCCCTATTGTCGAATCCCAAAATGAAAATGATAGGTAATTAATCGTTTCACTAGAATAATTTGTTAAATCAACTGAAAATACGTATTTCTCTCCCTCCAATAACATAGCCCAACTATTAGTTATCAGGATATTTGTCAATGCCAAGTTTGGTTGAGGAGAAATAACTTTTAAATTTAACGACTTGGTTTTCACAGATATTTTTGGTTTATCTATGTTCGTATCGGCAGTATCACCAGAATTATGTCCTTCAAATTTTGTCGACTTCTCTGAATTAAACTCCAGATCATACGTTGGAAAAAAACTTTCCACACAATCTGACACACTTGCTTTAAAGCCTAAGATTTTCAAATCACCTGTCTTCAATGGCCTAAATGAAACTTGAAAATATTCACAGGATTTTCGTGGTATGACTAACAAAGGGTTTGCAGAATTACTCACTTGTGTAGACGATGCAGAAGGTGATATTGCCTTGGCAACTCCCTGATTGGACCGTACCTTATTCATAATACCATTTGGTCTATTGGAGACCACAGCAGCTGGTCTATAAACCGAGTTGAAAGGCTTGGTCAAACTTTTCAAAGTTACCACCTGGCAATCCTGCTCTGTAACAATTGACAAGTTGCTTACTTCAATATCAAAGGCAAATGGATTTTGAAGTTGGACTTTCAAATGATAGATTTCATCTCTTATTAAAAGTTTATGCTTGTCCAAAGTATTTGTCTTTGATTTATTGTATGGATCAAAAAGTAAAGGCTGTTTGGTCAAAGTTGCACTAGTCTTTGCAACATCAGTGGTGCCCATTAAGCCTACATTTCCATTAGCTTTTTGGTATTCGTCAAATGGAATAAGATCATTGTGTCGATTACTCATTATATCAACATCTCGAACAAGATAAGGATCCCAATATTGAGATTGTAAGTCATCCGACAAGCGAAGTAGCAGATCTACTTTATCTTTCAAGCTTACTTGATAATCATTGCTCAAGCAATGCGTGAATTTTGATAAAAGTATGCTACAGAGCTTCAAAGTAAATTGATAATCTCCGATTGATTCCGATATTTTCAAGCTCAATTTTAATAATGGAATTTGTATGGCCGTCCAAGACATATCGGCCCCCTTGGACGATTCGTCATCAATTGGAACACCATATACTTCAAAAAGATATTGAAAAATTTCTCGAATTGATGCATATTGATTTTCAAATGAAGTTGTACTTTGAAGTGTTTCTTGAATCAGAAACTCATCTTTCAGATTTAATATTTGATTTTCTTGCAACTTCGGAACCAAAGAAACCAACAAGACTCTCAATATAAATGCCCTCTTCCGCGACAATCCCAAATCAGAATAGGTCGCTGCCAAAGAACAGTAGATTCTGCATTGTTCTACAATGCTCATATCCACCAATTGAAGTGAAAAAATCTTGTCAATTTCTTTCAAGATATCGGATTTCAGAAAGTGAGTGTTTTCAAAACCTTTTACTGGTTGTAGCTTTGCTGATGTCACAATGGATTCAAGGACTAACGCGTTGAACGCATTTCCACCTAAGTAAATTGTAACCATAAATTTTATGAGCCGAAGAATAGATTCGACGTATACTATATCTGGAACCATGTTTTCATAATCGTTTGTACTTAAATGATAATAGTGTAACGCTTTGTTGCAAATTAATTTAATTAGTTGGGGTAATGCGAGGCTAGTAATATCCGGGATTCCATTCAAACTGCTGATTGAGTTTCTTGGTGAAAGATAGCCCAAGTTTGAAGTCGAGCTTCTTGGCGACGTAATCGAGGTTTGTGAGTTCTCAATGGCTGCAACTGATTCCGAAGATAATCTATTAAGGTGATTGTTTGGTGTTAGTGGCGTTATGGTAGGCAATTTCTTCGACGAAATCTGGAGCACTTGACATAGTTTTTGACGCGGGAGTTCGTAAGTTGATCCCACGTAATGCAATAAAATGAGAGTCACGGCCAACCCTTCCAAAGCTCCTCCCAACCACAAGAAATCGTCAGATTTCTTCAAATTCAACAATGACTCGGTGAAGCTCGTGAATGCATTGGCATAATTACCTGCTAATAGATAGAAATTACCCATCAATTTTGCTTGTCTGTCCGAGTGTCTCAATTGAGATTTTGAATTTGAATCTGGCGACGGCGACGACGAGGCAAAGCTGGCCTTGAACGACAGCGAGCCCGAGCTTAGCCGTTTCTGCGCCTGGTTGATGGTCTTTGTAAGGATATGGCTATCGGTAATGGACACTGGCGACCTCAAGGTGATATTTTTATATGACAACGCATAAGCATCTAGGGCAGCCAAGAAGGTTTGTGCCACCTCACATAAGATCGTTTCCAATGCGGTGACATTGTGTGACAACGACCCGTTGTGGAAGTAGACATGAGGAGTCTTGGACGTGAGCCCCGGTGGAGCATCGAAAATTATTAGACTGTGCACTTGGCACGAAGGGTGCAGTATCTTCAAATGGGCCAACTGGAGGGCAAAATCGGTATCTGGCGTATATGTGCCCGCCCCGACGACAACGAAATTGATCCGGAACGGCTCAAAGTCATGGAGAAATAGCGTATCGTTATCTGGGACCGACTTCAAAAAGTCGAAAAAGATGCGGCCGTTGGGGAATAGCTGGGGGTTGAAAAATTGCAATGGGGTATCTGTCCCCAAGTCGAGCAATCGTACGTGGTTGTAATTGCACAAGAGATCAAAGTAGCCCGCAAAGTTCGTCCTGGTGGTGCTGTTGACTGGCACCACGAGCGACTTCACGCACGCGGACTTGGTAAATGAGTACCTGTCCATGGGCAAACGGTGATGAAATTCGGCGTAGCAGTAGACCTAGTAGCACACAACTAGCAAGCTGAGCATCAATACACAATCTGGTACCACCGCTGCACTATGTAAAAAAGGTAGTGATGGCTACTAAACGTAAACATTTTTGTGTCGTAGTGTCGTGCATGCCAGGGCCAAAACTGATGGCGAAATCTAATTTAGAGTTTCTTCGACAAAATCCATTTACGTCGGCGATAGTTGTAGTTTAGTGCGATTCGAATTGAGCTACCGTAGCAGAGACATTGCCTGGGTGAATAATTGCATCGAAAAGTGGGATTATCGTGATAATGACGGGGTTAAGTTTTGACAATTTTCAACGGAACCAGTATTTGGCCGAGAAGGGGTTTGGCAACGTCAAGGCCACTTCCACGGGTACTACGATTGTTGGGTGTGTGTTTGACGGCGGGGTCGTCATTGCTGCCGATACTAGAGCCACGTCGGGGCCCATTGTTGCCGATAAGAACTGTGAGAAATTGCACCGGTTAGCACCCAAGATTTGGTGTGCTGGAGCAGGTACTGCTGCTGACACGGAAATGGTGACCCAGTTGATTGCTTCCAATTTGGAGCTTCATGGATTGAGCAACAATAGAGAGCCCCGGGTGATCACGGCGTTGACGATGTTGAAACAACACTTGTTCAAGTACCAGGGACATTTGGGGGCATATTTGATTGTAGCGGGCGTAGATCCTACCGGGGCCCATTTGTTGTCTGTCCAGGCCCATGGGTCTACAGATATCGGCAAGTACCAGTCGCTAGGGTCGGGTTCTTTGGCGGCGATGGCGATCTTGGAAACCAACTTTAGAGAGAATATGTCGCGGGACGAGGCCATCAAGTTGTGCAGTGACGCCATTGAAGCCGGTATCTGGAACGATTTGGGGTCGGGGTCCAATGTTGACGTGTGTGTCATGGAAGTAGGCAAGGATGCTCAACTCTACAGAAACTACTTGACTCCCAACGTCAGGTCGGAGAAGTCACGGTCGTACAAGTTCCCTAGAGGTACTACGGGGGTGCTTCTGGAGAAAATCAGCTCGATTGTTGACATTCACGAAGAAATCATTCCATTCTCCGGCGATGCCATGGAAGTTGATGCGTAAAGAGAGACGAATTGGTATAAAAATCGGCCGGTTTGGTGACATTTGCGTCGCCAACAGCCGTGTATCGCTTGCAGTATTGATATATACGCTTTAAATAAATGTAAATTAGGTAGTTGGCCGTCGTGCTAAATGAGGTTCTGGAAAATTCCACGGTACGAAAATCGCAGAATATAAAGTGGTCGATTTTAGCCGTACTGAAACCACCGTGAAACTCGTACGAAACTTAACAACATGGTAGTAAACAACCCAAACAACTGGCACTGGGTCGACAAGAACTGCATTTCGTGGACCAGAGAGTATTTTGGTGAAAAGTTGACGGGGTTGTCTGTGACCCAAGACGACGCCAAGGTGGGCATCACCACAGTATCTTCAGTCGAGGGTGACGTGGACGTATGTCAACGTAAAGGTAAAGTGATTTCGTTGTTTGATATCAAGTTGGTGTTGGAATTTAAAGGGACTTCTAAAGACATCGACTGTTCTGGGTCTATCGTGGTACCAGAATTGACTTACGCAAGTGAGGAAGACGATTTACAATTTGACATTTCCATCTACGAGTCCACCGTCGCGAAAGAAGAAACTTTCAAACCACTTATCAGATCGCAGCTTTTACCGCGGTTGCGTCAGGTGATGATCAAGTTCGGCAAGGACTTGATTATTACCCACGGGTCAGATATTCAATTGGAATCAGAGAAGGTTGATTCGCAGTACACAAAAGCTAACCAAGAGGCCAGTAACGCGCAAAACACAACCAATGTGTCGTACCAAGTAGAAGAGGACAAGAAGCCTCAACATGTTGCATCCAACATACCAAAGTACAACACCTCTACATTACATCTTGAGCCCGTATTCAATACTACAGCCGAACAAATGTACATCACCCTCTTGGACAAGGCTCGGGTCACCGCATGGACAAGGTCGTTGCCGGTGATGGATGATTTCCCTCCAAAGGAAGGGTCAGATATTAAGTTATTCGGTGGTGGTGTTTCTGGTAAGATCTTGAAATTGGTTCCAAACGAGCAGATTGTTCAATTGTGGAGACTTGAGGACTGGAAAGAGGGCCATTTTGCTCAATTGGATATCAAATTGGTTCAAGGAGCGGGAGAAACCAAAATGATAGTCAAGTTTTCTGGTATCCCAATTGGGGAAGAAGACCGAGTAAGAGGGAACTTTGAAGACTATTACATTAGATCCATCAAAATCACATTTGGTTTTGGTGCTGTTTTGTGATCAGGCTACGTATATAGACAAATACAACAGCAACAGTACAGAAGTAGATACTGGAAATAAATCAGCAAGAGTACAAAAGTCGAAATAAATCAGCAAGAGTACAGAAGTAGAAATAAATCAGCAAAGCTACTTAATAAGAGGGCAAGAAACCGGGCCAGCTACAACAGAAAGTTGCTACCCTGTAGCAGAGTAATTGATATTTTGGAGAATGGTATATTTTGACTTTGTGGAGTCAAAAGTAACCCAGGAGAAACCACAGCACGTATTCAGAGGAAGCTGAAGGGCTAGAGCTCTTGGATAGTTGCTGAGACCAAGAGCTAGTGTTTCTAGACCAAGAGCTAGTGTTTCTAGACCAAGAGCTAGTGTTTCTAGACCAAGAGCAGCTCGGCGTACACGTTCGTGCTACGGAAAATGAATACCGCCACGATCAGCCCCGGAAACGGTCCGGGGGGTTGACGGGCTTATGGTAGCGCTGAACCAAGGCTCTTACGCTGAAACCATTCTATTTCCGTTTGACAACTAGTGAATCCACAAGAGCAACGAGGCAACAATAGCTTGGCAGCAGTGTACACTTACTGAGGGCATAATCACAACAACCTCACTAAGAAACGTAATTTGACGTCGCACACAGAGTCGATCCCCACCGGATGGAAAATGAATTCCGGCACTACAGGAATGAAAATTCCCTACTATATAAAAACCCTCAAGTGATTAGAAATTGAAAATTCACCACCACAATGTCTGATACTACTGGAAAGGTAAGTTTTGCAAGCGAATTGGAACAGATTGCTTCGTTGCAGCACAGGCATTGTTCTAGGACGCACACCTGCCTATCGTTTTACGACAATTGGCCCATTGTGTTTTCGTCGGAGTTATTCCTGGGACTATATTAGTTATCGCATACTAACGTAGAAAAACAGACCATTACATGTAAAGCTGCTGTTGCCTGGGAGGCCGGCAAGCCACTCACCATTGAAACAATTGAGGTTGCACCACCAAAAGCTCATGAAGTCAGAATCAAAATCACCGACACTGGTGTTTGTCATACTGATGCCTATACCTTGAGTGGTGTTGATCCAGAAGGAGCCTTCCCAGTAATTTTGGGACACGAAGGTGCCGGGATTGTTGAATCTGTTGGAGAAGGTGTGACCAACGTCAAGGTTGGGGACCACGTTGTCGCATTGTATACTCCAGAATGTCGTGAATGCAAGTTCTGTAAGTCCGGAAAGACTAACCTTTGTGGAAAGATTAGAGCTACTCAAGGTAAAGGGGTTATGCCAGATGGAACCTCTAGATTCAAATGCAAAGGTCAAGATCTTCTTCATTTTATGGGGTGTTCTACTTTCTCGCAATACACTGTTGTTGCTGATATTTCTGTAGTTGCCGTGAACCCAGATGCTCCTCATGACAGAACTTGTTTATTGGGATGCGGTATTACTACTGGTTACGGATCAGCCACTGTTGTTGCTGATGTTCAAGAAGGCGATAATGTTGCTGTTTTCGGTGCTGGTTGTGTTGGGTTATCTGTTGTTCAAGGTGCTGCTGAGAGAAAGGCAGGCAAGATTATTGTCGTTGATATTAATGATTCCAAAGAAGAATGGGGTAAGAAGTTCGGAGCTACTGATTTCGTCAACCCTACCAAGTTGCCACAAGGAACTACTATTGTCGATAAGTTGATTGAAATGACCGATGGTGGATGTGATTTCACTTTCGATTGTACTGGTAACACTGACGTCATGAGAAACGCATTGGAAGCATGCCACAAGGGTTGGGGTCAATCCATTGTTATTGGTGTTGCTGCTGCCGGTAAAGAAATCTCCACAAGACCATTCCAATTGGTTACTGGTAGAGTGTGGAAAGGTGCTGCTTTCGGAGGGGTCAAAGGTAGAACACAATTGCCAGGATTGGTGCAATCGTACATGGATGGTAAGTTGAAGGTCGACGAATTCATCACCCACAGACACCCATTGGAAAAAATCAACCAAGCATTCGATGACATGCACGCCGGTGATTGTATCAGAGCGGTGATCAATATGTAAATCACCATTACATAGTGATTGCAGCGTGTGTATTTATAATGTGTATATGGTTTGAAATGACTTTTGAATCTACGGCAATTGTAGCATTTAAATGTGTGTGTATATGCAATTAAGTGTATAAACCCGTCGTACATCTATTTGAGTGTATCAGCCTCAACATCGCTATAGTTTTCTTCTTCTTCTTCTTCTTCTTCTTCTTCGTCGTCGTGGTGATCATCTTCAGCCATTTCAGCATCTTGTATTTCTTGATCACTGTCTTCGTAGTCATCGACTTCACCATCGATTTCAATATCGCTTAAATCGTTCCCTGCCTCCTTCGCATCGTCCAATTCTTCGATATATTCAATGTCACTATCTATTTCTTCGGTGTTGTCTTCGACTTCTTCTGTCAAGATTTCCCGTTTCAATTCTGTTTGTTGATACAATAATGTCAATCTACCTTGCAACTCCAATAATCTGGGCAAAGTGCTTGATTTCTTGACCAAGATGGAATGCAAGTTTGATAATTTGGTGTTCAAGTTCGGTAATGACGTCAACACAGCACCATGTATGATAATGATCCACTTTAACCAGTAGTTTAGTTGGTTAAATCTCGACGTTTGTCTTTGAATCTTTTCTGATAATCTGTCCAACAAGACAACTGCTAGCGATGAGTCCAACTTGGTGATGGTGTTCTGGATTACTTGGGGATCACGGTTGCTCAATACTGTTTCCAATAATGCATGATCGTTATTTCTTAATGATTGAGACAAGATGAGAGTCAATGAGGTGGCAGCGTTGCTTCCTCCAAGTTTCTTTTTGGATTTTGTTGTTCCGTTAGATGCTTGATTGTTGGAAATTTTATCCAACTTTTCTGCTAACGTTTCTTGATCGTCTTCATCGTCACTGGCATTTTCCAAATCTCTGACATTTGTACCATCACTTATGATCGCGTGGCCTTCAGAATAATGTCTTGATGCTGCAATATCATGTCCGTTATCGGTCATATTTTGAGTTGTTTTCAAATTTGGTTTTGATTTATAAAGAGTCTTATCTTGTTCAATAATGAATTGACTGTTTTCATCCAACCATCTGAAGGAATCAAAATATGGTATACTGGCGTTTTCCAACCACGAAATAATGATATGATCATCGTTAACTGATGTGGAAGTTATAGACAAGTTTGCATCTACTGGGGATTTGATTTCGGCTTGTGGTCTGGAAAGATTTATGGTAGAGTTACAAGAACGTGATTGAACTGCGGCCATTTGTTGTCTTCTTTTCTTTTTAGATACACCATTTGGAGTTGAGTTAGCTTGTGGAGAATCGGCAAAAGGATTATTGAAAATTTCCATTGAACCAGTTTCGGTCAATGCCACGAGAACAGATTTAGAGTCCTTCTCGCCTATCGTTATATTTGTAACAGGATTAGCAGCAACAAACACTGCCTTGGTGGAGTTTTTCTCGATAGAATACAAGTTGATAAACCTGTCTCCAACTGCACTAGTTAAAAACAAATCAGTATTTGAAGGAATTGGAAATATGTAATTTATTGGTTGAACATGGCCAGGGAATGTCTTGACAAGAGACTTGGATTCAAGGTCTACTAAGTAGATAGAATGTGATCCAAACAATGCATGGGGTTTATTGGAGTAGGTGATGATGGACAATTTATGGATGAACTCGACATCTGGTAACAAGTCCAGAATCTTGAACTGTGACAAAAGCTTGTAACTTGACATGTCCCATTGGAAGATATTACCAGAAACATCACAAGCCCAACCGGATTGGGTGATATTGCTGAAGGAAAAGTCCAAGATGGAGGCATTGGCTGAAGTATCCAATTCAGTGATCACATCGTTAACTAGTGGAGAATAAAGCAAAATAGATCCTTTGGACAAACACACGGCAAGAACGCAATCGTTGTTGTATGGAACCCACGACAAACAAGTGACATGGCTCGATTTGTCCAAGTTAAACGAAGTGTTCAACCCCGACTGCGATGGCACAATGGACTGAACCTTGATCTGGTGGATATCAAGCGAAACCACGGCCGATGCCAAGTACTGATTCGCAGAATCGAACAGAGAGCAAATTAACGGGCCTGTCGACGACATTATTTCTTCAAAACTTCGAGGCTCGTGGTGGTTCTACTGGAACTACTTTTATCTATTTGGCAACCGCGATGAGCTTCACGAAATTTTTCAATACTGCAGAAAACTCATCTTCACCAAATAAGTGAAGTGGAAGAACTATTAATGGGAGATAGTGTGACATTGGCACGACGTCCCTGTCGGTTGTCTGTAGAGTTTTATTGCCAGTGAATAAATTAACTGGTTTGTTACAATTGGCGTTCCCATTTTCTATATTTCGTTTCCCTATTTAAAATTACCTATAACCTTGTCCCATGCTGTTAACCTACCTACTTATCCCGTAGATATAAGGTTGTTTGTGCTGTTGTAGCCAATGAAACTTTTGAGATTTGATTTTCACTCAAGGAATTCAAATCTCGTTACATGGCATACAATGTTCTCTTTCTCTTGCGTTTTTCCCGAACTTCCTCTTTCGGTGGTGCTACAACCTTTTCCTTTCGTTTCTCCTTTGCTTCTGATTTTGATTCTGGCTTTGATTCTTGTTCGTTTGATTCATTTGTGCCTTTAGGTTCCAGTTTACCTCTTGGTTCTTTCGATTTCAGGTTCGCTTTCTGCGACTTGTCATCTGGTCTGCCCTTTCCAGCAAGTTCTTCTGTGGTAGAATCATTCCCTGATTCACTGGCTTCTGTTTGCTGTGACTTTGTGATGATGTTGATTCCCCCACGCGACTTTCTCCTTTTGAAAGTAGACCGTGTTTCTGACGACGAAGGCTCTCGTTTTGATTCACTAGATGAATCATCCTCTAAATCCTCCTCATCGTCAAATAAATGAGAATTTGGAACCGGAGCTTTGGTATCAGCAACAAGAGTTTCATACTCCGCCTTATTTATCTTGCCAGACTTTGTGATCTTTTGAAAAAGTTGACTTGACTCAACTGATGTCGATTCCTTTTCTTCTATAACCTCTGGCTTCTCAACAAATCGCGGAGACCTACTCTTCTCTTTTGCAACATTTGTATTAGACGGACTGTTTCCTGAGTTTGAAGTTGTGTCGAAATATACTTGACTAATGTTGAGGTTCTTTGCTGGGTCCAAGTTCCGCAGTAATAGACTTTGTAATCCTGTTTCTCCTTGATGATCTTGCTTTATAGAATCGATAATTTCTCCACATTTTAAGGCTGCTGCATCTTGAGATGTAAACTCCTTCGAATGGGCTATTCTTGAATGATTCAAAAACCCTTGTGCACTCGAAAAATCTGATCTTTGACATTCAGGACATGTCAACTTGACAATAATTCCATCAGTACGTCTATATAGACAGCCTAGGTTCTTTGGTTGTGGAGTAACCAGGCCATCATATTGACCTCCAGTTGGTGTTGGAGTTCTATACGCACTAGATGGTCGTAGCGAACTCGTAGTAGATCTTGTTCTATAAACATGGCCGTGTCCAATGGGAGTGTTACAGGTAGATGAATTGGCCGTGCCATAGTTGGAGCCCACGGCCCCAACAGGATCATTATACAAGCCGGTACCATAGGTCACTTTGGAATCAGTACTACAACTGTATGACAAAGAATCGTAGCCAGAATTGTCCAATGTCTCCTGACGTCTCTTTAGTTCATTGTAACTGACAGTCAATGAGTTATTCAATAGCTCGAAGTACTTTACTGTGAAGTCATCAGGCTCATTTTGTAATTTGGCATTGTCAGGAACTTCAAAAAATTTACGCATCAACAACATTTGGGCCTCAATCTTACTCAATTCCTGTCTCAGAAGTACCAACTCTTTGTGTTTTAATTGTATTTCCAAGTCTATTTGGCTTGTGAGCAAGTCTCGTAGTTGTTCCAAGGGAATGTCCTGAAGCTTTTCCAACATTCGTGATTGAGAGTCTGTGTTTGATTCAGAACTAGAAGTGCCAAGTATATTCCCCATTATCGTTTCGTGGTCCACGCTACGTTGCAGACTCATGTTCCTCACAGAAAGAGGATGCTGCTTATTCACGATAACGGCAAATACGCTTAAATTTGTGATGGCTGGTAATGGTCACGTGATAATGTCGAAAAACATGACACATCGGTATGACAGGTGTGTCAGAAAACCCGACATGCATAAACACCGAGAGAATGAAGCAACTACGTCATGAATGGAGTATCGGTTGATGTGGCGGCTAATGGTGATTTCAGCGCAACAAATCCCAAAATTAATGGAATGGATTCACCACCTTTTCAATTACCAGCAACTTTCCAACGCCGTCAGACAGTACAACTCTTTGGCAAGTGTCTACGGTGGCAATATTTCGTCACTTCTATTGAATCGGGTGGTGCAGATGATGTGGGCCCATACTAGCGGATATTTTGCTTTGGTAATACCAACCACTGTGTTGGATTCATTCTATTTTCTTCACTTTTTTTTCAACTGACCGCCCTGTGAACGTTGGAATACCGCGTATCCTAACAGTCTGTCAAGTAGGAAGCAATGTTTCCAAATTTTTTGCAGTTCCAGTTTGATTGTAGCCCCAGTTCACCTCACACATACATTTTCGATTCTGATTGTTTTGACGTTCCGACTGGACATAAAAATATATTGACGTGGGGCTTCTAACTGGCTGTAATTATCGCATTACCACCGACCCTCTCGTCTACGCAAAAATCACAACCTGAGACGTGGAGTTGCAATCTATTTGTGTTCTATGACAAGTCTCGTAAACTGTTGCTGCATTGACAACGCCTGGACACATTAAATTATTGGATACACAGATCTAATTAGCTGCTATTGCCATCGCTCCTCCGGAACGTTAGTGGTGCTGATGGCCCGGGACTAATGAAATCTGTCTCGGCGTTAGATGCATGTTCGCGATGACTCGTAGTCTTGAATCTAGGGGCTTTTGTGTTTCGCTACATGATTGTAAGCTTGCAACATGTGACACGACTCCTCTGAAACACTCCATACCCTTGGTACGTTGGCCATAGATTAGCCTTAGTGTAATTGTAGTTCGATTTGGTGAAATCTTGCAAAAATCGTCGCCATATTTCCAGCGGGATCGGAGTTGTTGCGAGAGGGGGTGTGCATTATGATCTACGATATTTTCACCACCGCTCGGAGAAATTAGTCCATACCAGCGAACAAATATTGCTACTTTAATACGAGTCTTCCCCAGAACAGTTTCCATTTTCCAATTGTCGCTGTGAGAATTACCATGTTCAATCGTGTACGTTTAATTAAGTTAAAGCCACACCTCAAGGTAAGATCGTACTCGACGTCAGCTAGCAAGACATCTCCTCTATACTATGCACTTGCTGGTGCATTTATTGGTGCTGTAGCTTATAAAGCTGGGAACCTGTTTCTTTCCGTGTCTCAGCCAGTAAATACTGATTCGACATTGCCATTGAAGAATCTCCCTCCCCCACAATACGGTTCTGACGAAGAGTTGCGCAAGGCAATCGGGGAAATAAGAGGCATGTTTCTTCAAAATACACCCGAAGTAATTGTCGATACCAAATTGGTGATTGATAACACAAAAGAGACTTTAGATAATCACTCGGACACTTACTTCAATTCTCACCATGCTACCCCTGAACAAAGACCAAAATATGTTGTTTTCCCCAGATCTACTCAGGAAGTATCAGAAATCATGAAGATCTGTCACAAATTCAAGATTCCTGTTGTGCCAACATCGGGAAGATCTTCGTTAGAAGGTCATTTTATTCCGACTAGAGGTGGTATTTGTATCGATATTTCTACTATGGACAATATTCTTCAATTGAATCAGACTGATCTTGACATCACTGTTCAAGGTGGTGTTGGTTGGGAAACGTTGGCTGACTACCTTGATGATTATCATTTATTGTATGCTATTGACCCTGGTCCTGGAGCCACTATTTCGGGTTGTTTGGCGAATAATGCTTCTGGGACCAACGCAAGTAGATACGGAGAAGCCTACAAGAATGTGTTAAATTTGACTGTGGTTTTGGCTGATGGGACAATTGTAAAAACTAAACAACGTCCTCGGAAATCATCTGCTGGTTACAACTTGAACTCATTATTTGTTGGTTCAGAAGGGACATTGGGAATCATAACTGAAGCCACATTGAAATTGCATGTCAAACCGGCTGAAGAGTCGGTTGTGGTTGTTCCATTTCCATCTATTCGTGATGCTGCTGATGCCGTGAATTCTATTTTGCTCAAAGGTATCCAATTGGGTGCCATCGAATTGTTAGATGACAAGATGATGAAAGTGATCAATGCTTCAGGAGAAACATCCAGAAAATGGCATGAGAACCCTACGTTATTCTTGAGATTAGGCGGCTCAAATAAAGAAGTAGTTGATGTGTTAAACAATCAGGTCAAGTCTATTGTTAATGGGCACCATTCTCTTGATTACCAATATGCTTCTACTGCTGACGATAAGACCGAATTGTGGTCAGCGAGAAAAGTTGCTTTATGGTCTACGATCAATCAAGGAAAACTAGTTCATCCTGATGTTCAATTATGGACCACGGATGCTGCTGTACCAATTTCTAAATTACCACAATTCTTGACCGAAACCAAAGCAGATATCGACAGCCATGGTTTGACCAACACTTTAGTGGCACACATTGGAGATGGTAATGCCCATTCATTTATTTTATATAGACCTGAACAGCGTGATGTTGCTGAAACCGTGGTCAACAATATGGTCCAAAGAGCAATTGACTACGAGGGAACGTGCACGGGAGAGCATGGAATTGGGCTTGGAAAACGGGAGTATCTTGTTGAGGAAGTGGGCCAAGTACCGGTCGATGTTATGAGAAAGATCAAGCTTGCATTAGATCCATTGCGGATCATGAACCCAGATAAAGTATTCAAAATCGACATGAATGACAAAAACCATTGAGAAACAATATACAAGTGGCCAGAAGTCAACATGCCACAAAGTACCTTTACCAAAAGTCTTATAGAATACCACCACTAAATTGGATAGATGTAGTCTAATATATAAAATGTGAGGTTCAGCAAAATTGTCAAACCGCTACTAGAATATTCAGAGCCCAAGTTTTGGCCTTATTGAGCAAGTTTTGGCCTTATCGAGCAACACTGTACTTGTAATAGTGTTCACAGCTGCTTTTTGGAAAAATCCATACAGTTTGTAGACCTCGCTAGATTTGATATTTTTGTATGGAGCTGGACCTAGAAAATAATTGCGTTCGTCTGCAAATAATACATAAATATAATTATATTCTTCTTTTGGCCATGACCACTAAAGACGAAACAAAGATCCCGATCGACACCATAGCGAGGATCTTTCAGGAGAAATCGTTTACCAAACCAGATACTAAGATTGCCAAGTCGACGTTGCAATTGACTAGCGAGTATATCCACTTGTTTATCAACGAAGCTATTGTTAGAGCAAATGAACAGAGACTTGTAGAAGGAGACTCGTTAACCAAGGTAGATGGAATTGATAATGTTTCGCAGCAGGTTCTGCTGACGCAGGTCGACCCTGATGTATCAGATAACGCCGATGATATTGATGTCGACGAGGACCCTGAAGATTACCATGAAACCAATACCCAACGCCAGTTGTCGGGAGCGTTTGATAACACGGTTTCAAACGACACGCTTGATTCAAGACATTTGGCGAAGATTGCTGGGTTGCTCGTATTGGACTTTTAGGAGTGTTTTGTGGTTTAAGTATCGGGTGGTTGTATCACTAGAGAGGACAGAAATGGGTCTACATGGTTGTTTTGACGCGTCGTATTCGTTCTACGTACTTGTAAGCTTAACTTGGCCCAAATCTATTATATTCCAGTAGGCAAAGGTCAAGTCTGATCTGGCCAAGTTGAGTTTTTTCATTGTTTCAGGCATCGCTGTTTTCACCGTTATATGTAACGGAACTTTAACGGCAGCATCCACCGTATCATCGATTTCCAAGTTGATCGAGATTTGGTACCAGTTATTCCCCGAATCTGTCCAGTTTTCTGGGGTTTCCTGATTTATGTCCAAGTTGGATTTGTTACCTAGCCGTAGGATCAATTCAGAAGCTGAGGTCTGGGTGTTTTTTGTTAGCAATGTAGTCGGGATTTGCTTAATAATTTCATCAGAACCCAATAATTGGCTTGGTTTAACGACAAATTTGGAAGTCGGAATCGTCACTGTCACTTTCCCCAGACTGGTACCGGAAACAAATGGCACCGAGAGCACCAGAAGGGTTCTTACTGAGATTTCCATTGGCAGTGGAAGTGGATTTATGAAATTGGCAACAAATATATATCGGTTTCCGTCGACGTTGTGATTTGGCTTGACTATTTTGATTGAGGGCATAAAGTCAATTGCGCTAAAGCTAATGGCGAATTTGTTGACTATTGGTGACTTTTCAATATTGGGTAGTGACAAAACAGTATTACAACCAAGACACTTTATGGAGTATTTACAAGTTAATTTCCGTGGAAAAGGAAACTTTAATGATGACGTTGGATCGTTAGATTCGTCTAGTTGTAATTTATCAATTTGTTGTTGTGGGAGAAGATTGGACAACTGTAGATTTTTTGTAGTGACTTCATCGAAGGATTTATTGGTTGAAGATAACGCGTGTTTAAATTGATTGAATATTCGATTTTCATATTGATTTTCATCTTGCTCTTGTTTTAAAATCGAATTTAATGATTTTGGCTGGGTTATAATGGAAGTATTGTAGACATAGGAACAGAAGTTGCAAGTGAAAGTGAATGATTTTCCTGTTTTGTGGTCATTGATTGCAATGGACACGTTCGACGAACATTCAGGACAGGCAAAACAGTTTCGGGAGCACGAAGTCGCTATAGAATTTGAGTAATCGTTCAAGCAGTTAGAACAGAATTTACACTGTAATGAAAATGAGCACTGGTATTTTGATTTGGGCAATTGGCATTGAGGACAAAAATACAATTTCGAAAGGTGGATCACTTCGTTATGATGGAATTGGTGTATATCATGGTTTGATATTGGACAGAATATATTTGAATCGCTGTATATTCGAGACATGTTGATGCACAAATTGTGGTCTGTGTGGTTGTGGAAAATACCACGACTATGCGAAGAGCTGGCCCGCATCTGACAAAATTCCACGCAGTCGGCTCGCGGTCGCGGGGTAGGCTCGCGAGAGCAGACATGACCTACCGCGAGCGTGTAGAGGCATTCGCTGGAGACATCGCTGTTCCATAATCTTGATGGGTAAGAGTACTACCGTGTATCACTGTAGTTTTGTGTGGATAGAGCATGAATTGGTGCTGGTGATTAGGACTATGGATCAGACAACTCAGAGATGATGGTACTTCTCGATGTAACTAAACAACCTTGTCCTAGAAAACTGCAACAAATGCAGATATCGTGCCATACACAGACATATCGCTTGTAGATGGCCAGTTGTAGTTCAGGGTTTTCAATTACGTATGAGTTGCATCTTTCGTTGTCTGATACTAAATTAGGCAGCTCCATACAGCACCACATCACATAATAATTCAGAATACTGTAGTACTGTAGTGGTTAATGGGTGGGACCAACATTGTTACTGACGGATACACGTGGGGCGAGAATATATAATTGTACGATGTTCAGAACAGTATAGTTGTAGGGAGAATATGTAGTGTCACAATGTTAATTTCGTGTTGGGCCATTACCTGGTGGAGTACTTTTGTGGTCGCAAGCCATACCCAAGCAGTTTTATCGGCCCGGTATAGTCATTACGAGTCATCTACAGAGTATTTCAAACAAAGTAGTTTACAAACTGACGACGAAACATTCAACGTTATTGAAGACTTTGGGCTCTATGATCAATGGAGTTGGCCATCGTTAATTGAGCATTTGCAACATTTAAATGAACAGGGTGATTCGGTTGTGAAGTTGTTATTTTTACAACGGCATGGGGAAGGCTTCCACAATATAGCCCCCAACTTCTACACCCCAGCAGAATGGAACTGTTATTGGCAGTTACAGCAAGGTAATTCAACTGTGCAATGGCTGGATGCAGAGCTCACAGCCAGCGGAATAAATGAAATTAATCAAATACGTGAAGCATGGTCTCATCGGATCAACATGCATGGTTTACCGATACCGCAGTCGTTTTATGTATCCCCATTACGTAGAACATTGCATACATGGGAGTTGAATTGGAAGCCGTTACTCGGCCAGGAAAACTATGATTGGGAAAAATGGCCAATCGTGAAGGAGTTTGCGAGAGAAACGTATGGCGTCGGGACGGAATCAAAACGACACAACAGAGACTACATTCTGTACAACTATCCGTTTGCCAAGTTTGAGCGTACTTTCAGCAGATTTGATGGGTTATGGAGGCCAGATGTACATGAATCATCACATCACAGAAAATATCGTTGTAAAGCCCTCCTCGATGACATTTTTGCGAATGACGGTAATTTAATTGTGTCACTCGTCACGCATTCGGGCCTTATCAAATCAATATTAAAAGTCGTACACCATCGCAAGTTTCTGTTGAAAACAGGCCAAATGATCCCGGTAGTCGTCAAAAGAACACTAAAACATCACCCAACAAAATGGGAAAACCCCGACAAAGTGACCAGTTGGAAGACTGTTGATGACTACTGCGATAAAGCGTTCACAGGTGGCTCTTAGGACAAACCGACCGTTGTAAATAAGTCTCGGAACGAGGATGCAAGGTGATCTTGCACTGCTTGGCCGGTGGTAATTGACTACCCTCGGGTTTCCCACCATTGTAACTTGAACGTTTATTTCAAGTAAGTTCCCACTCCATGGTGTCGTGCAACTGCGCTAACAGAGCGGTAACGGCATCAGGCCTGATGTAGAAGCTGTTTTACTTTTTGCAACTGTCGTCTACTCTGATGTAGTCGTATAAAGTGCATCGCATAGACATGCAGTGGCAGTGCCAGAGCAAGTGCGATATTTATAGAACACGGATACAAAGACCCAAGTAAAATATACAGAACACGTACGGAGCAAGTAAAGAACGAAAACAAAACACCAAGGCGAAAAAAAAATCCCTGACTGGCATTTTAGCACCATTTAGCTGTATCCCTTGATACACAACGACTATAAAAGTGAATTTGCACCGTAGATCACTAGGGTAGTGCTTTTTTGTGTCATAGTACTGGTGCATATACCTACAGATACAGTAGTGCAAGATTGTTACCATGGTAACCGAAATTGTCGGCAAGAATGACAATTTCGGTAAGTGTCCGTAACAGTCCGACCAGTAAAATGCTGTTCTGACAAAATAAACAGTACAAGTTTGTAATAAATTTGCGGCTGGGAATTACCTAATTTGATAGAGTTTATTTGTACATATGCATGTTAGGCGTTCGCACATGTATATCTTAAGATTCAAAGTCCTCTAGAGCTAGGTTGTAGGTACAACAACACCATCACCTATCACTGCTACTACTCTTGCAGGCGCAGTTTATTCTGTTTCATAGTAGTACCCTTGTTTCACGCGTTTGGTGTATTTTCATCAAGGTATGTTTACTGAAAATGCATATACGACGTCATTCAACATCAAAACCGTCACAGAAAGAACAGTGGGGCAACATGGAAATAGGGCCTAGATTTAGCTTTGCCAACTATGGTGATGGACAATGTAAACTTGACTTCTTTAGTGCAACACCACTACGGGATAGTTTTTTATATTTTATAGAAACTAGTTTCTAGTTTTGCTCCTCGCCAGCTGCCCCACTTGTTTTTTCTGGTGTTGATAGCCAGCACGTCGTGAATCAGCATTACGTTACTTCAAGGTCATCACAACCTACAAGTGTCATTCTCCTAATTTACATCCATCTCTGCTCCTCCAAACCGTGCTGTATTTTCAGTGAAAGACCTCCCTTTACTTTTTCATCTGGTAACTTTTCTTCTGGCAGCGCAAGATTTGTACAGCTGCGCCAAACTTTGAAACTTCGTGCGTTGTGATTTTAACCCGCCACTTTTGTGTGAACTCCATCTGTGGGCATGTCTTCACCACTTGTTACTTCCCCTATTACTGACTTCCCTGTTCCTGTTTCAGTTCCGTTAAGGCCTCCAGACTACTTTGCAACGCATCACAAAAAAACCATCAGCGACACCGATGATAGTTTGAACGAGTCCACCAGCTCCATCGAAACCACCCACTCGTTAATGGCACAGAACGTATCGTCTGAAACTTTGGTTGAAGACGACTATTTCAAACATGTCAAACCACCGCCAGTGCCGTTGAAACGACAGCTCACGTTACCGCTATTGCCAGTGCTCAATTTCCAAAATCAAAACGTTGCAAACTTTTCTAATTCGAACTCATTGAAGCGTAAAATCGATAACTTATCACCAAAGATCATGGTCATCACCAAAGACATTGTACCAGGACCAAACAACTTGTTGATTGATATAAGACCGTTTCCTGAATTTGTGACCAGTCATATCAGTAACGCAATTAGTATTTGCTTACCATCCACCTTGTTAAAGAGGCCAACTTTTACGCTACAGAAATGTGTAAACAGCTTACCACCATCTGAACAGCAGAAATTCAATGATTACTTAACGAAAAACTCTCATCAAGATATTTACATTTACGACTCATCAAATTACTCACAAAACTTGTTTCACATTTTGAGCAAATTTATCAATTCTCCATTAATTAACCTAGCCAATATTAACATTTACGTTTTTGCATTTACAGACTTTACTGACAGTTCCAAATTGGTCAAAGAAAAATCGTCAGACAATTCCTCACTGTCCAGCAATATAAATAACATGTTGCCGCCAATAAATATGGAGAAATGCCGGTCTCACTCCTTGTCTAACCTCTCAACATCAACACCAATTTTGTCGGGATTTGTTCTTCCAAAGAAACAAAACACGAATTTTAAGTTGAGACATAATGAAGAATTGATGAACTCAGCATTGCAATCAAATACCCTGAATTTGTTCAACTTGCTGATACCAGAAAATACCACAATCCCAGATTGGTTGAATAATACAATTAAAGATTTGAATAATTTGAATAACGATTTCCATCAGCTAGAAAAAATTGAGCACACTCGATTGCTAAAAGCACTCAACACCAATGGTTCGGCAGAAATTCCTAATGATTGTTTGGTTGACGAAGTGCCACCTGTCATTTCATCAGGATTTGAATATGGCCGTAAAAACCGTTACAAAGACATATTTTTGTACGAGAATACTCGAGTCAAGTTGAATGATTTCAACAATGAGGACGACTACATCAATGCATCTTATATTAGTCCGCCAAATTTAAATGATAACAAACTCGATGTCACTTACGATCAGAACTTCAACTATATTGCAACCCAAGGACCTTTAACTCAGACTATAGGTGATTTTTGGTATTTGGTCTTCAAAATGCGTAGTCCAATCATTGTTTCATTGACTGATGAAGTTGAAAACGGGGTCATTAAATGTTCACGGTTTTGGCAGACTGGTGTCTATCACAGTGGGAATTTGAGTGTTAATGTTTCCATTGCTAAACAGGAACAAGTAAACGATCATTTAATCTTCAGACACATTAAAATTTCCCATAACGATATTATTCAAAATGTTTTACAAGTCCACTTATTGAGTTGGCCAGATATGGGTACGTGTTTAGATCCTCATGAAATCATTCAAATTGTTGAATTGAAGTACCATTTATTGAACTCAATTAAAACTGAATCACAATACCCTTGCATTATACACTGTTCAGCCGGATGCGGTAGAACCGGTACACTTTGTACCATTGACACATTGATCAACATATTAAAGCAGAATGAAATGAATGAATTTACCACCGATCCAATTTTCACCATTGTTAACAATTTACGACAACAAAGAATATCGATGGTTCAAAACTTACGACAATACTATCTTATTTACGACCTAGCAATTGATTACTTGACGGAGCATAATCCTGAACGAAACCAACATTTGACAACTCTTCCAATAGTTGGAGAATTCATAACCAACTACCTTCATTGACTTCTCCTGGAGAGATAATACAAGAAATCTTTTGAAGACAAATTTGTAGCTCATGTAGATATTAAATAAGCTTTTCCGTTTTTGATAAAGACTATTAAAGCATCAATCCATTTGTTGACTACTTATAGGAAGGTTTCACTTGAAGCTTTCAGATAATTGGAAAATTACTTTATGTATCGTCTACCCGTCGCTGCAAATATGACAGGGAATTTGACACAAATTAATTTTGCATTTTAGGGATCTCAACCGGGTTTTGAAGTTTCCAATTTTATTTCCTTGGTTAATTTCCAAACTGTAAATGTCTACTAAAACCATTGCACCCCATACACGCAACTCTTACACGTCAAATGTCGTGACAACATCTACAATTCCATAACTCACAATTCACACAATGTACATTCAATGTAAAATCTATAAATACCTAAGCATGTTCAGAAATAGCTTGCTTGATTTTACCAGCATCAGCACCAATAACCTTGGCAACTTGCTTGTTACCCTTGAAGAATAAAGTGGTTGGCATGGCAGAGATTTCGTATTGGGCAGCAACATCACTCAATTCATCAACATCAACCTTGACGAATTTGGCTTGAGTGTACTCCTTGGAAAATTTGTCCAATAATGGGGCAATCATCTTACAAGGACCACACCAGACGGCAAAGAATTCGACGACAACTAAACCATCGTGGGTTAAAACTTGTTCTAATTCAGATTTAGAATGTACGACACTGACCATTTTGATTATATTACGTTATAGTACCAAAAATACTTGATGGCTCAAAACTTAAAACGACATTTGTCCTGCTTATATAGTGGTGGGAGATCCAGACTCGTGAAAAACTACACACGTGACGAGCCATCACTTCGAATTAGTAATTTGGCCATAATTTGTAATCGTAGAGAGTAGAAACTCGCCACCAACGTTATGCTAGAGTGTAATTACGTGCTTGCCTCTGCAAACTGGCAACAGTGCTCATCTTGCTTTGAAATTATTACTACAGTCTTTGGTTGGTAAAAACTTCAAAAACAGGAACGGCGCTACCGCTATGAATATACACAGTTAATGGTTAATCGGCATAGGGGATTGTTTGTTGCGGTCATTTCTACCGCTTATTCTTAGGTCGACATTCTCCTATCCTGTTCTATGCGCCTTACCACCACCTGTCATCTGATAAAAACCGGTGCAACCATTATTTATCGATAGAGCCTCCTAACCAACTGAAGTCAAACCCCTTGGAGAAAAGGCGGACAGGGTTTGTCGCGAACAATGAATGGCCAATGGCTGTTTCCTATATCCACTGGTCGAGTGTCACCCTGATACTTCCATGTGGATTTGTAAACGTCACTAGTCTAGATAATGCCGCGTTTTCGAGGGCCGCATACGCAAGTTCCAAGCCGGTTGCTCTTCTATATAAAGACCTTATGGCGCTACCATTAAACTACTCAGTTAAGGAAGGTTACTTGACAGCAACTAAGCACAGCGACCCCTAATCAATGTAGTAGCGGTCTCATGCACACATATTAGATCATTGTACAGTTTTGTGCTTTTACGTGGAGAATTGGGTAAACCATGTAAATTTTGTAAACTTACAAGCTCTTAAACAGCAAGTGGCTTTCAAAACATAGTCGTATATTACATGAGTTGGACATATTGATGCTCAATTGACTGAGTGTGCAATCGTAGTAGAGTCCTCGACGATGCTCTTAGGTTAATTCGTTAGGAAGAGAGCGATACTCTGTCTCCCATTGTTCATTGGCGAGGTTCTCGGGCAAAACTAATAGGTGTGGATCGGTGTTGTACTTCTTAATTATCATGCCGTACACTTTTGACAATAAATTATCGTACTGTGATATAACTTTGGCAAAGTTCGATGTTCCTGAAACCGCCAAAGGGCATTTGTGCTTAATTTCCTCAACAACTGCTCGTAACGCAGCAGAAACCAATCCATCATAATCAAAGTTATCTTCGTTGACAATCGCTTCAATTGTGTCTTGTAAGTTTTCAACTGGTTTACCTTTGTACTGGACACCAACTGGGTCTATGTAATTAATTGTATCGTACTTATCTTCTTGAAGCTCGACCACTTGTATCAAAGTGTCGACATCCACCTCAGGATCCTCGATTTTATATCCATGAACAATTTGATCCCAAGTTGCGTTGTATTCGAGATCCTTAGTAAACAACAATGGCAAGTTGTTGTTAAAGAAATTGAGGAAAACCTCAGTTCCGTTGTAAACTATTTGAATCTGTGGTAAAATCCTTAACCATTTACACATTATTTCTCCATTCTTCACAATTTTGTTTAGGTTTGTCAATTTCAATTCAAGTAATTGGTACTGGTGTGGTTCTTCATTTATAGAAGGAATAAAGCCATATGAATTGATAAAGTGAGGTATTGATTCTATGGGAGAATAGTTGATAGTAACTTCAAATTGTGAGGTTTCAACTCTATCATGTTTTAATTTTAATACAATATCTTGCGTACTGCTATCAATGTCAAAATACGCATTATTATGATGAATATGATTTGCAAAGTCCAAAACTGGGACAAGAGTAACGTTAACATGAAAATCATCTTGGGATTTATTCTCGTCTTCTTCCCTATCTGAGTTGATTTCGTCTTCTTCATTTACTTGAAGTGATGACATATTTATAGCATAGGGAATTTCAAGGGTTCTCGACTTGATAGCCTGGTATATCTGAAAGTAGGTGTCAAATGGTATTAATTTCTTCATGTCGAGATCTTTATACACTTCACTCAACTCTGATATAAGGGAATCATATTTTGATTTGACAACATTTGACATAGTGATCAATTTCTGGACAAAGTGGTCTTTTGATTCGGCAACAGTAGGAAATCCCATAGTGAAGGTTGAGCACAAAATGTCAATATAGGTAAAATATGCTTGCAAAGGTGATTTGGCGTAATATTCATCATTCGACCGATAGTTTTGCAAGATTTTGAAAGCAACCACATAACAGTGAATAATCTCGGTCTCCGATTGAGGCACAAGCAATTTCAATATATGTACAATTAGTTCTGATTCTAGTAGGTTAATATGTTTGAACTGTTGATCTCTTGACTTCAACTCCTGTAGAAGCTTCAATAACGATTGGTAATCTAGTGTGATGGCAGCTGGAATAGTCAATATTTTCAAGTCTTCATCCTTATTGTCATTGTTGTAGCTGGAACCATCGAATGTTAGTCCAATTCCACCTAACGAAGAAGTCGAAATTTGAAGATTGTCGTGAAACACGATGCCATTGTTTACAATCCATGTCCTAAACTCTTGTTTCGAACTGATCCCTGGAATTGTAATATCTTCCTTTAAGATGACTGGAGCCATTTTAGATTGGTGATGAGCTCAATAACTATTTCAAATTATAGCCTAATTTCTAAGAATTGAAAGAAGAAAAATAAATTCGTAAGAAAATCGCAATTTGCTGCAAAATTTAGTGTTTATCTTTTTTACAAGAAGTATGAATTTAGCAATATAAACGAGGAAACAATTGTTGAAAAGTTAGAATAAGGTTCAGTATTTCCATTAGACTGAAATTATTGTGCTTGGTCGGTTACTCTACACTGTTAAAATCAGTTTTTGTATTGCTGCAAAATCAATTTACGTAAGACAAACATTTCGAGTAGCTAACAGAATCACAAAGACAAACCCAATTTCTGCTCAAATCCTCGGTAACTTCAGGACAAAATATAATTTACTTTAATTGGAAGAATTTACGGCAAGAAACTGTAACTATTGGTGTGTTACATGGTCTCCGTGTCTGGAGTTGCAAAAATTTAATGCAAAATAAAAGCCAGCATTAAAGTGGGTCAATCCTTCAAATGAACAACATGTATCCACTGGACACCCAAATACACCCGAGACATAAACCTAATGGCATAGTTTGACTAAATTGACTAGGAAAACTGTCTACTTTTTAATGTCCATATAATGGTCATTGAAAGTGACACAAAGCCAACCTTGAAAATTTTACGTACTAGAACATGTAGGAGAAATTGTTCTCTAGTTAAGACTAGTATTGAATTGAACATGTCCTGGGACGACGAAGATTTTGATATTCCTTCCAAGCCAGCCACAAAGGTTGCTGCTGCCTCTTGGGAAGATGAAGAAGAAGACGATGCTGTTTTAGAATCGTGGGATATTGATGAAGACGAAATTGCCAGACAAAAGAAAGAAGCTGAAGAGAAAAAAGCTAAAGAAAAGGCTGAATTGAAAAAGAAACAAGCTGAAGCCAAAGCAAAGAAATTGGCTTCGAAATCTGGAGAAAGAGTTTTGTTGGACATCGACGAGTTGGATGAACAAACCAGAAAAGATTTGTTGAAGCAAGCAGAATTATCAGCTGATTTAAACAATGCTGCTGATCTCTTTGGTGGATTAGGTGTTGCAGAAGATATCAATGCTCATCCAAGAGAAAGAATTACTCAAGCTCAAATTGCTGCTGCTAAAGCTAAAAGACCAGTTTTAACTAAGGATACTCCTCTTGATACCCACCCTCTTTTCTTACCAGCCAACAAGCAAGAATTTGAGAAATTGAGAAAAGCTCTTGCTGCCACTTTAATCCAATTGTCGGAAGACCAACCAACACTCTATGCCTCATCCTTGGCTATTGATTTAATCAGAGATATCACTCAACCATTATCCACTGACGCAGTAAGAAAATTAGTTTCTACTTTGAATGCGTTATTGAAGGACAAAGAAAGAGCTGACAGACAATCGAGAATGAAGAAATCTGGTGGTACTGCTACTGGTGGTGCCGGGAAAAAGAAGGCTAAACCAGTTGCTAACCCTAACGTTGGTTCTTTCAAGAAGGATGCATTCGATGGTATGGATGATGGTTTCGATGATATGGATGACGATGACTTCATGTGAGTCACCACATATACGCGCACAAGAATGGTGTTTTCACTCATTGTATTCTTAATATAGCATTCCAGCTATTTGTATCATATCATTGTTGCAGTGAGCTTTTTATTTTGTGTAGGTTAAATACAATCAGTAGAAATATGATTAAGCCCTTAAATTTTCGTTGAGTACTTCTTGTAAAGTATAACATTTTCAGAAAGCAAATACATAGGGTCTTTTCCTGAACTGACCTTATTGATCAACTGGGTATTGGTTAGATTTGAAACTCTGTATCTTGCTGACCAGTTGTGCACGAATCGAACTTTTGGTGAGGTTTTACCAAACGAAACTGAAGGCTTTTTTACTACTTTATCTGGCTGTTTATTGAACTTCTGTGGGCACTTATTCCTTTTCTTGATTCTGCCTCGTTTTATCGTTGAAGATACTTTTTTTGTACTGGCACTTTTAATGTGTTTTTCCTTGGTTACCTGATCTACCAGTTGTTCAGTATTAACCACAGTGTCTACTTCTAATAAAGGCAAAGTTGAACTAGTTTTACACTCGACTTTCTCGTTTCCAGGTACATTTGTTGTGTTAGTAATGGGGCTCAAAATTGCCCTCGAATTCAATCGTTTGCTTAAACCCATACTACTTTCTGACCATTTAGCCAAATGAACATTTTCCATTCGAATATTATGCTGAATCTCTGCTACCCGGTTGCTTGGTAATGGCAGTGCTTGTACCATAGACGTCAGTGGTGTTGACGTGCCTCTAAAATTACTAGCTTTAAACAACTGTGTTAAGTCTTTTGTAGCTTTCAGGTGTTTTTTTGCAACATGGACCAGTTTACATTTTGTATTTGCTCTTTGAGTGCTTCCTTTCTTTTCACCAAAAATTTGTTCGAGCTCTTGATTGACTTTAGATGGTTGCTGCTGGTTTTTGCAGCCATTATCAAAAGGTTTCTTTTTCCGGCTTGTAGTCTGCGATCCTACACAGTTAGAAAAAAATCAAGACTCATTCTAAATACGGTCATCCATACTTGTTTTGCGAATGGGTTTAACCATTGGAGTCGTTCTTCTCGTCGTATTAGCTAAATTTGTAAAGGTTGCTCAAGACAGAGATTTAAATAGCACGACATTTTCTTGGCTCAAGACGACATTGTTGTGATCCCACGACATTCGATTTTCATACTATACTAACACTAATAATCTAAAAGAGGACATAGGTAGAAACTGTTGGACAAAATGTCAAATGATAATATCCTTTTACCGTCTGTGTCATCATTCTCATCGCTTTCAATTGCCGATACTTCAAAGGCAGGTTTTGGATACAATCCGTCGGTAGGACCTACATCTAATAGCATCACCAGTGAAGGCTCCAACATATTATTAAATAAAAAGACGATCAACCTCACTCCAACGTCGTCACGATCGATCTACGATAATAATGTCAACAGTAAAAAGCCCCTCGATATCAATTTGTCTGCATTTTCGTTTTTGTTCTGTGAAACAGTCAACTGGTCGTTAAAGAATTCCAAGGGAATTCAGGATCTAGAAACTCGTTTAAACGGCTTGGGCTACCAAATTGGACAGAGATACTTGGAATTGGTCAAGTTAAGAGAAGGTGCTAAGTCTAGTAAACGGGAAATCAAGCTAATTGAAATTTTACAATTCATACATGGGCAATTTTGGAGATGTATATTTGGAAAAACGGCTAACGAATTGGAGAAGTCACAGGATGTTGAAAATGAGTACATGATAATAGACAATGAACCGCAAGTTTCCAAGTTTATCAGCGTTCCTAAGGATTACGGCAACTTAAACTGTGCTGCATTTGTTGCTGGTATAATTGAAGGTGCATTGGATTCTAGTGGATTTTACTGTAATGTGACAGCACATTCTGTTCCAGTGACTGCGCATCCACTTAGAACTGTATTTTTGATCAAGTTTAAAGATCTTGTTTTAGTGAGAGAAAGGTTAAGAGATAATTGAAGAAACTTGGTAGAAGTGAAAGATGCGTGGAAGCAGCACAGTTCATGCACGGAATCAAAGAGTGCTTTTGGCATACGCTTTACTTCAACTTCGATTTGTGGAGAGAATTCAATCGCGGGTTTGGCGGATGTTTAGTACATTTCAAAGTTCTGACTCATTGAACCTACAATAAATGACCACAGACCAGTAAAATTGAGACCAGTTGACATTCAATGGGTGAGAAATCGAATTTACGCACGATTTGGCACTGGTTCGATGAGACATGGAAATACAGCAAGTCACAGAACACTGAAAAATTCACAACGAACACAGATAATTGTGAAAGTTTTGAGAGCTCCTGAACGCAGTGACTACAATGGCTCTCCAGTTGTTATCATAATTGTCTTTTACTATATTTTTCACTACAAAAGTTTGAATTTTGTTTCTAGTCTCTAATCGAGATTTTTGTTTCTCGCACTAGTACTGAATTTTTCGACTAAGTGGAAATTTTCACACCACACCAAGTTTTATTAATACCGTGCAATAATGGGAGTTACTATAAGGCAGGCTACTATCTATGACATTCAGGCAATGCAAAATGCCAATTTGCACAACTTACCCGAAAACTATCAGTTGAAATATTATATGTACCATATTTTGTCATGGCCCCAAGCTAGTTTTGTTGCGACGACATATGACGATATTACTATAGATAATGAAGATGATGACGAAGGAAACAGTGACGAAACAAACTTGCCAGCCCCTATAACAGTAGATCCTAAAGGAGATACTGCCTATATACGTAAAGGTGAAAAAATTGTCGGGTACGTGCTTGGTAAAATGGAAGACGACCCCGAAGCTGAAGATAAAACTCCCCACGGTCATATCACGTCATTGTCAGTCATGAGATCGTATAGAAGATTGGGATTGGCGGAAAAATTGATGAAGCAGTCATTGTATGCTATGTGTGAGTCGTTTGATGCCAAGTATGTTTCGTTACATGTGAGAAAGTCAAACAGAGCAGCATTGCATTTATACAGAGATTCGTTAAGTTTTGAAGTCACATCTATTGAGAAGTCGTACTACCAGGATGGAGAAGATGCGTATGCCATGAAATTGGTGTTAGTGTTGGACGATCTCCTTCCCTCCAAAACACAGAATGGAGAAGTTGACGATTTACAACTGGATTTGTTAGAGGACCTCTAGTTAGATTGCTGGTTTGGGGTATGAGTTATGCATCTCAAGGTTTAAGTTTGTAATATAGAATTTAGTCATGCTAGAATTGAACCTTGCTGATGTACAATTGCATCTTCTATATAGACAATGTAAACAAGTTATGGGAATGCAATCTACATTAACACTTGATGCCTTTCTTCTCGATATAATTATTGTGAATTGCGAAATTATAAACTTAAAACTAATATACAAAGCATGCAAACCCTCAGAATATGTGTGATCATTCATGAATCAAAGTTCCACAATGGTGGCATTTACTATCTGATCAACTTCCCAGACCAATCACGGAAAACAAAAGCTGATTAATAACGTTCTTTCATTCTGGAAGCGACAATACGCAAGTTACCGTAAACCTTACCTGGAGGAGAACCCAAAATCAAACTAACTACCGCTTCTCTGGCCATTCTGATGTGGGTAAATCCTCCCAATATATGAATCTTAGAATCAGCAAGAACAATTCTTGTTCTAGTAGCATTTTCAATGGCGAACTTGGTTTTACCATCTTTACCAGCGATACGGCCAATGGCTCTGGACAAATGGTCACCCTGTAATGTCTTGACATCTTTAATTTCAAAAGTTTCAATATACAAATCGTCCAAACGCAACAACGTAATAGCATCATCAACATCAAATCCTAAAGTGAAAGCTTTGACGAAATCAGCACCTTTTTGTAAAGCACCTTCATCAGTGGTAGACTTGTTTGTACGCAACTCCACAGTCTTGGTCTTCAAGTTCATTCTGACTTGTAATTTCAAGTGGTCTACTAATGGAGGATAGATCTTAGCCCAGGTATTCTTCAAAGGAGTCATTCTGTGTGGTGGAACTGGCACTTTTCTCGATTCCAACTTGACCTTCATGCCTGACTTGCTAGCTACAGAGAACTTTGGCTTACCAGATTCGTCCAAAACGACACCGGTGGACTCAACTGGTTTCTCACTCGTTTGCGCAGGGACATTCGAGGCATCGATCAACATTTCTTCCTCTTCTTCGGCATTTTCTACAGGAGCTGCAACAGCAGGCACTTCACTGGCCTTCTCTAAGTCTTTTCTTGCAGTAGGAGCAACCATTTTCGCACTGTTGTACTCTTCCAGACGGTGTCCTTATCTTGTTTCTGGTGTAAAGAGACCTCATCGCATAAAAAAAAATCGTGGTCACGTGAAAACCTTGAATTGTGCCAAACTAAAGGAAACACGAGCCAGAGCAGGAAGACAGCATGAGTTAACGCGACAGTCATGTTGCCTAGACGTGTACATTGGATGGGGAAACTTTACCGTTTCAACCCCGGTTGTTTTCAGACCACTTTATCAGTATATAGAACTACCAGCATTAGTGAGTGCTGGTCAGCCTAAAGAGGAACTACAAATGAGGTATTCTTAACCAGACAGTAAAACTAGACTTCTTGTAGAGTCTACGGAGTTACCACCATTGAGCAGTGTCTCCCAGTAGGGTTACGGTAATTTTACGGCCTTAGCAACTTTCTGGGGTCGCACGGCGGGATTCCGGATTTTACCACCACTATAAATCTTCCCCGGTGTAGAAGTAAGGAAATTTTTCACCAATAGGTGGAACTGAATTTCTTTCTTATCGGTCATTTTCAACAAATAGCTGCCGTGGTTAGTTTCTTTATATGATGCGGCGTATCGTGGGCCCTGGTGCCAATACGCTTTTCCGGCGGTCGATTAAGTCTATGGCTTTGCCGGTTTCTTCAACGAAATTACCCCTTACTACTACACCAAGGTTACCTCTAACGACAACTTTGTTATGCAGTGGTAGCTGGAGGTTGTTCTCAACGAGCTTGGTTTATCGCAATAAGCGAGAAATTAGTGACGAATCGTCGTTTCAACCGTTACTTCGGGACTTTACCACACGTTCCACGGAAGGTAATGAAATCCGTCAAGATCCTCAAAATCCTCAGTTAGAATCTTTCAAGACTTCGAGTGAACCTAAAACAATTGGGAACAATGCGAAACAAAGCAACGAACGAGGAAGTTTGTGGCGACTGCTTCTGTCTAAAGCACCGTTTGCGTTGATAACGTCTGTTTTTCGCCGGATAAAATGGCTCTTAGTTCGTGACACTAATAAGTTGTCTACATTCGATACTGTTTCGGCATTTATTAGTTGGTTAGTCATGGGTAACATTTTATGGATTATTTTGGGAACATCGAGCTTTGGGTTGGCTCTCCTCTACTCAATCCACTATTTCGATAAGTTGTGGCACAGTGAAAAGTCTAGTAGTGATGACTCCAACGAGGCAGATAAAAAGAGTAATACTGGTAGTTCGGGCTCCGAAAGCTCGATTTTGGGATATATTGCTTCCGCTGTGCTTTCTCACGGCTTAGGAGTGTCGATAGTGTTTCAAAAAGGGAACATTTTACCTGAGTTCAAAGATGGAAGATTAAGGTTCAGTAACGTAAAAATCGTCAGCAATGAGAAAGTCGACAAAAAGCATGTTTTGACAGCAGATATAGACCACATGGATATTTCGTTAAGCTTCAACAAGTGGTACGAAGGGAATGGGCTAATCTATGATATGGAAATCTTCGGATTGAACGGTAAATTTTACAAGTCTAGCAAAATACAGCATTCACCAGAAGTTCAATCTACAACAGACATGACGAAAACTAAACTTCCAACACACAATTTCCATATCAACGAAGATCATTATATTGACGACGAGAAGTATGTGAGTCCAGTACACACATTTCTTGATTCAAATTACAAATTTGAACATGTCAAAATCAATGATTCCTATTGTGAAATCTACGATGATATAGAATCATCACCGATGAAAATCACAATCTTTTCGGGAGACTTTTCGTCCGTGTCCGGTGACAGGCTTGTGCTTGATTTCTTCAATGCGAACAATGTGAGTGGAGCTATAAATGATTCGATGTTTACTATTCATAAACGCCAGGATCAAAATGTACATAATGCTGAAGACTCCAAGGTTGTTCGGTTCAAAATTGATGGTATCAACATGGGTTTGGTTTCTTTGAGAAATCCATCTTCCAAGTTCAACTGGATCATTGGAGGAAAAGCTCAGGTCCTCGCTGACATCAAATTTCCAAGTGAAAACCAGATATTAGCTAGCGATTATACCAGAATAACCAAAATATTTGGCGATGTGGTTAACGATTTGGGTAAAGTTACGACAAAAGAACCGACAACTAGCCAAGAAACATATACTGACGATAAAGATCTTTTGAAGGGCGCTCTTGCTGCAATCTATCATACATTCACCAAACCCGAAACATCTGAGCCTACATCACCATATGTCATGGTAAATTTCAAAGTCAAATTCATCGACTTAAAGGCTAGCTTGCCCCAGAAATTACCAGTCGCAAGTTCAAATACCCCATTCATCTCGTTGCCCAACTTAAGAACATTGATCCAATATATCAACGACGACCACCACCCCAAAAATCCAATCATCATCAAGACCACCGTCATAGAAAAAGTAAGCGACTTGTACAACATTTCAGATATCTCAAGCACAAAGATATTCGATTCCATTGTTAGTGACATTTACGAAGAACTTCTCAAAATGGTTAAACAAAACGAAAAAAGAATCATCAACGAAAAGTCACACTTGTGGTCTCATTCGCTAGCAAGTCAAATCTTACTACTAGGATTGGGAGTTTTGGTCTAAACATGCCAGCATTTACAAATTATATAACATATTTCACGATTTACGATATTATTTATAGTTCTATATACACCAATATATATATTACAACTAGTCCCGGACGAGTTCCCCAGTAGTTTTGTCCCGTTTAACCAAAGGAACATCAAGCTTAGATCCTCGTTTCCCCATAATATCCTCCATTAAGTCGGATTCTAAAGGTTTAGACCCGATTCCCAATAATTGTCCTCTTTGTCTGTGCGATAGTATAGACGAAGTCTTCGGCTTATCGGTAGAAACACCTCCTCCCATTCCTCTAAGCATCGCAGCACCAAATTGCTCCACTGGAACCTTTTCGTATTCCTGATCAGAATCTTCATCCGGTGCGTCCTCAATGCTTCGTCTGAATTTGTCGTCCATGGGTATCACGAGCTTCTTCTCATTATACAGTTGACCAGAAATCAACGACTGTCGTATTCGATCATCCTCAGACATTGGTTGTGGTGTTGGTGTAGATGTCCGTTTAGAATCCGGCTCAGCATCGTCACGAAACTCCGTGATCCCGTACTGGAGCTTGCACGATTTCTCTTCATCTATCTTCTTCTGGAGTGATTCTTTAGACCTATCAACCAAGCCTTTTCTCAAATTTACTGGCGTGATCACAAGAGGTTTGGTGTTCTTCACACTTATGGCGATGTTTCCTGTTAAGCCACCACCACTCTCACTATCAAATCCATCAATGGCAGTGATCTTCCCTTCCTCATCAGACTCATCGGAGTCATCCATCACCTGCAGATGCTTTTGTTTCGCCGGTGGTTTTGCCAAATTTAGTCGCAAGCCAGTACTAGGCTTCTTCTTCTCAACACCACCGGCATTCTTCTTCAAGCTAAACAGGAATCCGCTCATGGCCCAAGTACTAAAAACTGCCGTAGGATCAACCAATTTACCAAATGTAGGAGGACATCCACGCCGCAACGTTACTGAACAAAAACCCACGCCGCAACAGGTAACGCGGATCGCGACTATACAATACTAGATACGAATCTGTTTTGTTATAGACAGCATGAAGCCTCAGCTGCTGCAACCTGACACGACGGCAAGTGAGCAGAGTTTGGTGTTGAGCGCTGCGAGCACGACGATTTTTTCTCTGGAGATGAGCGGCATGGACGATAGCGATGTTACTGATGCCGATACTTGTCAGTCGTTTGTAGAATACAAACAAGAGACACAACCATATATTTTAGAGAACAAAATCACCGATGAAAACTTCACTGCAACAAGCAGTAGACTAGGAAGCCTACTGGACGTGAAAAGTGGGTCTAAGCCTACCGATTTGTTGGCGTTGTTGTCTGGGAACCAGCACAGTAAACCAGGCAAGAAGCTTACTGTGAGCCAGACAGCAGATTCGACCGATGACGACATTTCAACGGGAATAGATAGCTCGTTTACTGAACTGAAGTCAGATGAATGTCGTAAAGAACATGATTTGATACAATTGGAGAAGAAGTTTTTTGTTCAGGCTAAGTCTGTTTCTTCAAAAGATATATTTGCCAGATTCAAGAAAGACAAGGTCAAACCGGCACCTATAAGTAATGCAACACCAATTCATATATTTGATGATGAAGAGTGTGGCACGCTGTCATTGGAATCACGTATTTTTCCTAATGCCAAACGCACCAATGTAAGCAATTTGCTACGGCCTGCTAAGAAAAGGCAACATCTTGTCACTTTCAAGCTAAACAGTGACTTCTTGCGAGAAATAAAACGACAGGACAACCCTTTCAAAGTAAAAGGTAATACCAACGGTGTCAATTCTGGACCATCTATATTTACAACAATGATGAACTGCCAGGCTAATAATGCTGTCAAAAAAACACCTTTACAAAAACTAAAAGAATTGGAACCACCAACTCTTTTACTGCATCAATTCCACATATATGAGGACAATTTACCTCATAGCAATGAATTCATATATACTATGCATAATCGAACACCACAAACGTATGATATTAGTGGTGTATTTACTTTCATTCCCAATAACGAAATAATATTAACGAAGCATTCAATATCTCACGACTTTCACCAAGAAATAAACTCGCTAGTTTATCAAACAATTCCTGATTTGGATACGTTTCCCCCATTTACCTCCATTGTTGAACGATTCATCAAAACCAAGACAGTTTGTACTTCGTCTCTTTGGATCAACCTATTTCAACCAGAGTGCACCCAGGATTTGTTGATGGACCCACATAATGTGTCGGTTATTAAGAATTGGATAAATAATTCGTTCGCAAGATTGCAAGCAAACAATTTGAAAGAACCCCGGAATGTTCTTTTACAAAAACGAAAGAAGAAGAACCAAAGGAAATATGTTATGGATGGTTTTGTTGTAGACGATTCATTTGATCTAGGTGAATCATCAGATACAGAAGAAGACATTTTCATGCCAATACTATTGATTCAAGGCTCAACTGGTTCATGTAAATCGACTGCTGTGTATGCCACAATGAAAGAAGACAATGGATACATCCACGAAATCAATACTGGAGGTCAACGAGGCAGAAAAGATATATTCAACAGCTTGAAAGAGTTTTGTACGACACAATTAGTCCATAAGCAAAGCGAATCAAAAAAGTTTCAGAAGGGATTGGTTTTATTGGAGGATGTCAATATTCTCTTTGAACAAGACAAAAGTTTTTGGCAGGTTGTATTAGACATCTTGTACATTTCTCGAAGACCTATTGTTCTTACTTGTGAGGACTTTATGGGTATTCCTAGAGCCATTTTGGATCATGCCGAAGAAGAACTGGCTATTGTTTATTTAGATCAAAGAAGGGTGTCAAAACAACGTGTATGTGATTACCTTTGGTTATGCTCAATTAGTCAAGGATTCAGTATGGATCGTGACCTTATTCTTGAATTGGTCAATTCTTCATACAATGGTCACAATTACGATTTACGAAAATGCTTAATGGAGTGTCAAATTATTTGTCAGGCTTACAACAAACCGGTAGATGGTCAAATAACGTATATTTCAAAGATTATTCCCGAGCCACCTAAACAAGTCGATGACTTGTCTCTTTATCTGGATCAATTAGATCTTTTATCAAATGCTGACATTATAAGCAATAATTCTGTCTCGTTATTGAATCATGAAACGGTCGCTAACGAATTTTATGATATTTATATGATTGATGAGAGTACTCAATTACGCCAACGACCACTTCCATATGAACTAGACATTGGAAATGAAATTTCAAAATCAGTAAATGAGAGATCGTTGATTGAAATTTTCCAACCAAAACCAGTTTTCACGTTTAACCAGCTCAAAAACTCAACCATAGACTTTTTAGGTTCCCGTTCCAAAAAGTTACCTAAATTTATGCAAGATGCATATCCATCAAGACGGTCTACAAGATCACAAACCCCACTAGACGAAACTAGTGTCGAACTACCACATCGATCATGGAACTCGGATGTCGTTGGAATTCCCGATAATTCATTTGTGCATTACTTGACATCAACCCCGTTTGTCTTAGAATTGCTACCACATGCTGGATATTGGTGTAGTTATCAATTGTTCTTGGATAGACTAGAAGAAAAGTCAGTACGAGAAGGACTGGACTTTTACAAACCAGTTGTTTATCGTGATTTCCAAAATAGATCCACGGACATATTTCGGTATATTCCGTTTAAAGTATAAAAATACTTTGGTGTTTTATACTTCTCTGCATTCAAAATTAAAGTAAAATATCATCATAGCAAACAATTTGTAACAATGTAAGAATCAAATCAATCTTGTTCTAGTTTTGACTACACCTCCTCCAAATGACCTATTTGCAATGTGCTTGAAATCGTTTGCTTGGAGCCTTCTCCATGCCTCCTCGATATGATGAGGTTGAATTGGTTTGGAAGATTCATCTGGTTTGTCGAAAAGATACTTTCTTTTTTGTGGTTTAGGTTTCTCTTCAATCTTTTGCTTTTTTGACTGAATCAATCTTTCTTCTGAGTACTTGACCAACATTGCTTCTTCAGTCAATGAACAAACAATCTCGAAAGTTAAGAACCCCAAAATATCAATAACATCATCGTTGGGCCTAGAATCACATAATTGTGCTATTTGTGCCCATTCTCTAAATCTCTTCGCTTTTCTAAATGTGAAGCTGGCTTGTCTACATTCCGACCAATGTACATATTCTTCACGGGTCATATTCTTCGTTCTATCATCAGCCATTTTCAATCTCTTTAACGATGCAATTGTCGCAGTTTTTTCGTCGTCATCAATAGTTTCTTGTTCCTCAGCAGTTTCTAAATGCTGTTCTGAAAACATAAATTGCAACTCCCATGGCAATCTAATCTTCGATTTCTTATATCTACTCAACATTTTCGAAGAGTCATTAGCTGCTCCTGCCCCACTGGCACCAGCACCAGCATTTGCTGAGCCAGCACCAGCACCATCAGCCTCAAGCAATTCGGTCCCACCAGTTTCCTGGTCTTTCGCATTCTTACGAACATCCTTCCACGAAAGATATGTACGTAATCTATTCACCTTAGCTTTATCATGTCGTATTAAAAAAATCACATCTTCTGAAGAAATCGACTTTGTACCCCTGGTTGCAGCAGTTTTAGTTGCTTGAACCAAAATTTCAATAACCTGGCCACGAACAATATCTTCTATAATCGATGTAGTCTCTGGTGGTGGGTCGTTCGACTCACCAGAAACAAACATCATCTGCTGGATCTCAATCCTATACTTGTACTTGTTGTCAATTCCTGACATGGTTGGTTTGTTTCTTGGTCTGTGGGTTCTCCTACAACTTTAGGGTTAAGTCTTATCCAAAGATTTATCAAATCTAAAGTTTTGATCCGGGTAATTAACTCAAAAGTCGCTCCGACTGTATATAATTTATTTTCCATTACTATAAATGGAGCGACAGTGCCAGAACGAAAATTTTTCAACTCAATCAATAAGACAGATACAATGTATGTAATCTCCTTGAATACTTTGATACATGATGACAAGAGTGCATTTGGCTCGAGACTTTTTGTCGGTGTGGAAAAACCCAAGCTACCTTACTTTTTTTTGTCTGAAATCAATATTTTAATTGATAAGCATAAACTAACAATCTTAGATAGTCAACACGTTGTGTACATTTGGTATGGTTTCGATAGGAATTGGGCCCATAACAAAAGCACTTAACGGGAAATCAACGAATAGGAAATGGAACACTATATACTTGAAGTAGTAATGTTTGAATAGTTTACGGATCTGCAGTTTTGCCTAAACCATGAATGGTCCCCAACACTATGGCGTGTTTACAGATGGAAGATGTGTATTGTGTTCACGTTAGGATGTTTACGTCCTGGACCGAAGTTTGATAACAATTCGTTCAAATTCTAATCATTAGGGCACATAAGGTATGTCAAAGTTTTTGTGCTAAATAGAATGTGTATAATTTGTGATGAGTATCAGCCAGAGAGCAAAGATGTAAGTGCAGTTCGGTTTATCGATTAAGCTTAGAATTAGCATTATTATCAAATGGTTTTCATTGCGCATTCTATTGTTAAATGTATCCTTCTGGTATGGTGCATGTTCAATATATCTCTGTGGTGTGATGCATGCTGCATCTAAGTGTATTATTGAGCCGTGAACTTGGTGTGACTATATTATATTAACTATTACAGTAATGTATTGAGATCACGGTAGACAATGTTCGAAACAAATAATAATATCAGGAATGGCAATGGAGAAAAAAATTCATCCACCCCACCATTCCGCTCAAGAAAAGCACCAAATATAACCTAGGAGGGAAGAAAAAAACAAACAACACTACGAGATGGGTGAATTGATGTGGAGATAAATGCATAGAACAAGAAAAGTACACAATAATCTGTGAGTACCGAAAATATATACGCGAAAGTATGCGAAAAAGACTAGCGAATAAGATTTACTATAATGCCGAGGAATTCCACGACACCCTTAAAGGACAAATATGTACAAACATAGGCAATGTACAAGATAGACTCTAGAAGTGCAGAAAAGAAGAAAAGAGCTACAATAGAACGGCGACAAAAATATCAAACATCCAAATCATCGAACCGTCGTCATGGTAATGTTTGTCGTGGTGTCATCGAGCGGATAAAATTAGATACAACTAGTAGGAAGAGAAAAAGTTCCCGATATGAAGGATATTCTTCGGCAGTAAAATATTTTGTATTTGACAACGTGGATGTGCATAAATATGGAATGTATAAGAGAGAATTATGTACCGGCATTTTCGTCCGACCTTAATTATGATTGTATTTTGATCGGAAAAATGTGGCCTTGAAGGCCTATTTTTAGGTGACCACCAAATGCCATATGTGCTGGCTTAGGTAAAATCTTTAAAGTACTTTGTAAAGGTCTGATTTATTAGTAAGCTACCGGAAAAACATGTGTTGCTGTAGTTCCTACTAACCGGCCCAACAAGCAACTCCCCGAAATAATATCAGGGCTAGTGAACGGTTTAAGCTTGAACTTTTCCGACTTTATACCCTTTAGAATACGCATATCAAGAATCTATTTCTCCCAACCACATAGTATCGTCCTTTCATCACGACTCCACGATTACATGCATATTACAGTAGGGAACCCATGTTATGTACGACATGACCCATGTTTATGTATCAGGGCTAAACGAAGTCTCTAGACGCGAATGCTTCATGCCAGGTTAACTGAGTGAATTAAAGGTAAAATCGGCATTATATTTTTCTTGCCGTGTCGAGACGCCATTACTTGCAGCAGCCTTGTACTGCAGCTCTACTGTAGATGCCGGCTACTTCCTCTTCTTCGATGATTCTACCATGTACTACAATATTATTCATGCATTATTATCTATAATAGAATATTATATAGAATCTCATCATGTATCGGCACCTTCAAATGAACGAGTTTGTTAAGCATGACTTTCGTTCATATATTCAAGCTCGGGCTTGTTTCTGTGGAAGCTCTGTAGTTTTTATTCCTCCACCTTTTCATTGTCATCTAGAGGGTATTGTTGACTTATTGTTCTATCGTATATTCATTGATCATATCGCTTGTGTTGTGTACTCGCCTCATTTCTGAGCATTTTCACGTTAGCCTTCTGTCCCAGTTCACTGCTTTCAACACCGATTCTTATCTGTTATTATTGTTGTCAACATTGGTTTAAGTACTGCTTTGGTGGAGTTGTTAGTTCGAATATTATCGCTAATTCCTACAAAGCTACGACCATAATTGTAACCTTATTTTAAGTGATATTAGATTTGTTGTTCCGATTTCCCATTCATTCACAGTTGTCATCTATGTCTTCTAGTCCCTCACAGAAGCTCTTCCAGTATTTGTTAACAATTCTTGAGAAATCACTCACTTACCAGCATAACACAATCAGCTTTTTGCCCCAACTAAGTTACGTATTCAAAATTCACTTTGATATATCGGATTTTCCATTCAACCAACTAATCGCTGACAAATCTGCTGTTGTTTCCAAATACAAGTCCAAGATTCCTCAATTCCTGGAGTTCAATGAGCTTTATCAGATTTATCAAAAATTATATGACTTGTGTATTAACGATTTAACGGCCGTAGATAATGTGTTGGCCAATTTTTCAACTTTAGATAAAATCGGACATCCTATTATAAACTATGTCTACCCACCAGGAGTTTCAAAGATACTTCGAGAATATATTGCTTCTGGTGATTCGTGGATAATGGCATTTAGAGCTAATGATCCAAACGATGAATTTTTAGAACAGACTTTGACCAAGATTGAACTAGCAATCGAAGAGTTCCCTGACTGGAATGTCTTGCAATCTAATTTGAAGCACCATATTTCTAGCTATGAGAAGTTATTTCCTGGATGGAACTCACTGATAATTGAAAAACCCCTCTTCGTTGCATCAATTATTAAGGAAATAGAAGTGACATCAGACGATGATCTAGAATTCGAGTCAAACTATAAAAATAGTATTCTACAAGCCATAGTAGATAATGAAGCCAAACAATCACCACAATCATTCAATGACCAAGAATGTCAGATTTTGGACACACTTGAAATACTAACATTCCATATTGATTCTATGAGGCATATCATTTACTTAATCAATAGTTTCGGCATAGTTCTCAGTGCCAAATTACATTTTGCAGATGAGTTGAACATGATGAAGTTTGAATACAATTTTATAAGGCTCGACACAACCCCAGATGATCCCAACTTAGTTCTAAATAAGTTTCACGCAGAATTGATAGAACCGACAATCCAAACTCTAATAAATGGAGGGACCAAAGGGCTATCAGTAATGGAGGCATATTATGATGTGGTATCTAATTTAAAACAATTCCACTCGTACTTGAACATAATTAAATTACCCCAATTCCCAGAAAATCTAGATAGTAGATCATTATTATACTATCGAGACGAAATATACTTCTGTGAAGTGTTGCACAATTATCAACAAATGTTTCATAAATTGTTGTGCTTTCTCTCGCAACAACGCAATGATATTACACTGATAATTGTGCACAAGAAGACGCAGTTTGAGGAAGTAGATACAGATGTGAAGGACTTGTTCTTTGATTTGTGTTATTTCCGAAGGAAGTTCAACTGGGAGCTATATCCTACAGACTCTTATTGTGTTTAATCACTCTCGTGAACCGTTGGGTTAATTTTAACAGTTAAATTGCTAGGCATCAGCAGGAGGGTGTCGTTTATGATGCCAATGGAAACTATGTCTCTTGTTTGTCAAGAGTAATGTGTTTCAATGTTAGATTCGGCGTTCTACTTGTTTCTACTTGTCTATACTTGTTTATACTTGTTTTTTTGACTTGAAGAATAAGTTTTCCAGATTTCTTTAAGCAGTTATGACATACTGATGTTGATGAGAACACTTGGAGTGAACAACTATAAGTATCTCTTGCTGCTATTTGTAGTTTACTTGTTTTCTTCGATGTAGCGTATCAAAACAAACAACAGTAGGGTCAGATAGTACACATAATCTGCATAAAGAATAAGCTTTATCTCGAGACGCTTACGGTTTGGAAAATTAATTAGAAGAAATATAATCGTCCCATTTGTTCCAAACTACATCTTGTGCCCTATCTGTTGTCAATATTGTAACTAGACAAACAACAGACCATTTTTTCTATAAAACTACAACAACATAGATAAGTCTGTCAAATTACGGTACACCCACGGAATAATTGCATGAGATCTTACCTTGACAAGCGTCATTATTAAAGGTGACAACGTGCAGCTTAAAAAAAAAGGGTTCACATGCGTGCCATAAATATGCACAACATTTGGCTTTTGCTCATTACACAGAACGTGGTATTATTGTTGACACCAATTATATACAAGCGAAGTTTACAAGTTTAAGTTCAGTGTACTAGTGTGACTTGACTGAAACATTTTGCAACCATTCATATCACAGGAAAAAAATAGACGTATTGGTTTTGTGTAACATTTCCGATTCTCGTTACTAGTTGCAATTTTTGGGTCCGTCAACACGAACAATAGATGTTCTATGCCGATACTTTTGCGTGGACGTATCCCGTAAAGCATGTTGGCTACTTCTGCTATGCATTGATAGCCACGGTAATTTGGTGCAAAATTACAGCACTGTTTTAAGTAAACCTGAGGAAAAAGAAAGTACAATTGTCTCGTATCACAATAGAATACGTATATGCATGGTGTGCTAAGGCTATTAGTAGAAGAATTTGTAAATAATAGTAAATCGCGGATGGTCAGGTTATGTAGTTCTGTTATGTCTACTTCGATCTGAATATTTTATTAGTTATATGTTTCGAAACGTTACGTTCCTACTGAGTTGTTCGCATTAATCGAAAGGTAAAAGTAGGTTGTTTTCGTATTTTCTCTTAGTGAAGACATTAAACCGGCCTTTCGTATCTAAACCAACAAAAATATTGTAGGCATCTGACCAACACATTTCAAGAGCCTGATTACAAACTGTTTTGTCTGTGTGAGAAATGTCAGTCAGACACTTTTCCCGACATATGTTGTGAACGGGTCACTGACGCAGACACTTGCTCAGAATAGAATCAGCGTTCCAATTGTGTACTCGCTCTGCAAAGTGCCCGTCATTCAATTGCTATACTGTTTGTCCAAATCTGTATTGGTAAACGTAAACTATATCGCAATAACCAAGATTAACAAAATACACAAAGCAACCACCAAAATGCCTATACACCAGTCACTATGAGTTTCACTGTTTTTCTCAATAAATATACCAATACGCTTCAAGCCTCGTGATAGTTTATTGTCAACGTTATCTATTTCGCTGTCTAATTCGTCCAAAATGTATGCATGTTCCTCTAATTCGTTACCCATCATCATGGCTTGTTGATTCAAACTTCTCATGGTATCGTGAATCGAGTCCAACTGGACATCCTGTTGCTGCATTACTTCTTGTTCCTGATAATGAGTTACTGATTCATTGAAGGGGTTCTCTGCAATGCTGTCCTGACTGATACGGTTAGACATTGTGGTGACATCTCGCAACTTTCTACCAGAAATGACCGATTGCCATTGGGAGTCGATATCGGATATTTTGGACTGTAGTTGGGACAAAATCTGCTTTCTATTGGCAATTTCTTCAGAAGTCAACTGAAACTTATCTGGCAGCTGTTCCGAGATTGTGATCGCTTGCTGCAAATCCTCAATAATCTCCTCAAGTTCCTGGTGGTTGTTGTTATAGTCGTCTTCTAAACCGGGGTTATTCTCATGAATTTTGGTGGACTTCTCATACAAAATCTCCTCTAGACCCCGTATACTGGCCCAGGCGTCTTCCTTTACCTCATTAAACGGATCCATTGCTAGTGGTGGTGGTATTTTGTGTGTTTATTACCAGTCTAGTATTAAACGCCGATTCCACTTCAAAGGGCCTATACAGGAGAGATTTTCACTTTCACCAAACGTTTGTTTCTTTCTGTAGCGCAGTTTGAACAGAACAATACGTCAATTGAAACATGCAATCGGAATCTACTGCTACGTTGGGCTCCACAGAACAAGAATTCCTGGTCAAATCCGTGGAAAATTCGGAAAACAATGAACTGTCAAACCAACAACAGGTGCCAACAAGCGAAGCCAATGTGAAAAGTGAGGCTCAAAACGACCAGTTGCACGCTTCTGGTCTGTTAGAATCTAACAACTCGTCTAACTCTAACGGAAATGATACGGAATTGACAAAGAAAGACGCACAGTCTCCTTCAGTCAAAGCTGAGGACGAACCACCAGCCAAGAAGCAAAAAGTGGAAGTTTCACCAAATGCGTCCGTTGAGCCCGACGAGACCGTCCCACTGGGTGCTCCAGTACACGAAATTGTTGGAGGGTCGTCCATTAGGCAGTATTTGAATAAGCACTTGACGAAATATCTTTTGGAAGGATTGCGAGAAGTGGGCGAAAAGAAGCCACAGGACCCACTCACACATCTTGGGGAGTTTCTCGTTGCTAAGAGCAAGGAGATGAAGGATGCTAAGCAAGAGTAAGCGACACATTTTTAGTTTTGTTCTGGCACCAGAGAGTACCTCAACAGCAAAACAAGCATAATTTCACAGATAAAGACAATTCCAGCAGACCGACACAGGCAATAGAAGTTAGAACTTTCATTGTGTGAATTAGATATTTTTAGCTTTCTTATCCGGTGTCGAACTTGGCTATATTTGCTATTACTGTCCTGAAAGTACTACAGATGGTACTTCACACCACGGATTTTACGCTAAAATACCTGTAAATTCGACACTAGCACAATGCTGACCACTCTTGTCCGCTTGCACACATGCCTATCGCGTGCTACCTGTCGAACTCCCACCAGCTGTCCAAACCAAGTCGTCTTCCCCATACTATTGCGGCGTGGATGTTTTTTGGTAGCAACCATTTTGTATATACAGAAGTAATAACGCCATCTTAGTAAAGACCCAGTAGACACCAATGGCAGCAAATACGACGCAAGAGTTGCGGCCGTACTACGACCATGACACGTTCAATGCTGGCTATTCTGTGATATTTCGGCCTGGCGTTGGTCTCATTGACATGAGTAACAACAAGGCCTTGTCTAGCTCCGTTTCTTCATCAATAAAGGCAAATGAGAATGGGTTAAAGATTGGATCCAGAGCAATTGGGATACATGGAGTAAATGAGTTGAAGAAAGGGTCTGTTGTTGGTAAGGACTATGTCAACGATTTGGAGTTCCTGGAATACTTTGACGTCAACAACTTTACCGAGCTTTTCAAGAACTTGGTGTGGAATTTCTTGAAAAATTACTGCAAGGTGATGGTAAGTCAGCCGTTGGAGATTGTAAGATTGGTATTGCAGGTTGGGGTGTTTGATTTTGGAGCAGATGGAGGCAAGAAGACGGGAGAGTCTTCAAGAAAAAGTACGCCTTCATCGTCGTTGTTGTTGGCCGATATGGATATGGACTATTCGGATAACGAAATCAACTATTTTGAAACGGCAGGGGCCAGGTCCGAATCTCCGGTGAAGAAAACTGCTGTTAAGCTGAAACCACCCACTGATTCCACCCCAACTCGCACAAACAAGTCAAAAATTCGTCCTATATCCATTCATACCATGGACATAATGACGTCTATTGTAGCCAAGGATGGGCCGTTTGCGTTATTTAAGGGAGTGAATGCAGCATTTATTTACTCTACGTTGTCACACACTATTGAAGCGTGGATTACCGGGTTTCTTTCTCCATTTTTGGGGGTTCCTGATCCGTTCTTTTTGGATTTGACCCACTCAAACGACCCGTTAAAGTCACTTTGGCTATCGGTATCAGCCTGTGTATTAATGGGGTTGATTTTGATGCCATTAGACTTGATCAGAGTGAAATTGATGATTACCCAATTTAACAAACCGGCCGAAATCGATAGTGACTTGAGTTCTGATGACTCGGATGTAAGCTTGCCTGTTGTCAACACGAGATCTGTCCGTGAATCATTGAGAAACTACCCATTGCAGGCATTATACCGGCCACCACCCAGCATCACTCTCTTGACCATATTACACCATTTTTCCCAGAGTATATTTCGAAAGACGGCTCCATACGTTTTATTCATCAAGTTCAACATCGACAGCTACAGTGCTCCCAATGTATATACAATCGTCAACTTAATCCTGTTAATATTTGAGTTTTTTATTAAGTTACCAGTGGAGAATTTGTTGCGTAAAGAACAAGTGAAATTTTTAATCAAGCCAAAATCCATTATTGAAGATCCAATGCGGGTCATTACCATCGAAAACCCAGAGGAGAATTTAATCATTGATTTCAATGACTATTATCAGAATCTGCAAAATAAACCAGTATCAATGCTTGAAAAGATCCGTAGATTAGGGTTATTTAACGGTTGGAGAGTAGGGGTACTCAATGTGATTGGATTTTGGGGATATAACATTTTGAAAACTAACACCACTGATATAATTGCTGAAAGGTTATAATACAATGTACGAAGTAACGCAGATTAGATTTACGTAGATGCCTTGCGGCAATGGTTCTATAGCAGTAAAATGATATTCGCTCTATAGAAAGTAAACAGGGACAACATTAAGAGCGAGAAGAGGGGTTCAATAGAACAGAGCGAAAGGTAGAGAGCAGGCCAGACAGTTGGCAAGTCAATGAAATAACCTCAATACAAATTTACAAGTAAGGCAGGATTATGGATGTAGCTAATAAAGTTTAGTACACATGAAATAAGTGAAACAAGTCAAACACGCAAACTTGTGAAGTGTCTGTCATAGGCTACAAAAGCAATGAAGTTTAATGCAGGGTGTAGCCTAACAAAGAGCTTGCCTATGCACTGCGATTAAACGGTCAGACAATATAATCGTGCTGGATGTGGAGAAGTCAGCGTCAAGACATTCACATTCACGCGGACCAGAAAATCTACACTTAACTTTGCATCGAAGAGGTAGAGGGGAGGCATGATCAGTTGTTATTGTCAGATAATATGTCAAGACGCTACGACAGACACAAATAATTAGTGGGAATCGACGAAACTAGGTTGACTTTGGAATCCAGGCCACGCAACGACCGGCGGCAGGTACACAATCACAATTAACCATTGAGTGGGACCGGGGGTCGAAACCTTGTCTACTGTTCACTAGCTGTGAATTTCACTCCATGCTACTGTATCTGGGTGCGGCCGTTGCAAATATCGACGTGCTTTTTACCGGATGGGGCTGAGTGCGGTGATCGTCGTTATGATATCGATTTGTAATTGTGCCGAAAAAACCACAATAGATGCTACTACGTTACTATGGAGCTTGCATCTGCTCGTAAATCGTACGTGGTAAGGGTCTTAATGGGCTATGTCAAAAATTACCTCTATCTGAAAATTAGGTTCATGTAGAACGTGATTCGCACCAACACATAATGGCCTCCATGCAACAGAAACGGAAGTCCGTTGGTCTGGGCCATCTTGTCCCATTTGCTTAGTTTCCCCAAGGCGGGCACTTGGTACTTCCAGGTAGCGTAATTTCTGTCGGCCGGCGCAGTAGAGATGGACGTAGATTACCCAGAAGGGGGGCACAGTAGTACGAGAACAATGCACAGTTTAATTGCATACGTCAATTGTGGACGTATACTATTAATAATTTCTTGTATTTATACCTCGCTATTGTATAATGTAAATGAAATTATCGTAAATTGGACGTCGTGAAAATTCGGACAACTCCATAGTTTTCTTGGTTGTACAACAATTCCCCCTCGCAGCGCCCTGGTGTGTTTTTCGTTCACGTTGCACCGACCCGGCAGAACCTTGTTGATCGACTGAGTTGTGAGAATCATTTCTTCTCGCTTCTTTTCACTGTCTTTCGACCCTCAACCCATACGACAACCCATCACCTACTTGTGCTCATTCTACTCATTTCTTCTGATTATTCTATAATATACTTGTCCTCTTGAGTTTTGCTGGCACCTTCGGTGTGGCATCCCTTGATCAATGATACGATACAGACTAAAGTTCCAGCTACCGAAACGAATACTTCATTTCATCCCCGTCGTATTTGTGTTTGGCGTGCTCTACGTGGTGCTCGTCAATTACTACCAAAATGCCCCGATATTGTCGGTGGAAATGTTCCCAACATATGACGATTCGTTTCGTCATGTCGTCGAGGACGTCCAAGTGAAATCATGTCTACTCAATTGCAACAACGTCATTCCTGGTTACACACAAATCCCTATCAAACCTATTAATTCCTGGAGAAGGTATTTTTTGCAAGTCAAGTATCTGTCACCAAAAGAGGCGACACGAATATTGACGGAATTGTCGTTTTCGCCTCTAGATGAGGACGACACCGACACTCTGCATGCTTTCGAAAGCTCTACCTTCACACAAGTCACCTTGTATAAAAAGTATCGTATCAACACGGCTGATCCAGTGGACGAGAATTTACGCATTGTTAGACAGCTCGACGTACTACAGGGAAATGACGATTTTCAAGATCGTCGACCATTTTGGGAGTCCTTCCAAGTGCCAGGGATGACCCATCAACCAATATATCCATTCATATCGACGTTGAGGATTTCTCAAAAAGATTCGTTTACCTTCACCAGCGAATTGGGAGAATTTTACCATTTAAAAGCAACAGGCATTATCAACAACAAGGTTGAAAAATTTAAAATCTTACAGTTATCTGATCTACATTTCGGTCTAGACAAGGGATACTGCTCAAATGGCCAGTCTTGTAAGTCAGATTTGAGGACTTTGAAGTTTTTGCTGCATGTATTGTTAAAAGAGAAACCACAAGTAGTAGTTATTACTGGCGATTTGTTTGACTTGCATCGAATTCACTACACCGATTCGTCGCAATTCAAATCCGTGCTTTTGAAGGGACTACAGCCGATTTTGCAACTGAAAGTTCCATTTATTTTCAGCTTTGGTGAGTCCGAGTTGTACAACCATCATGGGCAATTAGCTATAAATGAGTTCAAACTATCTGTAATCAACTTTTTATCAACACTACCGTTTTGCTACAATACTCCTCCGCTCGACTTGTCAATTTATGGTAAAACAAATTACAATCTTCGTGTTGTGAATCAAGATACAGATGAGCAAGCCATGATTACCGTGCTAGATTCAGAACTGGATAAAATCACTGATTCTCAAATTAATTTCGTTCATAGATTGGACGCAGCAAAGTACAAATTGCTATTTTTCCACTTCCCCATACCACAATTCAGACCTATTGGGAAATTCAAAATCGTCGGTAGTTATAATGAGAAGCATCCATTAATTACCGAAACTAATAGAAAGTTTCAACAAGATTTTGTCAAGTGTGGATATCAGGTAATAAGTGTGGGACACGAGCACGAAAACGATGCATGTCTTTTGAGTAAATCTGACGACAACAAGCAACTATGGCTATGTTATAGTGGTGTTAGTGGAGACTCGGGACAAACTAAACTCAACCAAAATTTTGATAGAAGGGTAAGGTTGTTTGAAATTAACTGGAAAGAAGCCAAAATGCTTAGTTGGAAGGTGAGGGAGAGCGATGGAAAGGGGTTTGATTATCAATTGATATATCAACTGACGTAATTCAAGACGCTCCATGTGCAATGTAGGTAATTTAATTTAATGTGTATAGTATTAACATTGATACATGGAATAAAGGGATTAATAATACAAATGGTATTACATTGCTGTTTATGGCGATATATACAGCTCAAACACAATGGTTATGACGAATAGCAATATGTGGCCTACCCTATATGGAAAAGTATATGCCTCATGTTGACAATTGTCAACCAATAAGATATAACTTCCAGGGTGGTGGTGTGGCATTAGTAAGAGAATCTTATAAATAGCCAAGGTGTCACATTCTTGAGTCAAGGCAAATAATCCTTCTATTTTATCAATTGAATCACCGATGAGTTATTCGATTCAACAGGTTGAATTACCTCCATTACCATGGAGTTTTGATGGCTTAGAGCCTCACATCTCCACTAAAATTAACGAACTTCACTATTCAAATCATCACAAGGCTTATGTTGATGGTTACAACAACTCTACAAAACTCTTAGCACAGGCAGTGGAGCGCAAAGATCTTGTTGAAGTAGTTGTTCAGCAAAAGAATATCAAATTCTTTGGTGGTGGACACATAAACCATTCATTGTTTTGGAAGAACTTATCTCCAACTGCAGAACATGGTGGTAAGTTGCCATCGTTGGAATCCCCATTGGGTGCTCAAGTTGTGAAGCAATATCAGTCGTTTGAAAACTTGATTCAATTAATCAATAAACAATTGGCAGCAATTCAGGGTTCAGGCTGGGTGTTTTTAGTGAAGAATGTCAATGGTAAGACCCTTGACATTATTTCCACTGCAAACCAAGACACTGTTGCACCACCATACGTGCCATTGATTGCAATAGATGCTTGGGAGCACGCCTATTATTTACAATATCAAAATGTCAAGGCAAATTATTTTGCAGCCATTTGGAATGTGATCAATTGGCATGAAGCTGAGCTTAGATATGAATCATCATAGGCGACATAGTGATTATACAAAGTAGATATTGGATGTAATGGGAAACTATGCACGAGTTAAGAATAGTAGTCTCTAGAAATTCTTGCCAAGTAGTGTCTCTAAATTGGTTTTGATATTTGAAATACCACAAATCAAGACGACCCTGTAGCTTAGTTAGAAGCTAATTTGGATGGAATTATGGAATGCTAAAATGATCTGCGACGTTTGCTGCACAAATTACTACATTAAGTCTTGAAATGGTGGAAACTGTCGTCGGTGGCTTTGTTAAAATTTCCGACTCAATACAACCTTTAGGGTGAAGCGACGAGTTTTACAGTGTTACTGACTATATTCCCTGAAATTGTTTGAGTGCCAGTTTAGCACCCATATAGTTTGGTCGTGCTAATAACCTTTGTAGGAAAATATGGATTTTGGACTACTTTCCTTGAGATATTTTGAACTTGATACCAAGTCGTAAATTCAATGTCAGAGATGTCGTAAATTTTGTCTTGTATGTCACTTTTATTTGCAATACGCGACAATAGTCTAATGTCTGTCCGGATCGGTATCGATTATACAGACATTTGTCGTTCGGTAGGGCACAATTTTACCATGCAAATTAGGCTTTGTTTTCGACCCATCGACTGCTTTATCTGTCCCTACATACCACACAAAGCACTCGTTCGTGCCTCTTGTTGTATCTCTGGTCAGGTGCAATACAAGTTTATTTCTCTTGACTACTGCATCCTGCCTGTTGAATGGTGATAACATGCAGACAGGTTAAACTGACACTTCGAATTCCTCCAAGATTGAACCCCACAAATCAGTGCAGTCTGACGTGATGAATCTAATTCGACAAGTAAACGATGTTGATACAGCTAACATAATCTCTATGCCAAAGACCACAGAGCTGATGTGTATGAAATTGCCCTGAAAGGAAATCAACACGGCACCAAGTAATTTTTTGTGTTTACGAGTAATTGTCAGATTTTATAGGGTGGTTTTCTGTCACCCCATAAATGAGGGACAACAATATTGTTGAATTGATGGAGCTAGATGCGACGATACAATGGTAATACAACAAGCAACGTCCTATCAAGCTACTAGTAGATTGTACTCCTCATCGGTGTAATCTCAGGGCGGAGCATGGTGTAGTATGGGCAAATAATTTTTCAAAGTGGGAAAGTCATTCAGTAAGGGGTAATTATTTCACTATAAAAATCGGGAAAATTTCCCATGAAATTGGATTTCATAAATTATCAAACTGGTAGAATTTATTTTACATAGTTTAATAACAAGTCTTATAGTTAAGTATCCTTCTGTCAATTGACGAATTCTAGTTTGAAGGTTTAGATTTTCTAAAATTTTCCCACTACAATTTTGTTCCCGTTATTCCCACCATGGCGACTACACATTCTACTGCTCCAGCAAATTATGAGAAATTGCTGGTTCCAACCATAGACTGGGAATTTGGCGATTTAAAGCTGATTCCAAGATCTATTGTTGAACAACATTACAATTTCCACAAAACCCATGTTGACGAATACAACACGGCAGTGGAGTTTTTACCAGCCTGTAGACGTCGTTCTAGTGTTGCTTCCGACACTTCAATGCAGCAGTCAAAGATTGATATGTTGGCAGAATCCCACATGAACTACTGCTTGTTCTGGAAAAATTTATCTCCTCCATCAAAATGGGGTGGTAAGGAACCAGAACCAACATCGGAGTTTGGAAAACAAATTGTCAAGCAGTTTGGCTCTGTCGATGAGTTGATTGACAAGTTTGATGAACTTTTGGAGTCGATCAAAGTTAGAGGATGGGTTTTTTTGGTCAAAACTAGAGGCGGTAAGGAATTGAAGTTGATTGCAACAGACAACGACAAGACCGTCCCTTTCAAGTATGTTCCTTTATTGGCCATCGACGCCTGGGACCACAGTTTTGAATCCCAATACAACATGTCCAGAGAAAAGTACTTTGCTGAAATCTGGGATGTTATCAACTGGCATGAAGCAGAACGAAGATTTAACGAAGAAGGGTTATAATTGTTTCACCCCTGTCTTGTTATGCTTTGTTTTGTTTGCATTTTATTGTTAGATGTTTCTGATTACGATTGATGATTGAATGAATAAATGAATTGTACCACATAAAAAACCACATAAATTAACTGTACCACATAAAAAGCCACATAAATGAATTGTACCGCATAAATAAAACAAAAAACACATAAATACCACACGGAAAGAAAGTTGTAGGCTTACTGAGCTCACTAGGCGTACACAACATTACAATATTAAATTTCTCTACATAGTCGATATTCAGCAATCCTAAAGATTGTGTTTATTCGTTATAAAATGGACATCAATCGTAGAACCAATATATATTCTTCATTCACTGTAAAATTCTGTTTATTCATTGTAAAGCGAAGTGTTGGTTGAAGAGTCGTGGTACTGGATCTTCATTAACTTTGGCTCCATGGCCTTCTCCTGCTCATCCAACTCGGCCTGCAATTTGTCAATCGTCTCCTTCTGGTGCTGGTGCTTCAACCTCAACTGCTTCAATTGCATTTGCTGTTGTTTGAGGAAGTACGCATTCTCTAGTGCCCGCTCCTTCTCGGAGAATTTATCGTTGGCACTTGTAATGGCCCCTTCAGGGAAACGTATGGTACGACATGCCGAAAAGGCTCTGTATGAAAGTTTATAGCAATTGGATCTAATAAGTGAACTCATCGAAAGAAGTTTTCTACTACATTATAATTTCCATTAAGGGGTTGTCCACCCTTTTATACTGATCATGGTTCCCCACAAACATAGTGTACCTGCAATTTACAATCCAATAGAATGTATTCCGACACGGTAGCCCTGCCAAATGAAGCTCATTTTTCCATGGCACTACCTGGCATGACTACTGCCATCATCCCGTACCTTACCATTGGTGCCTATTGGAGGTATAGACGGAACCATTTGATACAAGTCACTAAATTTCACACTTTGGACCGGTAAATGAGCCAATTTCTTTGAAAAGGGGCGAGCGTAATGGCAGTGACGGCATGTTTGTACTGTCAGGTTGTTGTCCAATATGAGAGACTTGTAGACTCCTTACCATCTGATTGCAAAATGTAGCCCCATTTTCTGTGGGTGATCATGTATCTCATACATTTTGTGTAACATTGACCCTTAGGGGACTCAAATGATGGTGAGATATACATGGTAGCGCTGAAAGATGGATGGATTCGCCCAAAAGTAACACAAAAGTTTACCTGCAGTAGCGACACCAGTCTCATCGCATCATAGTAAATTTATCATTCCGCAAGTGAGGAAACGATTGTAGATACTGTCAGTATGGGTAAAGCTAAGAAGACGAGAAAGTTCGCGCTCGTAAAGCGGACATTGAAGACAAAGGATCAGCGTATGCAAAAGTCAAAGGATACACCATCAAAGGACGACCCCGAACTTACGAGAAATGTTCCTCAGGTATCATCAGCGTTATTCTTCAAATTCAATGAGGCCATTAAACCACCATACCAGATCTTGATCGATACAAACTTCATCAACTTCTCGATTCAAAAGAAAATCGACATTGTGAAAGGATTAATGGACTGCTTGATGGCCAAATGTATTCCTATCATCACCGACTGTGTTATGGCAGAATTAGAAAAGTTGGGACCCAAGTATAGAATCGCATTGAAACTCGCCAAAGACCCTCGGATCCAAAGATTGAGCTGCTCTCACGGCGGTACTTATGCCGATGACTGTTTGGTGAACCGTGTCATGCACCACAAGTGTTATATTGTCGCAACTAATGATGCTGATTTAAAGAGAAGAATCAGAAAAGTTCCTGGTATTCCATTATTAAGTGTAGGTGGACACGCGTATGTTGTAGAAAGGTTGCCAGATGCATTTTAGTGTGTGTGTTTGTCTCTGCATTTTCCTGATTTGATATCAGTTTGTACTATAGTTTAGGGTAATAGAAACGATTTTAAAAAGCATTGTAGACTGTCTTGAGTGAAGAAATTAAGAAAATTCAATGATTGTGTTTCCTTTTTCAAATCTAGATTGTAATATTTTTGCGAAAGTTTTACAAAAACATGAATTTTCGCAGCAAAGAAGTAACCATTTAACCGCCATAAAAAATTTAGTCCTGTCAACACAAATGAAGCGTTCTTCAAAGTTAGAAAGTACCTTCGATTCTCTGGGAAATAAGGAAAATGAATACAACGGAAGGTTTGTTCAGTCTAGTCATTTTATTGATACTTCTTCTTCTAAGACTTGTTCTCAATGCAAGAACAAATTGCCTACACAGTCGAAGTCTCCGGTCAATTGTGGGTCTCGAAATGAAATCGATGACGAGATCCAAAGAATAATTGATCAGCAATTGCGCCAGTCCAATTTTGAGCAGCAGAAGGATTCGTCTATTCGTGACTTGCATCTGATGTTTCAAGACATGACGCTCGAACCAGCATCTAGTACAAGTCCAATTGAAAAGTTCAAGTTGCTTACAGTCGACCCAATAATTATTCCCAATATTGTACTTCGGGAGCAGGACCCGATTTCCTTGAATTTTATCAAGCTATTAATGGCTTATAATAAGCTATTGAAATTAGTGTTTGAGAAGAATTATCAAATCAACATTACAAATTTCAACCGGAAGCTCATTCTCGAAAGAATTGATAATGCAGCAACAGTAACACAAAGTAGTATAGACGAAGATTACTATTCATCCAGTTCTAACTACTCTGCAACTGTTGAACATGAATACCCCCAGAACAATGATTTTGAGGAATTTGACGAAACCAGTATTGATGGCAATTAATCACAACTACAAGAAAACTAAACCCGGGATATGCTAAATATATGCTATATATGAGAGTCTGTATTCCCATAGAAGTGACGAAAACTAGAACAGGCAGTTAATACTTTACTTGTAGTTGGGACTTTTTCAATTAGGGGGATAATTACCGCGTAAAAAAATGTTGCAAAAATCTACTGTGTATGTTTTATTTCTAAGTTTTTAGATTAAACACATTTAGACACGCTTCAATTGACCCAGAAATACTTATCGTAAGAGATATACAACTCTACAATACCATACTTGAATCACGATGTCTTCTACGGAAAATTCTCGCAAGAGAAGATATTCCCTCCGAAACTCTATGACGGAATCAATATCAAACTCACTAAACGTTATGTTCACGAAATCAAAGAAACAGAGGTTGAATAACGGCCAAGCAGGTGACTTGACTAGCATGGAGGTGTTAGATGCCCAATCGTTGAGCTATAACTACTGTGAATTTAATGAGGTTCCCGCAAATCAAAAACATTCTGGCATGAAACAACGCGCAGATTTTTGTTTCAGAAATGTTTCATATTTGCAGCAAGATTGTTTTGAATGTGACATTTGGGAAAATAATCATCGCGTTCCCTCTGTTTACACTCGGGATGGGCCAGAATTGTCAGATCAACAAATCTCAACAGTTTCTTCTTGCCATATAACTACTGGCGATTTTCTTTCTAAAAGATTTCGACATTTAAATCGAAATTGCATAGACGATAAACAATTGTCAAATTCGAGATTATTTTTATCTATATCACAATTCATGAATTCGTCTCATCCCACTAAAGCATCTTCAAACGAATCCCGATTGTTCTCCAAGAAGGTAGATCGTAAAGGATCTGGCAAGAAGCTCTTGAATCAATTCAAAACTTTATTCCATTTGAAAAAGAAATCATCTGGATCAACACAGACATGTGAGATCGATGATGTTGAAACTCTTGAAGAATTGAAATCTAGAATTGTTCCTCAGGTTGATCCCAATGAGTCTCCAGAGACTCGTAAAAGAAGATCTCAAATAGCTAGCAAAATCTTGAGCTCAATTTATATCCAAGATGACGAGCAGGAAGCAACAGATGATCTTAAAAAGTTTAGGCGTGAGAGGTTTGCTAGTGATCATTTTTTACACTTGGCATCAAACGAAGATTTAATTGGGTCGCTTACTCTAATAATGGACGAAGACCCATCCTTATTCGACATTGAAGAAACAGAAACGTCCATGGACACTACAGTTGATACTACAGTCGGTGATATTATTAATTTAAAGGCTATTGATGTCTGTTCAATAGATTACTCGAGTAAACTAGAAAATCTCCTTGAAAACAAACAAGAGACCAAATCTAAAGAAACACTCGATATGAAAGAGTTTACAGAAACCCAAGATAAAAAAGCATCGGGTAATTTTACTTTCAGCACCCCTAATATTTCCTATGAATTGTTTGTTAACAGAAGTGTGGAGTCATTAACAAATTCTAACAAGACTGACTCACTGTCGAAGGAGTTAGAGTCTAGCGATTCCAAATTAGTTTTAGACAAACTTCCAGAATTATCAATTAGGGAAAAAGAAAACAACAAAGAAGTTAAGGTACATGGTTCACAACACTCAAGAAGAAAGTCATCTCGCAGGCATCAGAAAGAAGCTTGCAATAAAGAACTTCCTCAGCCACCTGAGGAGGATATCGTGGACAGTTACTTGAATGATTCATCATTGCACAAAGAAGTAACTGAAACCCTTTCAGATAGCAGCAATATATCCACCAGCACCCAAATTGATGATGAAGATTGTGGTCGTCTCCCTCAAGCAACCTCAAAACCCGAAGATGATGTGCCCCCAAGTTCAAATTTATCTTCATCTGAAAGTGTTGATAGCAAACACGCTATCAATTCCGAAAGAAACCTGAGCATTGAGCCCAAGGACCAAATATTGCCTGTTGGAATAAACCAATTTGAAAAGCCCAATAAGGTGTGTATGAGAAACAACTTTATTCAAGAGTTGGGAATCGTCAACAAGTCTGAATGTTTGAGTGTTATTTCAGAAAAGAGCTTTGATGAATGCATACCGAAGGAGCTGCAATTTCCGCTGGATCCTACTGAAGACCTTGATGATTTGATATACAACAATTATATTCATACAGAAGCTAATTCGAATACAAATACAAATAGAATCTCATCCGAATTTACTGGAAGCCGTGTGTCAGACATACCTAGAGATAGATATTCCAGCAAACTAGGTTACAGCTATCCACATCAAATTATCTATCCGCATGAAAGGTTTAACAGCTTTGAAAATACTACCAGTGTTGGGTACCCATATGGTGGCAAGGTGTTTTATCACGACCATACAGGCAAACGTATTGACCAATATGACATCAGTACAAGTGTGTATGCACCCAGATATCAAGTACAACGGTCAATTCTGATGCCATATTCTAAAGTCAGACAAGCAACAAAGAAGTACAACTCATTTTCGTGTTAACAGTAAAACTACTAATCTGTTTTAATACTCCCTGCAAAACTCATAGTATTGATACTAGCTTCAATAGAGAGATTCTTGCTGGCTAGAAACGGAAAACTGATTTTTATTACAGTGGTACCCGATTTACTTATCTTTGCAACAATACAAAATATGCAATCTTCCGCGTTATCTTAGAAATATGCAACTTACGATAAGATAAAAGTCCACCAATAACGACGAACAAGGTAACAAGCTTACAAGTTAACGTGCAGTAACATCCATAGCATTCAGTAATTCATAGCTATTATTACTACTACCTGAGGTGATACAATGGCCCAAGTACCATAGTTGGTTGACTCCAGCCACACCCATATCGAAGAATAAAATGTCACTTGTGCACTACTATGGTATCATAATAAATATGACTGTCCGCTACTCCAGAAATTCCACCATGAAATTTTTCGACAACACGCAGGAGTGTGGTATATGACCATAATTATACTGTGAGAAATATAAGTTAACATTACAATATAACGAAGTTGGCAGTTCTGCTATCATGTCGTTTTCCACAGGCAGAGGTGGAGCTGGAAATATCCACCACAATACGAAACTAACATCTGATTTAAATACCACGATGTCAACCACCCAGTCGAGCAGTATTCACCCTACGAAATCGGGAGGACTTTCTCATCAAACGTCACCAAATACAGAGAGAAAAGTATATTATTCGACCGGTCGAGGAGGTGCTGGTAACATCAAGACTGGTGGTGAGATTCCTAGTCCTATTTTAGCCCCTCAGGGGTCAAATACTCCTGTGTTGTCTACACCCATGGTAACTACCGGTAGAGGCGGTTATGGAAATATGGTTTCGAATGATGATCCGGCATTGACGAGAAAATTACAGGATGTTGATGGGCTGCACAACTTGCAATCGGTGGCATCAAATAAGTCGTTTCTGGTTGGCCGAGGAGGATTTGGGAACGTGATATCGCAAACGAAATCAACCAACTCTACGGGTAGTTCTGGCGGCGAAAATAACTTGTATGCCATCAGCTCTCATGGTGATAATTTAAAGAAAGCTAAACTAAAGAGAGGCTTCTTGGGCAAGATTAAAGAAATATTTAATTCCTAGAATATCGAGCACCACCATACAATTTTTGTGTCATTTTGTTGTTGTTCAATAAACTATAGAAAGAAATAAACCATGTTACAACGCATCTATTGAAAATTGTTTGACTTTGAATTTGTCGAAATCGCTCCTGATTAAAGCATAATAGAACGAGATTTCTGACAATAATGGTCCCACCGTTGATGACTATGTCATCAAAAAAGATTAGCGATCACGCTAATTGCGAGAACCTTGCATCCTTAATGATTTTAATGTTTAATGTTATTGTTTGATTCGAATTTTTATATAGCTGTTTATTTATTACTCTATAATTTTCTCATATCTTTAAATGAACCATATCTAATTGTAGGTCTATTGGCTAAGTAAGAACGCACGTAATTTATCTAAAGCCTTGTATCTTTGACTGATTGTGTTTTTGACTTCCTTTGGCATTTCAGCGTAGGTCTGGTCAAACCCATTTGGCTGGAAACAAGAGTCCCAACCAAAGTTGGTAGGGCCTCTGGATTCAACTAAAGTTCCGGTAGTAATACCCTGGAACAACTTAACTTCTTCACCAGGACCATTACAGTACCCAATCGTGGTGATGGCATTAGCAGTTTTGTCTTCAAACTTATATAACATATCTACTAAACCTTGTAACCCAATAGCCTTGACAAACCATTTGATGTATGGGCCAGGCAAGTTGTTCATGGCAGCAAATCCAAGACAGGTGTCTTCGACCAAAACTGGACCGCCAACGAGTTCAGCAGCCGATTTCGCTTTATGAATCACCACGTCTTCAATGGAACCTTGAAGCTCATCCAAGTCAAGGTTCTGGTTAGTGATGGTGAACTTACCGACTTTACCAGAATCGCTGGAGAGAATAGCTACAATCTCCTTAAGTTTGTTTTCGTTCCCAGTAACAAATGTGAGCACAGTCATTGTAGTGTTTAATATTAAGATAAACTTAAAGATTTAAGACTTGGATTTAAAGATTTGAACTTTTGAAATTCATCGCATTACTCATAAGTTTAAGGTACATTGAGGAACATGAAAAATAAAGTCAGCAAAAATAAACAGCCGTTCGCAAACGTGGTTCAAACACAAACAAAACTGCTACAGTTCGGTGCGACTAGTCTGTTTTCGAAGTAATCTATGGTTTATTAAATATATACAGTTAGCAATTGCTTGCAATGCGATACCACTGAAAATGCACCACGTAGTTGTAGTCATGGCAGGGTAAATGTACTGGTGTAAGAAAGGTAAAGTTGGTGCACAGTACGAAACACCACAGCCAGCTAGTATTGGCCGTGCTGCGGACGAGTGCACTATACAATATGTAGATATATCGGTGAATGCGATTATGAGCATATAGCAAAATGGATGGGGTTTTAGGTTGAAATGGACGAATTTTCTAGACGTCCAAATAGTCTCGTGCGACAAGTCTACGGTGTCCATACTGAGATACAGCACGGATCATATCTTACCCAATCTCTTCTTCAACGATCTCTGTTCTCTTCTTCTCTTTCTCAACTTGTGCTTTTTCATCTTCAATCTTCTCTTTCTCATAACAGAATCCATGTACATGGTGTTGTCCTCAGTTTCACCACACAATGGCTCTACTACTTCTTCCACCATTGGAACGGTTTTTGGCATCAACCCCATGGCGAGTTGGGGGACAACTGGGGCCTGGAAACGCATAAATGGCATAAAAGAAACAGCTGGTTTTACCATGCTGCTCGCGTATCTAACGCTTGTTCTAGGGAGACTTGCGATAATACTTCTAAACATGTCTGGGGACTTTCTTTACCGGTGGTCTACTTGAGAATTTTTCATAGTTTTTTACTGGTGTGTATAAATTGGGAAAATCGGGTTTCGTGGTAGCGCCGCACATAGGTGAGTTGCAACCTGGTTGTGAGGCAACGACACTTTGTAGATTGTACTTGCAGAGTTTGTAGTTGGCGAAAGTCTTTTGTCTGAGGATCTTTAGGTGCTGAGCAAATTTCGTGAAAATCGGTCAAATTTTCGTGAAGTTGCTGGTACTATATCGTCTTCCCATGTTACTTGTTGATCTGAATATTCATGACAATATCGTCTGTGGTTGACACTACAAGCCCGTCTGTTCCCGCGATCCAATTATTTGAGCTTACGTTACCTTTCATACTACTAGGCCAGTTTTCCACGTCCCACCGCAAGCCGTGGGTGTTCAACACAACCTCACTTCCCACGGGCAACAACCCACAAATAGGTATCGACGACTTGTTGAAGACACTCTTATTCGGGTACTTGATGTAGTTTACTCCCTTTTTCACCAAGAAAATGACGTCCGCACTAGTGATGAAGTAAAATAGCAATTTAGGGAACCGGCGATTCAAGGTGAAAAGCTGGTTTATCGAGTGAATTGTTTGGTCAAAACGACCTCCTAATGCACTTAAAACATGGATCTTTATGGGATCATCGTTCTGGACGTTGTTTAACTCCACTAATTTCTGAAGCCCGTCATTAAGACTAAACTCAGTAGCACGTAGAACCCGTTGTAGATCGCTAGAATGAAGGTACAATTGTACCACGTTTATAGCCTTGTTGAAATCAGTGGCGTACTGCGACGATTGTCGTATCACCACGCATCCCTGGGACGTATAGTACTGACTGATTTCCTCCTCCAAAGAGTCAAGATCACCAACAATAAACTCGGGAATATACTGTTTTCTCTCCTCTGCCAGATCAAAATAACGATACAATTGGTTGGCGCCACCGTCAGCACACACATGGATGGAGCAATTGGCCCATAGCAGCCTGATATCTATATCGGTGAACGGTTGGTTCAACAAAACCAACGCAGCTCGTTCATTATAGGCGCCAGCGTAATAAAACTCGGCAGGCTCAATCACGGTATGGTCCTCAGTAGGTGGATCCACTTTATAATCTAGTGGCCTCTCAATTACTCGTGGTTCTCCCATTTGGCTGCCAAAGAGTATAATCTCATAGATAATCTCACTAGAAAATTGAAAATTTCACCACCACAGCACTTTTTCTGTTCACTAAACGAATACATCGCCACCGCCCCGCGAGTCTTGCACCATTAGACTGAAGTATGAGCACACAAGCCAATGGTACTGCTGAAAGTGCCGGTGCAAATCACAATGTTGTGCCCCGAGACGTTAGATTATTGCACTTGATATTTGCTACGCAAGGAATACAAAACTACCAGGACCATGTTCCGTTACAACTCATGGATTTTGCCCACAGATACACCACCAGCGTTCTACGTGATGCGTTGACGTACAACGACCACGCCAAGCCCGTGAATGTCAACTCCAACTTGAACTCAAACACCAACACTACTGTCAATACTGACGATATTCGTCTTGCCGTAGCAGCACGGACAAACTACCAGTTTAAGCCGGCACCACCAAAAGAACTCTTATTGGAGTTGGCAGAGGAACGGAACTCTAAGCCGTTGCCTCCTGTGATTCCCAAGTGGGGCTTGAACTTGCCTCCAGAGAAGTACTGCTTGACTGCCAGGGATTGGGACACATTGGACGAAGAGACGACCGACGAAACAAACAAGAAACGGAAACTCTAGGGAAACATAGCCAGGGATGACTAGACTGAGTACGCTGGAAACAGCAGTATTGCGGTTACGTTAGGTTACCTTTGAGGGTGGAACAGCCGTGGAACTACATTCAGCCCATAAAACCAGAACCAGCCCATAAAACCAGAACGAAACCACCGTCGATTCCTCACAAAGTCCAGTACCGTCGCCTGTTCAACTCGTAGTGCCAGAAATGATGACATCGTGGGGTCACTGCCACCAATTGCTAGTGTTAGGGCCACTACAGTGTACACATCCAGCTAACTCGACGAAAACCCATGATATCGTGGATCTGAAAACTGTTCTGAGTTGCTACATGTCATATACGTCCTCTGCGAGCTTAAAACCGCGCTCTCACAGTACAATATTTCGCCAATAAACACCTTTATTTCTACACATGTACCTCGCTCACGTTAGTGTATATATGATTTTCACCAACATAACACGAAAACAATAATTTACCGTATACCTCTTCCTTCAAATCAGAAAACTATGCTTCAGACCACGTTAGCGTCTATTCCAGAGGCGTGTGAGGAGTACCCTGGGTCGTCATTGGTCGAAAGAACCGGCAGATTGAGCTCGTTCGTCGACTTGGGCCCGGGTGATCTTTGCAATATCCACAAGACTTCAGTCAATTCCAAGAAGAAAGACGCCGAGATCGGGACATTTTTATACTACTGTGGTGTAGATACTTCCAACTCGGCATCGATTGCCGCTCATCTTCAGAGTTTGGCTAACTTAATCGGCAACAAGGCGCAATATTGGTTTGGGGAAAAGAAGCATTGGAGGGTGCCCCAGTTGACATACTGTTCATATAATGCATTTTCGTGTGTAGATATGAGAGTAACGGTTCATATTCCTGGGAAGTTTGAAAGTTCTGTCATCAATGCTGAAGGAAAATTGATCAATGATAAAATTTCAAATGAAGAGTTGGACAGATACTGGTTGGAAACGTTTGTTTCTTCCATTGTGAGATCGTTATTGGATTCAGACGATGATGATCCAAATAAGGTGGGTGGATTGGTTGAGATTCGGAGGTTGAATCCATTTAATAACGGCCAATCATCTCACGAGTTGTTGGACAACTTTATGAATGGGTTCGAGACTCTATTTTTTGATGGGCCCAAATTGGGCTGTTCTGTTGAAATTCCTCAACCTACGTTGATTTCCAATTATTTGGTTGATGGGTTCTTAAAAGCAGTACAATTGAGCCAAAACTACGACCGGGCCTTGGAAATCTTGACAAGACTACAAAAACAAGAACCTAGTGTTATCACGTTGATTGTCAGAATATTATTGTTGAAAGATGACGAAATAAAAGCCGTCCAGTTGATGAGTGAGGGAATCAACGCCAATAAACGTAATTCTGATTTGTTATTGGTACAAACCGAGTTTTGTATGGAGAAGAAACGGTACGATTTGGCGTTAGAAGCTGCCAAACAGGCAGTAAGATCGTCACCATCAGAATTTAATACTTGGGCAAATTTGGTCAAGGTGTATACGAAATTGGGCGACTTTGAAAATGCGTTGTTAACGTTGAATTCATGTCCTATGAACTCCCACAAGGAAAAGTTCCTGTTGAAGAGAATTGCTCCATTGAGAGTTGGTGAAAATAGCTTACACTTACCTGCTCCAGTTGATGTCACATTGGAAGAGGTTTCCAACTTGCAAAGCACCGAATTGCACCAAGAACAACGGAACTTGGACCCACAATTGGTGAACTTGCCAGCAGCGACATTGAAGTCGACTTTTGCAAAAGGATACGAGTTATTGACTGAAATTGTTGTGAAAACTGGATGGGAATCGTTGTTGAAATACCGAGCAAAGGTGTTTGTTATGGAAGAAGAATACAGAAAAGACAGAAATAACTCCACCTCAAATGGATATGCCAGAAAGAACTCCACAACCACGATAAATGAAAATGGTGAAACCGATGCTGCTTCTACGGTAGCTGTGAAATCGCCAAAAGGAGAAACTGAATCTGGTGTCACCAACGGTTCGTCTGAATCCATCGACAATGAGTTCAAGAAAAAGCGGTTATGTGAAAGATGGTTGGATAACTTGTTCATGTTGTTATACGAAGACTTGCGGGCATACACCATGTGGCAAGCAGAATCATTACACTTCCAAGCTCAACAAATGGAATACAGAAAAACCACCTTAGAATGGGAAACATTAGGGTTGATTGCATTCAGGTTGAAGCACTTTAAGGAAGGTTCTGTTGCGTTTGCAAATGCGTTAACTGGTCGGTTTTCTGCAAAATCGCAACGAGAAATATTGAAGTATTACATCATGGAAAGAACAAAATTGTTACAAAGAAACAGTAACGTGTCAAACGGCAACAACACAAGCATCAATTACACAAAGATCATCAATCAGTTAAACGAAAAGATATTGGAATCTTGTGTCAAATTACTCGTATGGAACCACCGATGGTATTCAGAGTTCTCACCATGGTTGATAACAGTGGTAAGTGACTTGGTATCAAAAGAAGGATTGATTAAAGCTCAATCGATAGTACAGGCACTCTATTCGGAAAATCCAAACACCCACACTGAAACCATCACCAACCGTGGTATCACTAATTTGATGGAGGACATGTTCAATTTCTTGAAGGAGTACAACGTCAATGGTGCTGACAACTAAATAACAAAATGATGCAGTATACAACTTCGAATAGACAACGCAGTATATACAAATGAAATGTAGATTTACATAAAAAGAAGAATTCTAAATCGCTATCTAAAATAGGTAGTCTAGAAACTCCAGCAAATGGTACTAACATAAGTATGTTATATTGGGCAGTCAAGGAGCCAAAATTACCAGGTTTGACATATGTTTTCCGTTATAGGCAGTCTAGAATGAATAACCGTACCCAACACCGTAAACGCAAGCCCGATAGCGAGAAAAAGGGCACGTCTAATCACTCAGCAATTCCTACGCGATTCCGATTCTTCTATCCAAAATTCCCTCAGTTTACTTGCTTCCCAACATTGTTGATCGGACTTCTGCCGGAAGTTCCCAATGCAGAAGAGGTTCCATACACGTGATATGTTGTATTCTCTCTCTTACGATTTTGAAAAATGACTAATAAGCAGACGAGTATTGGAGAGGTAAGGATCGGAACAAGTTTGGTGTCTGTGAGCTGGTGAGAGCTTTCCAGGGTGATTTTGCTTTTTACGTTCAATTTTTGTTTTCCGTTCAGAACAAGTACCTGTCATTTACTTTTAGTGAAATTTTTTAGCAGCCATTATGACATCTGCAAATAGAAGGTTGGCAATGTTGCACCATCACTTGGAACGAGACGAGAACCAAGTGTTAACTCCAGAGTTCCCCAGCCTGATACATTCTGTTGGCAGTAATCGTATTCTACGTGTATCGAAGTCCCAGCTTACGTTGGTTTCAACTCTGTCAACTACACAAGCAATTTGCAGTCGAAGATTAACTCAGCAAAAACCACACAGTTTGTTGATGATTCCTGGTCCAATTGAATATTCTGATGCTGTTTTACACGAAATGTCTACACCACCACTTGCACACACTGGACTGGAGTTTATTGATATTTTCTCGCAAGTTTTGTCCAAGTTGAGATTGTTATTTGGAAACTCGAAATCAGAAAACGGAGGTCAACCATTGGTTATCAGTGGTTCTGGGACGTTAGGATGGGACTTTTTGGGTGCAAACTTGATTACAAACCCTTCTACTGATAATGTTCTTTGTATCTCTACTGGGTTCTTTTCAAATAGCATGTATGAGTGTTTGTCCAGTTATGTTGACAATGAGACTAGTCAAATCACAGTTTTGGAAGCACCAGTGGGTGAAATTGTCTCATTAGAAACTATAGGTCAACAGCTTTTGTCCAAAAATTACCACTTAATCACCATAACACAAACTGATACTTCTACTGGTGTTCTTCTTGACGTGGAGAAAATTGCCAAATTAGTACACGAGGTCAGTCCTGAAACGTTGATTGCGGTCGATGCTGTATGCTCTGCTGGTGTTGAGGAGATTCAATTTGATAACTGGGGCTTGGATTTCGTTTTGTCAGCTTCCCAAAAGGCTTTATCTACTCCAGCAGGCTTGTCGATTATGATGGTAAGTCAAAGAGGAATCGATAAGGCGTATCTGGTGAGCCGAAAAAAGCCATTGTATGCGTCGTTCAACAAATGGTTGCCTATTATGATCAATTATGAGAACAAGAAACCTTCGTATTTTGCAACCCCAAGTGTCCAGTTGATCTCAGCATTGAATGTTTCGTTGACGGAGATTCTAGGTTCGGAATCTCCTGAAATTGACGCAAAATCTAAGTTGCCCGTGGCATTGCTAGGCCGATTTGAGGCTCACAAACGTGCTGCTGCCTACGTCAGGGAAACTTTGGTCAACTCTGCTACTGGCTTAAAGACTGTTGCTCAGGACCCAAATTGGTGCAACGGAATGACAGCCTTGTATATTCCCGAGTCAATTGCAGTGGGAGATTTCTTACAATACATCCAAAAGACCTATGATATTTCTCTTGCCGGAGGAATCCATCCAAAATGTGCTACAACGTACTTCAGAGTGGGCCATATGGGAATAAGTGTTACTGGGGAAAACGGAAAAGACCTCAAAAGAACAGTTGAGGCGGTTTTGGCGACTTTGGAGGCATTAAAAACATCAGCTTCACCAACAGCTTAGATTAAGATTTTGATGCTACATTCAAGTGCTACATAGAATAGAGTCATAAAAGGTTTTGATATGTACAAGTATAGTGACGTAAATCCTCAATCCGAGGACGTATTTTCTTTAGTTTCGTTAAGTTTATCGTTAGAAACGTCGCCCAAAGAGCTATTTTCTGCCTTCACCTGTTCAAAGCCGTTGGCAGCCACTTGCCTCAATTCAGCCCTGGACAACTCCAATCTCTTTTTTCTTTCTTGAGCAATGGCATCTCTTCTTTCCAACTCCTCGATCCACAACTTCTCTCTTTGTTTGGCTTTCTCTCTCAACAAGTCCTCCTTGGTCTGCCTTTGCTCTGCACTTTCCTTCAAGAGCATACCACCAGCAACCAACGCAATCAATGTGATACCTTGGAATATGATTCTGTACCTAAAATACAACTGGGTCTTGATCTTTTCGCCTCGTTTCATCGATCTGGCCGCCAAAATCACCGCACCAGCTGTGGCCAAACTTCCCAAGGGCACTATTGGTTGTTCCTTACATTTTTGACGGATTCTTTGGATAAGATTATCCCTAAAAGTTAGTACCAAATTACACAATTCAATTCTCCTCCCCATGTCCCATACTCTTCCTCGTTTCCATCGAATGATGATGGAACTCTGCTCATATTCACCGCCTACGACTTGTGTATCTTTTCTCCATTATCGTTTTTAAAGTAACACTGTGACGGTGAGAAATGCACGTCACGTGAGTTTCTTTAACCCGATGATCCAGAGAATGAAAGCGGCCATTGTCGGGAACGGGGTCGGCCAGTGGCGCTTTGGCGAGACAATTACGATTTTAATGCTGTTTCCTGGTTCAGGTGCAAATATCAGCGGTTTTGGATGTTTTTCTGTGGGGAATTATTGACTTTCTTCTTGTCTCAAACTACACTCTACTTGCACTAAAGCAACAGGTTTCTAATGTAATCTCATCGTCGAAACAGTGCACTTCAAACGGACCATCGTGTCGATATGCTGGTGTGTCTGTAGGAGTACAGGGGTCCAGTTTTCGCTCGGAAAATTATTTGTTCTTCTACGGGGTTTGGTACGTTAGATTCGGAATCTGAACTCACCAAACGGCTATTGAAGCTCCATCCATGGCTTCCTCCTGGAGCCACACGCAAACTTGCTCACGTATCAGCCCCTGCGTTCTGGGATCTAAATTTGGTCTGTGTTCTGTTCGAGTGACTTGGTGGCCTCACGGCTTGTTCTGGGGCTAGAATCTGGGCTACAGTTTGTAGTACGTCTAACATTTTTTATACACTATTTATTTGGAGTCAATGACAAATGCTCTAAATTCTTGGTAAGCTTTTTCCAAGTCATCGTTGACGACAACTTTGTCATAAGCACCGGTTTTTGCGTACTCCATTTCGGCAGAAGCAGCGGAGATTCTCTTTTCAAACGATTCTGGAGTCTCGGTACCTCTTCCACTAAGACGTGCTCTCAACTCTTCGATCGATGGTGGACTGAGGAAAAGGAATCTGGCATTCAAATCGGTTTGCTTGACAGACTTGACACCTTGCATATCAATGTCTAAAATACACTGTTTACCTTTTTCAGCAACATCTTTGACGGCTTTGATGGTGGTTCCGTAGTAGTTTCCTGAGAACTGAGCCCACTCAATAAATTTTTTTTCGTCAATCAACTTTTTGAACTCGTCAACAGTGCAAAAATGATAGTCTTTACCGTTGACTTCACCTTCTCTTGGTTGTCTGGTGGTGTTGGAAACAGAGAATCCGAATCTATCTGGGTATTCAGCAAACAACTTTTTCAATAAAGTCGATTTTCCTGTTCCAGAAGGTCCTGAAATCACAATTGGACGGGTCATCTTTGATTGTGTTGGTTTCTGTGGTGTGGACCGATTATTTGATATATTTAAACTCAGTGTTTTTGAAAAATTTCGTATTTGTCACGTGACTGGTTTTTGCTGCCTACCATGAAGACAAACTCGTGTTTTCTTCATACAAGCAGCCGATATTACCAGAACATCGTTGCTGTCCAACGTGTCTTGATTGCCAAATATTACAGTATTTCTCTTTTTTCTCGTATTTTTAGCATCTCTGTTGATTAATTTTGGCATAATGGTTCTTGTTGGCCTCATCACGATATCTGTTTTATTAAAATTGGACAAATCTCTAAAAAAGGTTGCTGTTGCTTGATAACAGAAGTCCAAAATGTAGAGTCGACTACACAAGTATGATCCTATTGCACCAAGACACAAATTGGAATCATCATTGCTGTGTTGAAAGTCACGTGACTTTAGAGGTTTGTGACTGAAGTTCGATTTTCAGGAAGCAAATGGTACTCTGATGATGTTTGTGGTTCGTATTGTGGTTCAAATACTATCGTCATAGCAGATCTTAACCTGGTATTCTATCTGAAAGCTTGCTTTTTACATAATTATTAAGGAACCAAGGAACTTCGTCACGTGAATTTCTTCAAAATGGTATCTTCCCCAACTTGGCATATACTTATCCAAATTTCAAGTGGTTTTCAGCTAGTACTTCACAATTCAATATTTGTTGTTGCGCTTTGTGATCCTTTGGACGTTGAAATCGAAAAAAGTATTCCAAATGGCAATTGGCAACCATCAAATGGTCTTTTGTGTTTTCCACTACCACTTTTTGTACCTGTAGAAAGAACAACTTCTCTGCTAACTTGGTTCTTCTCCAGTCGTGAATCAACATGGAACAATTAACAGCAGCATTGGGTACGATGTACTCTAATGCGTCACGCCCAGAAAAGGCGAGTGCCAACCAGTTCTTGGAATCTTTTCAGAAGTCACAACAAGCATGGGAAGTTGTTCATCAAGCACTAATCGATTCAACAGCAGATTTTCAAACGAAGTTATTTGCTGCACAGACCTTGAGGTCAAAAGTGAGTTATGATTTGACTCAGTTGCCAGAATCCAGTTATGGACAACTTAAGGACTCGATCATTGACTTTATCATTAAATACTCTGCCTTTGAATATAGGCTAATCAGAACCCAGTTAAACATCACATTATCACAGTTAGCATTGCAGTTTCTTAGTTGGAATGGAGCTGTGGAGGAGATAATATCGAAGTTGTCGGGAAATATGTCGTTAGTTCCTTGTTTACTTGAGTTTTTGAAGATTTTACCAGAAGAGTTGTCTGACATGAAAAAGACACCATTATCTGACGACGAATTTAACCATAGAACCACGGAGTTGATAACAAATAACGTCGAGCGAGTATTGCTTATTTTGAAAGATTTGGCTGATAAGTCCACAGAAGTCAACGCAAAATCAATCTCTCTTATTTTGGACTGTTTGAATTCCTGGATTAAAGAATGTCCTATAGAATCCATTCTTCAAATCGGCAGTTTGACTTCATTGATCTTCCAATCATTAACAAAGGATGACACATTTGATAAGGCAATTGAGTGTCTTGTCACCATTTTACGTGAAACTAGAGATATCGAGAATCACGAACTAATCGATGCATTATATAAACAATTACTACAATTGGACTCGTTCATGCAACAGCATCCAGACAAATTATCTGATCCTGAAGTTATCGATGGATTAACTCGTCTTTATGTGGAGGGAGGTGAATCATGGCACGTATTAATTGGAAAGAATCCTACCCATTTCAAGCCCTTGGTAAAGATTTTATTAAATTGTTGTAAATACGAACAAGATTTGGATGTGGTCAAGTATACCTTTTATTTCTGGTACTTATTAAAACAGTTGATCACGTTGCCCAAATTTCAAGAATCAAAAGCAGAATTTTCGGATATTTATGCTGATTTGGTTTCCATCATTATCAAACATTTGACATATCCAATCGCAGCCCAAGATGACAACTTGTTTGATGGTGATAGAGAACAAGAAGATAAGTTTAAAGAATTCAGGTATGAAATGGGTGATGTGTTGAAAGATTGTTGTGCTGTGGTAGGGGCCACCAAAGCGTTGAGCATTCCATTTCAACAAATTCAGAATATCTTGAATTCTGGCCAGGCAAGTCACTGGCAATATCTTGAAGCTCCGTTGTTTTCGATGAGAGCCATGGCTAAAGAAGTTCCATTGAAAGAGAAATCAATTTTACCTAGTATTATGACATTCTTAGTACAATTACCTGAACATCCTAAAATTCGATACTCGGCAACATTGGTTCTCGGGAGATACACTGGCTGGACTTCTAAAAACTCCGAGTTCTTGGAACCACAACTTAACTACATTATTAAAGGATTTGAAGTTGTCAACGAGAATCAGAACGACACAAAAGGTAATAAGGATATCATTGTTGCATCATCTCATGCCCTTATGTACATTTGTCAGGATTGCTCAAGCTTATTGGTCAACTACTTGGAACAGTTATATTTATTATATGGCCAAATCAGAGATCAATTGGATATTGAATCAACTTATGAACTAGTTGATGGTTTAGCTCATGTTGTGAGGAAAGTTCCATTTGAAAACATGTATCAAACAGCAGAAATGTTTTTGAATCCAACAATGGAAGCATTGTCGAGGGTCTCAAATGAGCCAGTTAACGAGGAAAACAGTGTTATAATTGCTGATCAAATGGAGATCGTTAGTATTTTTATTTCAGTCTTGAAGTGTACTGACTTTAGTGCTCCATCATATCCAGTTACTAACTTATTCATCGAAAAAATTTGGCCTGTTGCTAAGGAACTTTTGTCTAAGTTTGGACAGTCTTTAAAAGTGAGTGAAAGAATTTGTAAACTAATCAAATCAGCCATTCAGTCATTCAGTACACATCTCAATCCTCTTCTTGGAGAATTGGCCACCACCTTAAACATGGGTTTCAACCAGACACACTATGGTTGCTACCTTTGGGTTTCGGGAGTGTTAATCAGAGAGTATGGTGATGAATACAGTACTGAGGATATCAAGAAGTCTGTGTATGATTTTGGAATTACACAATGTTCAGTTTTCTTTGACTTTGTCTTCAATAATGACTTGATTCAATTCCCTGATGTTATGGAAGATTTCTTTCATATGATGAACGACTTGTTGATGTTTTATCCTTTTAGGCTAGTTCCCAATGCTGGGTTATTAGAGCAAGTTATTAAAGCATCGATCATCACGTTAACAACCGTGAATGAATTCGAACCAATCGTATCATGTGTACATTTCTTAATTGACCTCATTAGTTGGGGATTACCCCACCCACCAATCTCGTTTTTCGAACAAGACAGTGGTCCTATTCGAGATGAATTGCATAAATTTTTGGTTTCAAACAACCAAGGAGGAGAGTTGATGGGAGTTATTTTGAACGGCTTAATATTCAAATTTGTCAGTGATGTACAGCAGGATGCCAATGATTTGCTTTTAAAGCTCATTATCGTGTTGCCAGACAACACCACATCGATTAATTGGTTGCGTCAAGTGGTGACTAACTTGCCCAACATTGACGACAAAGACGCAACCCGGTTGATCAACACTGTTTCTGTGGCATTACCCAACAAGGACAACAGACGGATCCGGTCTGGTATCAAGGACTTTGTCGGTTGGTACCAAAGAAAGAACGTCACCCCAAGATCGGAATTTTAAAAGTATCATGTCGATGACGACGATAAACGGGCGAACAGAATAAACAAGCGAGAAAAGTAGGCATTTAATCACCAATTCTCACACCTAGGCTAGCACCTTAGTCTTATTCATTTTACAAGTGGTGCTAAAGTCTACATATTTTGCTCCTCAAAGGAGAGCAAACACAAAGTCTTACCTTAAAGCGGGAACGATAACTCCAAAAACTGTCAAATCCACGCCATGACCCATCTGGGTTGCAATAAAAGTAACAAAATATACCATTGTAGACCAGGACCATAATGTAGTGTGTACAGGCAGGAAAATTACGTGTTGTGTTAAGAAACGAATTATCACCAAATTCAACACTAGTGGTACTGCGATACCACGACAGTTATAGTATAGAGCAACGAGAGATAACAGCAGTACACAATGAATTTACGTCAGCAAATAACTCAATTTTTGACCCTTGCGTACGTGTTTTCCTCGGCCTTCATGGTGTGGAAAACCTTGTCAGTGGTAGCCAACTCACATTCACCAATAGTGGTGGTGTTATCGGGGTCAATGGAGCCAGCATTTCAAAGGGGAGATATTCTTTTCTTGTGGAACCGTGACTCTTCTGCGAAGGTGGGTGATGTAGTAGTTTATGAAATTGAAGGTAAACCCATTCCTATAGTTCATAGAGTATTGCGGGAACACCACAATGCTGAAAAACAATTGCTATTGACAAAAGGTGACAACAACCCAGTAGACGATTTGGGGTTGTACGCAAAGAAGCAACAGTATTTGAACCAAAAAACAGACTTAGTGGGTACTGTCAAAGGGTACTTGCCCAAAGTCGGGTACATTACCATTTTGATTAGTGAAAATGTATACTTCAAGTTTGGTCTCTTGGGACTCATGGGTCTTTCGAGTCTTCTCTCGAACGAATGATTAATAGGTGTATAGAAAATGCACATCATAGATTGAGAAATGCCGTCGTTGGTGGAACTAGACTGGTTTAACTGTATTGGATCATTTCAATGAATGCTACAATACCAAGTAGACTGGGAGCCTTTGCAACGCTAGTTTGCGAAAAGAAAAATAATGACTTTAGCATGGCTTTTTTGGAACTAAAGTGTAGCTAGCCTTGATGAATGCTCGAAGGTTCAGAATTTCTTTAGAAACTTTACTTTTGCTAACTAGAAAGGATATTAATGTATGATGTTCACACTTTATACTACGGTAGTTCACTACCACTCAACTAAAATAAGGTAGTGGTATAAACCTTGGTGTAGTTGTAGGCTATATAATCAAAATGTCTTGAGCTTTAGATCAAATATAACGCCATTTATCATCATCAAGTGTGTTTCTAAAATAAGGTTTGTGCAACATATCAGTTTTAATTGTTTTTGCCACATTGTTCAATCTTCAATAGTTGCTCATTTTGCCTCGTAGTTCTCATACATAAACGGTAGTACTCTCTCAGTGATATTACCTTGATTAATAGCTCTGTGTGAATATGTTGCTCTATCTTAGCACAATTGTTTCACCATTTTTGAGCATCATTGATTGAAAATTTCTTAATTTAAATTATGTTTTGCAACATTTTTGCAACCATAGAAAAAAATTTATACCAATACTCATTTTCAATTACCCTAAAACTACCCATTATTCACCACACGGTGTTATTTTAACAAGTCGACAACTTCAATGCACCCTCCTATTCTTATAATCCAAGAAGACCCTGAGGTTGCTCCCATAGTTGAAAGTACTACAATGGTGACCTAGGTCCTTCCAAATAAAGCGCACCAAACGAAAGACAACAACTTCACTTTTCAATACAAACCCTTATCTCACATTTCCAATCTTCATACTGATCCCATTTAGTGGCGTTGTTTAAATTCTGTGATCCTAATTAACATATGGTTGCAAATCGGTCTCCGAAGCTACTATACAGAGATTGTAGTACAAAGAACAAAATATTTCCCCAGATATGACTTTGACTCATGCCGATCTCTTTATCTGAACTTCCTCATGAGATCATCTTTAACATATTAAGTCAGCCTAGCTTATCACAAGCCGATGTGGCCAAGTTTCTAAGTTTTCACTCGTTCAGCACAGTTGCTCTGCTGGTTATTAGTCGAAGAACTGGGATTAATCTTTACTTCCTTCCGAACTACCGTAATGCCAATCAGGGATGTCAGATCCATGCTGTAGCACTCCCACCACAGGACAAGCCCTGGTGCGTCCAAGTTCCATTTCATGACCCGTCAGAGTTTTCCAATTGGGATGTGAATTTGGCAACCTTCACTACTTTCCAGCTCTTTATATTTATTAGTGATTTCACCGTCGGCAAACTAGATAAACTCAGGTTTCTTAAGGGATTTGTGCAAAAGAAGATTACTTTACACATCCACTTTATTCTTCCTTTCGAAGACTCTCTTTTAACGCAAGTCCTTGAAAATGTCAGTTTCGACCATAATGATATTAAAGTCATCTTATATCTACAATACTTTACTGATCTTCAATTGGAAACGGAATGGTCACCAAACGTGGATATTGTGCTCTGTTCTAGAACTTTTGACACCGTTAATCCAATCAATATCACGATTAACCCTGAATTACAATCTTTCCAAATGTTAAACCATTTTGTTACCCATGGACCTCCGATCAAACTTAAAATAAAATCACCAAACTACACAACGGAATTCAGGTTCATTGGAAAACCACGGAATTCACCAGAACTACTCAAATCTTTGGTATTATTTCCCCATTTAGAATCGCTTTATCTTGAGAATGTTACAATACATAAACTATCTACAATCACAAAAGGTCTACCTAAATTGAAGTTTCTAGACTTGATCAACACTCCCATATCTGATTTCACGAATGTTTCATTAGCAGATGCGTTTCCAAAGTTACAACACTTTCATATCGAAAGTGGAAGTAGTGATAATGACTTGCATGTACAAAATATGAAATTTAGTTCATGCTTGAAATCATTTAAGATATCACGGAAGAGCATGGATACATTTAAAGATGTGGTTATACCCGGTGGAAGCCTTGTGAATCTCGATTTATCATTCAACGATCTTCTTGAGTTGGAGTTGGATGAAGGAATATCAAGTCATATATACGAAGTGAACTTATCATACAATCGGAGACTTATACATAGCATTCCACTATACCGAAACAAACCTTTCTCCGATTATTTATTTCACAATGTCACACAATTACATTTAGACGGGTGCAACATTACTAATGAAGTGTTGGAAAGGATTTGCAGTCTACACGATGGTGCAAAGCCAATGGTTTCTAGACTCGAAGTACTTTCGTTAGCGAAGAACGATCTACTGAATCTCCGGTGCTTTCATTCACAGTTGCTTAAGTCCACAAGACTCAGAAAACTTGATTTGTCTTTCAATAAATTTAGTTACTTAAACAAAGACAACTTCCCAATCAACAAGTACACATTTCCTAACATAGACTACATTAACTTTACTGGAAACTGCTCGTTGAAATCCATACAGGGAATTGTATTGGATTACAACTATCTTCATGTCAAACTACTCAACACTGGTATACATGAAGTTGACATTAGTATCTTCCCAGGCCAGCACAACTCTATTGTATATAAATAATACGATTTAAGAATAGAATAAGTGAAAAAAATTACCGACCTCGGTGAGGATCGAACTCACGATCTTGAGATTAACAGTCTCACGCCTTAACCAGCTTGGCCACGAAGTCATTTGTACACAAAAAAGTTTATTGCGATAACCCTACAAAGTGGACACATGTTAGACTTATTGCACGTGACCATCGTTTTTACTACTTAGTTTACGTTTTATTCGTAAATAATCAATTATGAGGGCAGGGAAGTACATAATCAAGAAAGTAGAGAGGAAACGTAATTATGGATGTTTGCTAGTTATTAAATCTAACAGTCTTCAGGATGCATTTTGCAGTTTCGGTGCCAGTAACACACAAACTATATCGCAGACGCGGTTGAGTTAAAAAAAGGTTCCAATAAAGGGTTATACACCACACCAGAGTTCAATGATATATTTAACTTAAGTATTAATGACCTATCACAAATAACTTTACGTATAAGATCAAACAAACTTCATCCTGTTCTCCGAAATGTCTTTTAGTTGAAAAAAAAAAAATGGAGAGAAAAAAAGCTCGTAAATTCATGTAGTTAATGCCACACCAAGTAGGGGCAACCATAATACGCCAAACCAATCGCAGTTATTCAAGAACACATAGCTCGGTGTACAAGAACATTTCCTAAATAAGATTAAGGATGTCTTCGGTGCATTTAACGTTGACGCACAATCCCATCAAACAACATCGCTATTTTATGGAGTAAAACGTTAGTGTAGACTATAATAAATTCATGCTACCTTGAAATTAACTATCATCTATGGCACTAACAACTTGGCATCGATGCTCTTGACACTTTAGCTGCGAATTTCATATCAGCTTTTTATTGAACAATGTCCGAACTTCCCGAAGCCTCAACTTTAAAACATCTAAACATCAAATCAATATGGAACACAATTAGATTGAGCACTTCTCGGACAAAACGGTGAAAGTAAGTAGACAACTGCTCAAGTTACTCTTACGTAATAACACACTAGGAAATGGCAAACACGATATTACATATAAAAAAAAGTTCGATGCAGTATATCACAACATACCAAGTACAGAAGAAGAGATTTTGATCGGAGTTTTTGGCAGCTAGTTTGGAGGTATGCCAAAGTATGAGCAGGACCAATCGTACAAAATGAGTGAAGAGTTTATTAGAATTCTTGACAACTCCGCGATTGCTGGGTCTAGTATCCGAGACAGCCTACCCGATTTACTACAAGATCAGGACGGAACACAAAGATTGCCCCATATTGAGGAGGTGATATGCCATTTGAAATTACTTCGGGCATTTCAAGCACTCAAAGATGAAGTAATTAGTGAAAAATCAATCGATGTAGACAAAAACTGGAAAGTTTTTTTAGCCAATGCCTCCAAGCGATTTATCGCCTTCGTTTGCAGCCTAAAACTTAGTGGAACGAACCAGGAAAATCACAAAAACTCGGTTTCATCATCATACTTACCACCACTAGACGTCTGTATAATCTGGTATTCTATACTTATGAGTCCTGGTGACTTTTACGATACCTTCAAACGTCTGTTTGAAGCTTTTATGAAAGTACCGTTTCCTTTAACAGCAATTGCTGAAGCAATCGATAATAAGAACTTTGCATACCAGCCATCTTTGGTACATATTCAACAGTATTTGGATTTAATGTCACTATACGATTATAATGAGCCTAATAAAGATATTTACCACCTATCGAAATCAAATATTCTGCAATCGGTATCAATTAGATGTCCTTCATGTGACGAAATACTAGTTGAAAATGTTAAACTATCTACAGATAATGATTCAGGGTTTCTTGATGACGGATTCACAATAAAAAAGCTGACAACGTCTAAATGTACCTGCAAATATGGTTCTACTATTACCCACGCAGACTTAATCAAACAGAAATTTGTGAGAGATCTCAAATCTGGCCAATTTTGTGGTCTATTCAAGGGAATTCTTGAAACTAGTTATCAATTAGTAGATATGGAAAGTGTTGAAGAGCAATTGTGTCAAAAAATTTCAGAAAGCATACAAGGCATAAACATAGAAGAATTGACTTTTGCTGAGTTGAGAGATGTATTGAATCGTGGGTGTATGAAGTATGTGGTTATGAACACGTTGAAGAAGAAAGCACACCGAAAAGAGAGTTTTGAAGATTTAATATCGATGATCATGGACACCTATTATGAAATGAGACTAATTTACCTTACTATGCCAAAATCATCGGTGGATGACAGCTTTTACATCGATTTTGTAGATCATGTTCTAGCTCAAAGTAACTTTGTTCGTAAAATAAATCAATTAGACTGGCTACATTCACCGTTCATCAAAGAAATATTACGAGACTCGTGCCGCAGATACTCAAATTGGTTGAAGTTGGGAAACAGTTCCCAAACTCCAGCAGACAGCACCCTGGTATCGAGAGGTAGGAAAATCTTGGTTCCCACGTTGGACATAGACTTAATTTGGAGGAGCCATAATTTAGCAATCTACTTCTATCTTGATGGTGCATTTGAAGGATCTGGTACGTTGATAAACGTAATAGAAAAACCTGAACAAGCAGAGCTTGACATCACCTTTACTGAAACGGGATTGAGATACAAACAAAAATACAGCGAGGAATATTCCATCTGTTTTTGTAATTTGTGTGTTTCTGTGAGAAGCAAGGTTATTCCAAAGTATGAGTCGTGGGCTGAAGGAAACAAGTCTAATACTATAGTGATTAGGGATCCTCCAGAATACCCAAAGCCGGAATCTCCACTGGATTCTCCACCGGATTATGGAAACTCCACAAAACTGGATTTACCTCCAGACTATGGAAAGTCAACCGACGAATCTAGCGATAGCGGAACAGACTATCAGACAGAATATACCGAAACTGAATCAGAACACCAAGAGGATTTATCGAATAAAGATCAACCTGAAATCTTACCGGACTATCGAAGCAGGTCACAGCTCACACCTTCACTAGCCTTTCCTCCAGAATATCTCAATGTTGCAGATGCAGAGGGCCCACCAGATTACGATAAAGAATTGCGACAGCAAGAGCTTCCTCCGAACTATACTGCCATACCATTATTTGCAATCAGTGAATCATACCCATACTACTGTGCGAATGAGTCTGGGGCCCCGAAAATGAGTGATTCCATCATCATTGGAGGTTGCTCATGTCGAGGAGATAGAGGATGCGGAGGTGGGAAGAGTGTAAGGTATGGGAAGTTGAAGACATTGGACAATATACAACTACAGTGATTAGAATGAATTTAGCATAATTAATCTGGGAGGCAAGATATTTGAATTAACCTACATTGTAGTTCAAACTAACATCGTGATACCATGCCCTGCGATTATTCTGGGTCAAAAATTCGAGCGATTGATAGAAACGTATTGAGAATTTTGAAGTGAGTTTGCTTACATTTTGTGGATTTCTGGAACAGTGCACTAAATGACAATGAGTAGAAACTAAAGAAATAGTTTACTAAGTACATACGAGGAAACAACACCACCAAATGAAAGGAATAAACAACCAGTTGTAGAATCAATACAAACATACAAAGTCAACACTCAGGCACCCATTATGAATGTTCCATATAATTTATAAACATTTCAATAGTCTCACTCTGGCTACCATTTTATCTCACCATGCATGTACTAGAAATAAAGATTAAATTATAAAATGAGTTTGGTGGGCCAGAAAGCACTAATTACGGGAGGCTCGCAAGGAGTGGGAAGAGCGCTAGCCATTGGATTGAGTAGATTAGGCTGTTCAACAACTGTAATTGGTCGTAGTGAAGCTGGTTTGCGTGAAACAGTCAATCAATTATCATTGACCGATAAGACTCAATATCACAATTACGTAAAATTTGATTTAACGCTGCTATATAGTGGGACTGATGCATTGAAACAGGGGAGTTCTATAACAAATCTGACCTCGGTAACTTCCAGTACCTCATCTCTGCTGGAAGTCGCAGAAACTGACCAATCTGTGGACTTGACTACTGGCATTCAAAATACCTCGATTTTGATCAATTGTGCTGGAATCACTAACCATAAACTCTTGCCCAGATTGTCGGACAAAGACATAATAACGACATTAAACTTGAACTTGACAGCACCAATTCTTCTAAGTAAAATGTGCTTCAAGCCACTTCTTTATTCCAACAAAGGATCGTCCTTTACGCCAACTATCATCAATATCTCGTCGATATTGGCGACGTCAAGCACTGTGCCAGGCACCTCTGTGTATGCGGCTAGTAAAGCCGGGCTTTTGGGGTTTACATCATCGTTGGCTGCTGAGCTAAAGGGTAAGGTTAGAGTAAATGCAATATTACCGGGACTAATACAAGAAACAAACATGGGTGCAAACGCAAATATAGACACCATTCAAATAGTGTCGCTTGAGAAGGTAGTAAAAGTGACCATTGATACAATTTTAGATCAGTCTGCTAATGGGAAGCACGTAGTAGTCGAGTAAGGAAGAGTAAACGAGCTGGCTACATTCATCATTTGCTGATGTCTATGAAACGTTTAGTACGTCTAATATCTATATATATCGAAATAAAATATCCAGCACATGTTGAATCTTACGATTGGAGGAAATGTGCTTCTTTCCATAATATTTATGAAAACACATCTGGGCAATGTCTAATAAAATGGGGTCTTGTCTATCGTACAACCACAACAAAAACTCATTAAACTCGCTGTTGTAGTGATTGTGGTCTGAACGAAACAAAATGCTCATCACACCAGAACTAATTTCGTCAGCAGTGTAATTTCTTAACAGTATTTCACCTTTTAAATCAAGATAATACACTTCTAAAAGGCCAATTACTGAAATTAGTCGTCCACACTCATTTCTGGTTGATCGGAATTGTTTGTATAACTCGTGGTCAACTTCTGAAGGGGCCTGTTTCAAAATTTTATTGACCTTGGCGAACTGTTTGAGTAGGTATTTGCACATCATTTTCGTTGCTTGGAAGATCGACTCGTTTCCAAAATACACCGACGTAAATACTGTGGTTTCCCCATCTATACCAAGCCATATGGTCAAGAAATTGGTTAGATCATCATACGATTCCTGCAATCGATCCATAAACTCCTCCAACGTTGAGCTACTCGTGATGAAAATTCTGGACTGAGAAAGTAAAACCACCGCCAAGTATATTAGAATCTTGTTCACGTTAGGATGATCATGGTTGTGTCGAAGCAAGTCATATATTTCTGTAACATAATCGTACTTTGTGGGCAATGTGGCATTCATATCTTGGAATAGGTCAAAGTTGATCTTTTTATTGAATGCCACACTCTCAAGAATGCGGTTGTTGTAAGACGATCCACTGCTGTAGTTTGATTCGATATGGGCGTCCACAAGAAAGGTTTTCCAATACCCAATTCTGTAAAGGCACCAGAATATCTTGTTAGTGTCATTTATATCAAAGTCTCCATTCAATAGTTGGAGTGAGGTAAAATCCTCGCTGGAAGACCCAATTCCAAAGCTCCAGTACTCATTAAAAAACTGAATTTTCAACACATTTAACTGAAAAATATTCGTCTGTCTGTACTCTTCGTCTAGCCAGTGAATTAGGACGGGGATCAATAAATAGAAAATCAGTCTCAGATTGATAATCATGATTTGTGTAATGTACCCAAGAAGAAAGGTTTTTGTATATCGTTTAAATATTATCCCTGGTTCACGTTCGAGCCAGAAACTGATGTCATCCTGCAAAATATCCTGGTAGTCCTGTAAGTACTCGGGTATGGTTTCAGAATCAAATAAAATCGACTGGTTCCACTTATAATACGTTGTTTTCGTGGATAAAGCCATGTTTCCCCCAACCTTGTAACCGGCCAAGGTCGACAACTTCATGTTGTTGTCTTCATCGTGAGATTTGGAGAATAATGTGGCAACAATGGTTCTGAATATTTGGAATGTCTCCAAGTAATGCTGGTGCAATTCTGGAGTGATATATGGCTTCAACGCATGTAAGCGAGCATATGAGTCCTTTGGGTGCAAAAATCGTTGAAACTTCGATGAAGAATCACCCAAGGTGTTTTCCACAGCATTTCCCCCAAGAAAAGAGTCACCTTCATAGTCATAGTCACTATCTGAATCTGAGTCTGAATCTCCCAGGACAGAACAAGATCGAGATCTCATCGAAGGAACCACATTGTCTATGTTTTTATTGGCGAGCTCGAGTTTGCTGACCTCCAAGAAGTTGAATTCTGTCAATGTAGGCGACTTCTCTTTCAAATCATTGATAGCATTAATCTTCGCTAGTAATGGGCGAACTATTCTCTTGAATTTTAGCGACGATATCCCATCAGATACATCACCATTGGTCCTATCAGAAACGTTACATGGATCATTTGTCATGCAAAATTGTGGGAAAAGGTGAAAACAATGGTAAATAATCTTCAATCGGTGCAAAATTGAAAACGCACTATAAATCCGTACCGTGTTTTATTGTCAAAATTAGCCTTTCTCAAAATCCACAATGTCAGACAAAAACCAATGGTTAGTTGCCATAGTTCTCTTGTGGGTGTCCAGAATAGCAACCTGTCAAGTTTTGGGAGTGCCACCTTCGTCGCAGCATTTATACGACCCAGTTCTAGACGCAAATGGTGATAAGGTATGGAAATGTCTTTCGGATCCGTCGATCGTATTAAGATATGACCAGATCAACGATGATTTCTGCGATTGTCCAGACGGGTCTGACGAACCTGGTACCAATGCATGTCCATATGATCCATCACGGATGTTTTATTGTCACAATGAAGGCTACTTTCCGGGGTATATTGAAACGTTCAAGTTGAACGATGGTGTTTGTGATTATGATGTTTGTTGTGACGGATCTGATGAATACGCTACAGGAAACTGTCCTGATAAATGTGCTGAAGTCAACCACCAGTTTCAGGAATACAAAACTAAAGTCCAACTAGACGTTGCCAAGTCGTTGAAAATTAAAGCTACACTCATGGACGAAGCTGCGTCTATTAAAAGTCAAATAGAATCGAAATTGAAAGAACTTGAATCACAATTGAGTGCCCAAGAATTACAATTACAGGCCGATAAACACCGTCTTGTACAACAATCGTCCGAATCTTCACCCCAAGTATACCATGCTCTTGCACCAATTATCGGGCAATTATCTCATCAAAACACAAAGATTTCAACCACAATCAAAACGCAACAGGACCAAATTAAACAGTTGGAAGGGTTGTTGTTGAAATTGTCTCAAGAATATAATCCTAATTTCAACGATTTAGCCGTGAAAGAGTCAATCAACAAGTATAAGGAGTACATGTCCAACAAGCAGGATGAGAACATCGACGATCACTTTGAAAATGACCTCATTACATCATTGATTGACGAGTCGAAGAAACTTTCGTACGACCCAAGTGCTCAGCAAATGGTGGAACCATCGTTTTCAAACATGGTTCATTACTATGTTGGCCCCATTTTCGAAAAACTTTTGAAGAAAGAAACTCTGGATGAAGAAAAGAACACAGTAGTCGATGAATCATCTCTTGAAGAGTTGAAGTCAACAATTGAAAGAACCAAGTCTCAAATTAACTCGTTGAAGGCGAACTTGCAATTTGATTTCGGTCCGCAAGATATATATAGATCTCTTCAAAACAAGTGGACAAACGGTAAAAGTGGTGACTATAACTATAGAGTAGGCTACTTTGAAAACATCTACCAGGATGACATTTTGATTGGTAAGTTTACTGGAATAAGGGACGGGAATTTGATTTTCACAGACGGAGCTAGGTGCTGGAACGGTCCTAAAAGATCAGCAAATGTTGAATTTATTTGTGGTTCCAGCCCAAGAATCTTGTCTGTCAGTGAACCAGAAAAGTGTCATTACCTCATTGAAATGTCATCCCCAATTGTGTGTGAGGAGTTCACAGAAGACGAACTAAGAGAAAACTTTAAAATCAATTATGATTTACTATAATGCTATCTAATGCAAGAATATATAGATGTAACTAGTCAAACTTGATTTTTTTACCTTCAAATTTGACATTCTTTTGTCTTTCTTCAGCAAGTTTCTTTGCTTGCCATGATGGATGGACTGTTTCTTTGTCAGTAGTAGGTTTGGATACTTTTCTTTCACCCAAAGGTTGGGTATTGGAACCACTTGGTGCGTTCTCCATGGCCAATCTGGCTTTTTCTTGTCGTTTCCTCTCTCTTTCCTCGTACTCTAGTTGTCTTTGTTGTCGTTCACTTGCTACTTTTTGACGTTCCTTTTGAATGTGTTTTGCTTCTTTACCATACTTTTTCGCCCAGATTTTCTGTCTTGCTCGTTGACCTCTTCTATTCTTACGTGCCTGGGTAATTTCTTTCACCACTTTATCGTTATCTATATCATCATCTTCGTCGTCTGATCCACCTGAAAAGTACCCACTGGCCAATTCAGGTAATTTGTACTTCTCTTTAGTAGACTTCTTTTCACTTTCCTTTTCGTCTTCGTCTTGGTCTTCGTCATCTTCGAAAAAGGAGTCTCCACTTTCCTCATCTGACGGCTCTTCATCCGTAACCTGAGTATAGTCAACATTTGCATCTGGTTCAAACTTCTCTTCCTCTTCGTTATCAGAGTCTCCTACTAACTTATCATATATGGCAAATTTATCGTAAGCTTCCTCAATATCCACATCCGAGTGCTCAGATTCATTATTAGAATCACCTGATTCGTTCTCAGATTCACTATCTTCATCATCAGAGCCTGCTTCTAGTTTAGGTTTCTTCTCTTTTCCTAGTTGTTTGTCTCTAATTTCTCGTTCCTTTTTGGTGATATTACCTCGAATTAGAGTAAACGCCCATTCAATCTCTTGAAGAACAGGTTTTAACGCTTTTGAGTTCCACAAGTTGGAAATGTAGTTGTTTAAATGTTTGTTATTCTGGCAAAACTTGATGAAAAATCCTGATGGGTTACAAGTGTTGGATTTGTCACATATTATAGATGAAATTTCTTGGGAAATATAAGACGGAGGAGACAATTTCAATTCTTTTGTCGTTAAAATTGTCGAGGTCAATATTTTGATGAGTTTTGATGTGATAAGACCTTTCAAGTTGTCTTCTTCTTTGATGAAAGATGCAATTTCGTCATGTTGTTTTTTGTTCAAATCTCCAGCAAAAGTTTTCGCAATGTGTTTCTTGAGTTTCTTGTACGATCCATAATACTTTCTTTCAAAGTATTCCGACTTGAGACTTGCAATGACGACATCAGCTTCTTCCTTGGTAGTAGGCAATTTCTTGAGTAATTGGGAGTTGTTTTTGGCCTTAACCAACCGTTTTGTATGGCGATAGCGAGGTGATGCCTTATAGAATTTGGTCTCCAAGTAATCAAGCTTCCAAAGCTCGTTTTTCTTGTGGGACATGGCTGAATCTAGAAATAAACGTTATATTGAATCGATGCGATGAGATGGAAATTTAGTCGCACATACAAAATCTACTGAAAAATTTATCATTTTTTGCAGCTATTTACAACCGGCCATGAACCTGCCTGAGTCGGTAAAGAAACGTAAATTGGAAGAGAAAAAGCCAGTACAATTACAATGCCAGTTCTTTATCGCTAAAAAAAACCGGCTTTGTCCCCTTGGAAGAAAGAAAGATGCCATATATTGTCCCCAACACAGTGTGGAGTCAGAAGAGAGGGTTCCTTGTCCATTGGATCCCAAACACACTGTGCTAAAGAAGAAACTTAAGGACCATTTGACCAAATGCAACTCCAAACCTAAGGACATCCCTGATGCTTGGTTCGATTTGGACAGGAATATTCGTCTTCTTAGTAGTAATGAAGATGCCAAAAGTAGCGAAGCTAAAGAGGCAACACCACAATCTGACCAACCCATTCAAATTCGAACATCTGCCTCACTTGCCAGAAGCATTGAAATACTAAACAAATTGTCGTTTACTCCACTTGAAGTAAAGAAAGCCCACCACGAGGGATTACAAAGTCGACTTCTGGAAGTCTCCAGGCAAAAACACCCTATCCAACAGTCTTCGTTGATCGGAAACATGAAGGATGTTGGGCTTTTGGGGCCAGAAAACCTCTATTTGGAGTTTGGTTGTGGTAAGGCCGAATTGTCAAGATTCATCAATGTCTGTGTTCTACATGATCTACTGCCAGACACAACAGTTTCCTCAACTTACGGGTTTGGGTTGATTGATCGTGGTGTTAACCGTATGAAGAACGATGCAAGAATACGACAGGACTGTTCTGAACGGGCAAACCCAGTTTCGCCAGTAATTAAACGGACAAGAATAGATATCAAGGACATAAACCTCGACAAGTTCATTGAAGATATAAATCCTAGCGATGTCGTTGGGGTGTCGAAACATTTATGTGGTGCAGCAACTGATTTGACATTGAAGCTGATCATCAACTCCAATTTGACTTCGTCAGTATTTAAAGGAATGTTGATTGCAATGTGCTGTCGTCATGTATGCGACTACGACCAATTGTTACCAGAGTCCAAACAGTATTTATCTAAGCATGGATTTCAAACTCCAGCAGATTTTGCTCTCTTGAAAAGAATTGTATCTTGGGCAGTATGTGGTAGACGAGACCATCTAGAGAAAGAAGATAAAGGTAACGAAACAACCCATGAATCAGCACTAGATTATGATACTCGTGAACGATTAGGATTCATCGCCAGACGATTAATTGACGAAAGTAGAGTCCATGCGTTGAAACAATTGTGGCCCCAATACAATATCCAAATGTTTCTATACGCTGATAAGGAAATTACTTTGGAGAACGTGTGTCTATGTGTAACCAAAAAGTAACACAGATGCAAAATACCTAGTTTATTTATGCCATACACGCGTATATAAAGAACTAAAGGCAAATTAGATTTTCATTTCCTTGACACCATGTTTCCAGACAGCAACGAAAGGAGTAGTACCATCTTCACGGTAGTTCAATAAAACAACCATGGCATCTGGGTCCATGGATTCACCAGTGTAGAATTCCCAGTCTTTGAAAGAACCAACAATCTTCTTGGCGTAAGCTTGAGCACCTTTTTCGAAAGCTTCAACACTGTCTGGGTCGTTTTCAGCCAAGTAAGTCTTAACTCTCTTCATGTAAGATTTTAAGTAAGTTAAGAAGGACTTTTTGTCGAATTGAGTTGGTTGTAATCTGAAAGAGTAGACAATGTTGTTAACGGTTTCAGCACCGTCTTCCAAAGCTTCTTCAGCTTCTTCAGCAGAAGCGTTGGCACCAATGTCAATGTCACCGTTACCAACAGTGACCATGGCACAGTCGGCTTCGTAGACGACACCGTCGACCAACTTAGCGTCGTAAGCGTCAGATAACAATTCGTCCCCAGAGATAACGTCGGTGTAAATAATCATATTGTCTTGTTTAACGTAAATAACTTTTATAATTCTTAGCCTGAAAAATTTTCAATAAAGTAATGTTGAAGTTAGTCACGTGGTCAACAAGAAATTGGAGATGAGATTACCCGGATCAATTATGCATGGCACCCCAAAACTAGAACGGCGTTGCCGATACCATCCACGTCTGCCTATTTTCGCTGCCCACTCCGCTCTGGTCGTTCCTAGGTTAGCACGAAATTACCACGATTTTATAATGAAGTTACCACAATAAAACGTAGTTTACTACAACTTAATACAACAGTGTATACTATGTTTACACCTTTGGCTAAACCTACCCATAAACCTGGAACACGGGGTAGCTGAGCAGTTACAACCTAATCACTTTTAGGAGTACAGGTTGCTTCTGCCTTCTGCAATTCTATTCGAAAGTTTATTAATTAGTATTTAATTAGATATAATTAAATTAAATAGTAGTACATTACATTTGAAATTGGTTAAAACTCTGGCGGAAAAAGTCGAGTATTCTGTCGTAAACAATATTGTATGCTCCGTGGAAACTGATAGAATGGTCACTGTCAGGGAAAATCATGAAATCATAGTTCTCGATACCCTGCAAGTTGAACTGGTCTAGAAGCTTAAGCGAGTTCTGAATATGAACATTATCGTCCCCTGAACCATGACCAATAAAGAATTTCTTTACATGGCTGAAGTTGGTGATGTTGTGAATGGATGCTACCTTGTAGCCTTCTGGGTTTTCCTGGGGAGTTCTCATGTATCTCTCTGTATAAACAGAATCATATAATCTCCATTGTGTTACTGGAGCAATTGAAACACCATAGGAAAAAATGGAGTCTTTATAATCAGTTTCTAATGTCTTTAACGTTAAAAATCCTCCATATGACCATCCCCAGATTGCGATTCTCGAGGTATCAACATACTCTTTTTTGGCCCAATGTTTTGCAGCAGCAATCTGATCCAAAGGTTCGTACTTCCCTAATTGATCTCTTACTACAAACTTGTAATGAGATCCTTGTGGGTTATGGTTATTAAATCCTGTACCTCTTCCATCAACGGTGACAACAACACAGTCTAATTCAGCTGCTAATACTGCGCTGAAGTCCACAGCAAATCTTTTGTTCACAGTTTGAGAATTAGGGCCACCGTACACAAAAAATACAACTGGGTATTTTCTTTTACTGTTGAAATTCAATGGTAACGTCTCTTTCGAATTAGCTTTGAACTTCTCTCCAGTTTCTTCGTCAACCAACTCTACGACTTCATACTTGATTTCTGGAAGTACGTATTTCTGCAAGTTCTTTGAAACTTCTTGGTTAGTCTCAATCTTTTTAACTACAACGTCTTCTTGCAAGTCAATGAGCTCTTGATATGGAACCTTTGGTCCTTGATAAATAAGCAAAAGATATCTAGATGCAGCAGAAAATGAGCCAGCATAATAACCTTGATGGACGGTAATATCTTCGATATTCTTGTCAATTAAATTAACAGAATGTATATGTCTTTCAATTGAAGACTTCATTGTCGAAACAAAATAGACATCGTTTGTTCTTTGATTAAATGATAAAACACCTCCCACTACTTCCCAATCACCATGTGTCAATAAAATACCATTTTTGGAGTCTGGTGGTGAAAAATATGCTAAATGGTTGTAGCCACCATCAACGATAGTATCAATATAACCGTCATCAAACCGGCTCAATGATTCATCTTTTGGAACATAGACAGTATTTTCGGTAATTTCAAACCAGCCGTTTGAAGTATGTTCAGTTCTAACAAGTTTTGCATTGGTACCTTCAATCAAAAAAATTTCCAATAAATCACTTGCTCGGTTTGAACTCTTGACCAAAACCTTATTTCCAATCCAAACAACTTCAGTGATCAACCGTTCAATTTTATCAATCTCCCCATCTAGTTCAATGATCGATGCTTTATTCGCATCAAGTTCATAGATAGCAACATTGACAACAGGGTTTGGATACCCTGCCTTTGGATACTTAATAGTTTCAATTGTAGGGTAATCTTGTGTTGTCTTTTGGACAAACTTTTCCAAGTAGTACTCTGGAACGAGAGTATCGTTTGACTTCAAAAATGCAATTTGCTTACTATTTGGAGACCACCATAATACAATATCTTGGCCAAAAATCTCTTCCTCATACACCCAATCAGGTTTTCCGTTAAATATTTGTTGACTACCATCGAAAGTGATCTGAGTGATTTGGTTATCTTTGAGATTTTTTAAATAAATATTATTTTCATAGATGAAAGCAATCTTGTTAGAATCAGGAGACCATGCAGCTACTGCTAACTTATTATTATCATATAATGGCTCAATTTTACCAGATTCCACGTCAAGTACCCAATATAATGCAAAGGTCGAATGTCTCCAATTATGTGTCGAATTAGTTTTTATTATGGCACTAAGCAAATCTGGCGATGTTTTCAAGTTATCTATCTCATACTCCACATTATTATAGGTAAAACCAGTACCGTTATAAAGCGAATAGTTGTAAGAATCGTCTACTATCGATTTTATGATGTAGTTACCATCATCGTCGACGACATAAGTGCCCTTATCATTTGCAATAGAATCCGGGGTTTTGATCCACTGAACAGTCTTATAAGTTGGTGAAAATAACCCGCTCCGTTGTGCCGATATGGTTAACGGTAATTTCCCATCATAATCATGATTCATTAATGACTGTTTCTGCCGCAAGAAACGCTCGATATCAGCATCTGACGGATGACGAAACTGCTGAATAGACGCCATCAAAAGATAGCATCCCCATACCAACACTGTTATAAGAGCAACATAGTAGTAGCGCCGGGTTACTCGCCTTTTGGGCCATTTCCCAATATCTTCACCTTCGTGGTCATCATCCCGTATTAACGTATACATGGTAGAAAGTCTGCTGAATTTCACCAAAACAGACTATTATACAAATCCTAGTGAATCTATCTCTATAAGTTGGTTTGTATAAATAAAGAATATACCGTTTTCGACTTCAAATATAATGGATAAACTTCGTCGTTAAAAAGGCTGGTTTGGGAAATTACAATTAAAATGAATTTCGTCATCCTGCAGTTAAATTACCACACCATTATGTGGCATTTGATCACGTGCGTTTCACTTTTTCTGCATTGACCCATGGAAGCTGTAATTGCAAAAAAGGAATGGCTAACAGACGCAGCAGCATATGAAGCAAACAAGACGAGGCTTACGATTAACACGGTTACAAAAATCAAACTTATGTTACTGAACACCATTACATGTTAGTTTCATTTATCTGGTCTGCTCATCTGCTAGCTGTAACAGCATAATACAAGCACCAGGGTGTCACCAAAGAATTGTATATTACATGATTATGGGTAATGTGCGTGTGCGAGTATATAAGTATGTAAAGTGTTAACGCTCCGGCCCCATGAAAGTGGTATCTATTTAGATGGCTCCGATTCTGAGCTGGAATTAAGGTTTCCTGTTGACTGATTGTTATTAGTCTTTGCAATGCTAGTCTGTGATTTTGAAACTGAGCCTGGTTTTTCGTTTGGTGACGACTTTGAATTGGGTGATGTCAGGATATTTGCAGTACTAGACCCCAAGTGATAGCCTAACTTTTTCTCTTCGCTATGGAATGTTTGAGGTGTGGTGACCATTTCGTTCATAAGACAAAATTTGAGGATAATTTGTCTTAAATTAGTTCTTCTGATCGGCTTGGATAAGAAACCACTCATTCCCGCATTCAAACACTCTTTAACATTCGATTCATCCGCAAATGCTGTAAGCGCAATAATTGGTTTCTGGAATTGCAAGTTATTCCGAATCATTTTTGTTGCAAGCAAACCATCAATCTTCGGCATTTGAACATCCATGAAAATCAAGTCAAACATTTCTAACTTCTCGTATGATTCTTTCACAAGCTCCACCGCATCAGCACCATTGGCTGCCATGGTAATATTTACAAATCCTTCCAACTTCAACATTCTCTTAATAACTTCCTGGTTAACCATGTTATCCTCAGCAACTAAAATTCTCATGTGCTGTAACTCGTTAAGAATTTCATGATGTCCATCGCTTCCATTAGAGGAAGAGTTCGCTGTACCTGTAGATGAGCGAGTGACCAAATGAGGCTTTTCGAACAAACTCGTTTTCGATGGCATCTCGAGGTTTAAGCTATGCTTGATCTTAGATGACGGTTTATTGGTTTCTTTATTGGCTTCAGTGATTTCTATTCTTGGCGTATCGTTTTCTGAAACGTCAGGAATAGTCGTCAATTCTGATGATGAACCATTGATACGGTTATTGTACCCAACATTATGAAGACCGTCATCCCGAATTTCTTCCACATGATGGACGGATTTAGGATTGAATTCATCGTCGCAAAAATCTGCCATGTCTTCCTCATTAACTAATATCTCTCCAGTTTGCGTCAATGGAACTCTAAACGTGAATGTAGAACCAACACCGATGGTCGAGTTCAATGTAAGAGTACCATTCATCATTGTTGCTAGTTGTCTACAAATTGAAAGACCCAAACCCGTACCACCATAACTTCTAGATAAAGTTTGATCACCTTGAATAAATGGTTCGAAGACCTTTTCTTGTAATGCAGGTTCAATTCCAGGTCCAGTATCCTTCACCTTGACCTCAAGGACCCACGTCTTTGGTTTATTCAATTGACGAACCTTGTGTGATTTTCCATTCTTTATAACCTCTTGTTTAGACATCGAAGAAATACTGGGCTTCCGTTGTTGATAACTGAGACCATGATGTGGATTGGATTGTTTCGGTGGAACTACAAATGGCAGATTGTGTTTTTGTTTGAGTGAATTCGAATCGATTGTTGTACCAGCATTTTGTTGTAAGGAATTTTCAGAATCAGTTTTCTTTCCATCACCAATTTCACTTTTAGATGACAGAAGATTGGCAGAATCAATGGTTATAGTAGAACTTGTTCTATTTCTAGTAGCAAATATATTTGGAGCAGCTTCATTTTGATTAAACAGAAAGCTGCTGTCACTTGCAATAGAGTCTGGTTTGTGAGGTAATGGCTTCAGTTGATTGAACTGGGATCTGAATATCGCATTATCATATTCTGCAGTAGAAATTGTAGTGATACTAACGTTGTCCGAGTCCTTGACTACATCCGTAGCGGAGTTTCGGTTGGATGAATTCAGTGCTAGCTTTCTTGCAAAGGAATGTTTTCCATCAGATGACGTAGAGGGTCGTGGTTGTAGCTCAGGAACCGGTGGTAATGAACGATTGAATTTGTTTCGTAAAACATGAACCTTACTGAAATTGTCCTTAGATGATCTAGCATAATCGTACTCACCAACTAGTCTAAACGAAACATCAACAGAACCATCAACAGGAGTAAATTTCATGGAGTTTGACACTAAGTTCATTAAAATTTGAATAATTCTATTTGAATCCCCATAAAGAATTAATTTTCTCAAGAAATCTGGCTTCAACAAAACTGTAAAGTTGATTTTAGAATCAATCGCTAATTTACCAAAAATGGACTTCACTTGATAAACAACTTCGAGAAGTTGAAAGTTTGATTTTTCTAACTTTGAACGTTTCAAAGTATTCTTAGAGTATGTTAATAACTCTGTTAAGATGTGCAACAATAATTCTCCTGATCTATTAATCAATTTAAGAGAATCCTGAATCCTACTGCAATCTGGTTCGTCCATGGCAATAGCAGTCATACCCAAAATACCATTCAATGGCGTTCTCAATTCATGGGATATATTAGCAATGAAGACAGTCTTGGCTTCATTCGCAGCTTCTGCTTCTAACTTCGAAGCTTCCAACTCCTTAGTTCTTAATTTGACACGATCTTCTAGATGAGTATACTGTTTATCTAGTTCCTCAGTCATAATGTTGAACGCCTCAGTCAATTCAGTAAGCTCATCCTTGAAAAACTTTTTGGAGTAACGTAACTGTTTTGGTAATCGAATAGCTGTTGAATGGGCCGATACAACTGAAAGTGCCAGGTTATTTTTCTCGGCTGTTGAATCTTCGTCCTTGATTTTGCTTGACCGATTCTTTTCATTATCACGAGGCTCTCGAAGTGCAAAGTAAGGTGGAGGAATATCTTCTTTTTCAGCCTTCTTCTTCTTCCTCGAACCAGTAATTTCTTCAGTAGCTTCTTTCAATTTGGTGATTGGCTTGACGAAATACCATGCTAATGGGAATGTAATTAACAACATGAATGCACCAATACCAATGACCACACCGATAATGATTTTTGTAAATTGGTTGACTGGCTCTAAGAACTTCGCTCGTGGCTGTTCCACCACTAATGTCCAAGCTGTCGATGTATCCACCAGTATGGTAGAATAACCTATCGATATCAAATTTCCATTCATATCCCTCACCTTGGTGGCAGAACCGTCAGTAGAACCAGTTGAGTCGGAGCTAGAGCCAGAAACGTCATAAACTGTATGTAATATTGCCTCTCGTATTGCTGATGAAGCATTTATATTATAAACTTCGTTTTGTGATAGTTTCGATTCTGTGGGTGTGAACACCGCTTTAAATGCGATGATATCTGATGCGTTATTATATTTGGAAGAACCAAAATTGTTGACTCCATTTTCTACGCTGCCGTAGATAGGTTGCACCACAACAACCGAAAAGTCCACGTTTGTACTAGCACCCGGTAGACTCGAAGTGGTGGTTGTTCCAATTAGTGCTTGTTGAATAGTAGTTGCATTGACTAGGATGGTCAAATAACCCGAAAGTGATGGGTCCTCTATGATAATGGAGGAATTTGCGTAGATCGGTAGCGTCATTCCTAAGAAATATGGTGCATCTGGCAGTGATGAATTCGATACTGGCCCCGTTATGAATACTTGTCGTTGATTTGTGGAATCTGTGAAATTAGATATTTGGGGTGGGATAGTAGCATTTTGTCGTAACGGGTAAAGGAATGATTTAACTGGATCGGATATGTTGACTTGAGTGTTATCTGATTCTGCCATCACCGCGAGGTCCAAATTATAGAGTCTCGCTGAAACAAACAAATCGGACGATGAGATGAACTGCTCCAAAGTATTTTGGGCATTAGCGAACATGGCATTCGAATTATTACCAGCTCGAAAAGATGATAATGGAGAGTATATAACATCTTTTTGCGTGAGTGCTGAGATTTGGTAGTAGGTATATTCCAACCATTGCTGGACTTGGATTGCCAATAGCTTGGATATAATGACCAACCGTTCCGATCGTAGATTTGATAAATTCACCGAGAAGTATATCCCTGTGACGATCGCTAGAATCAATAACGAGAATAGCGATGAGAACCCCACCAATATTATCAACTGGGGACGGATTCCAATTTTCAACCGTCTCATCGTTTATGTACTATGCTAGAATAACAAGGCAAAACCAAAACAATAAACAATGTGTTATAAAAAAAGTCGACGGCGGCGGTCACCGGACAGAACAGTTGAAATGTTTGAATGAGATATTGCCACTATTGGCATAAATAACTTGCGTGAAAACCTCTGATTTGGTATTTGATGTTCTATGATGTGATGCTATTATTGGCACACAGTAGATTGTATTTTACGCAGCGACATTACAAAATTATACGCAGTGCGGCCCTTAGTAATGCTTGGTGCTAAATTTAGTGTGGCTCCGCTCAACACTTAGTCCGTGGCCGTGCGACACTATGAGAATATAGCAAGCTAACCACAGAGGGGAACTGTTGTCTACACCAGTGTTGGTATTCCGGTTTATTCTTGAGATAATCTGTGCGAAATTGCAATATGAACACTTATAAATAGATAACATCTTCGTAATTGGAGGTTGCTCTGTATTCAAGCTTTCAGGTTTGGACATCTTGTTCTCTTTATTTCATGGTGTTAAGTTGTTTAGCATTGTACTTGATATTACTGGTGTAATTTGGTTTGTTGTTCACTTTTAGCTACTAACAGGAGCAAAAAAAAGTAGTCTTGGTCTCAACTCTCTATTTACAAATACTGTTAGGATAGTGGTGTTCAATTCAGATTATAAATTCATGGAAGTACAGGCTGTATACTTGGTTATCTTTCTTCTCGTCTGTTGTGACGTATTAGCTGGATTGTCCTTACAGGAACGATAATATTGACAGGAAAAAAACTTTTTTGAAGCTAGAAATGTGATTTTATCTTCAATTATGCTTTTATTTGTTGTAACTTTGCTCGTACTGAGCTCTAATGAGCAATAGGCGCCAAACAGGTTGGGTCCCTAGATATCAATATTAAATATCTTTTAGCTTCAATTCATATCAATTTTTCAAAAAATGGAGGGTTGGCCGAGTGGTCTAAGGCGGCAGACTTAAGATCTGCTGGACAGTTGTCCGCGCGAGTTCGAACCTCGCATCCTTCATTATTTTTTTAAAAATTCTGATCATTATGTTTATATTTATACATCTTGCATTACAAAATAGACAATACATAGTTTTATTTAATTTCGACGCCTAAACGTCCTAACTGATACAAAATTCAAATGAAAATATAAATGTCAACAACAACTAATTCAGGTTCTAAGATTGTTCAGGTGGTGGTGCACTTTCTCCCCGTAAAGTTAATGGATATGCTTCATCTTCTTCTTCAGCACCTCCTTCTCCTAATTTAAACCCAATGTAATCTTCAGTGTTCAATGTTTCTTGGGCTTCTTGTAAACTACCTAAGTCTCCTGGAGTCATAATTCCAAGTTTCCCTCTTGGAGAACCAGGCACACTTAATGGTCTAGTCAACTTCAATGATTGATTATTGAATGGATTAGCACCATTCTTGAACTTATCAGGATAAGCTCTCTTTAAGGATAATTGTCTAGCTTTAATGTATTCCAAGCCCATACGTTTCCAATCTAACAAATCGGACAATCTTTCAGTACGGTTACGTTGATTAATTCTTTGTCTTCTAGTTTTTTGACAGAAGTCAAACATGTATTCAGTCAATTGATTAATTGATTCGTCGACACCTTTCATTCTTCTATCAACGATATAAATACCATAATCGCTGGTATTTTCAATCAAATCTTCCATGTAACATCCAAATCCTGACAAGTTAGTTGTGATTGATGGAACACCCATGACGGTACATTCTGCTGGAGTATAACCCCATGGTTCATAATAGGATGGGAAAACCCCCAAATGACAACCTCTCACAAACTCGTCATAATCGAGAGACAAAATTGGATTGTTTGCATTCAAGAATTCAGGGTGGAAAATGATTTTAACTCTATCTTCAGGTTTATTGAACAATTGAACTCTTCTGATTTGATTTAAAATTGGGTCGGAGCCATCGTCTATCATATTGTGGGTAACAATTGGCGGTAATCCATCCCTTTTTAAAGCAAAAATTCTTCTCTTTAACAACACTCTATCAGCTGGTTTAATCAACTCATCAATTGATGGAACTTCGTTGCTGGCCGAGTTATCAGAGTTAGGAAATCTGGCACAGTGCTCAAATAATCTTTCCCCAACCTTCTTTTGCACCTCTTCAATAGTGGATTCCAATTGCTTGATAACTGCTTGACCTTTCAAGGTTTCTACAGTATAAGAGTGGGTCTTACCTGGCATGATGATAAATGCAACAACTGTCATTTTTGAACCCGCTTCTTTCAATCTATGATTCAATCTGGCTAATGATTCAATGAAGAAATCAGCACCCTTGTTTCTAAATTCGTATCTTCCGGCAATGAAGAAGTATAAGGTGTTTTCTAAATCAAAGTCGTAATTACCGTAGAAATGACCTTTGACAAATTCGTTGATCTTTTCTTTTTTCAATTGATGCAAGTTTTGAAACTCATGAACTGCTTGGAATTTAACAACATTGAGACCATTTGGTAACACTCCATCAGGTTTTCTTTTCAACAAATGTTCTGCTTCATATGCCGTGATGTGTGACACTGTGGTGAAAACATCAGCCGAATGTGTAGCTGATCTTTCGATACAGTATCTATGGTAAATACCTCTTTTACCTGCTTCAACATCCACGTCAAAATTAGCAAGGTTATTATAGAAATCAGTGGAACCAGCACAAAGGTATCTTCCCAACAATGTGGCGTGAGTGGTGAAGATGGTGGTAATGTCAATTCTTCTTTTTCTGCACAATGGCAAAGCAATACCTGCCAACCATTCATGGAAATGGGCGATAACTGCTCTTTCTCTGTCGTTGTAGACCAATTCCCCCAAAAACCATGCCACCAAGTATCCCAACAAAATGGCATCGTTAGACTCTTGATCGTGGTCCGGAGTTGGAATCCCAGCAACATTCCACAAATCCGATTTCCATTCGTTAAGATGGTGAGCTGCGGAGCCGATATCGAACAATAACACTCTTGGTGCACCTTCAATTAACCATCTTCCGTACAACCATCTTATACCACGTTCCGACATGGAATCAAGGGTAAGTTTGACAAGAGGGTCATTGACAGGCAATTCTTCGACTTCAATTTGTGCTGAAACATGGTTCCAAGGACCAATTAAGGTGTATCTTTCTCTGTATTCGGCCACAGTAATAGGAGCCTTGGATTTCAACACCGAATAAATTCCCCCAACTTTGTGGGCAACCTCGGTAGCAACCTCAAAAAGAAGGTGGTTTGCGATATCTCTTGTCATCAATTACTACAGGGGATAAAAGTTTAGTACTACTATCGTTATTGAAAAGAATAAAATTTATATTCTAAATTTATCATCCAACATTCGACAATTATGGTGACAGTGAGTTTGCAGGTAAATATTATGGGGAACCCCCAAAAGGGCCCCTCCGGCACAGGTCCGCACACACAAAGCCCACCACACTGTCCTCCGTAGTGTCCACCACCAACAAAACCTTCGGTCACGGTAGTCGGTGCATGACAAATCGTGACAGCATTATTTCTCATCCATGAACATTAGTTCAGCTATTATATTGTGAGATGGAAAGCCGATAGATATGATATGCGGCCGATAGTGAAGTGTGAATAGGTATTCAGAAATCAATGCAACATGCACAGTGCTGGCTTGTCGAACATCATCCAATAGAGCAGCTTTGACTCCAACACCCTAATGCATTGGCGACAGTCATCTGTTGCAAAAGTTCACCCACTTGACGTACCCCGGTGTTTTGTGTTCCGCATAATAGTTTTTCCTCACCCCACCTATTATTCCGAGATCTCATTCTTTCAAATAACACTACACCAGAAATAATACAATAGCTCATCAGCTTTCTGATATGTTTTGTACGTACATACGATACTGTTTACTTTGCTATTCCACGGTTTGTCTATCGATTTTGCCACAAAAAATCATACATTCTGCTGGTTGTATCATGTACAGCCGATCGTGTATATAATTATACGACTATGCATTGATAAATACTACATGGGTTACACTACATAACAACACAAACACTACAGGCTCCCCACTCTCGCACGTCTTCTATCAGTACCTTAGTCCTTCGGGTTCAATTGCTCCATTTTTGCTATCAAAGCTTTGCATCGTTAGCCACTTCAGAAATTCACCTTCTATTTTCTACACACGCTGCCGAGACATTTTCCAAATTCTTAATACATTGCGTATTTTCGCCTCAGACCACTGTACACCGCTGATCAAAATCGAATGCTTCTCGGTTTGATGGAAGAATACAATGTACATCTTACGTTGCGTGGTTTTTACCTCGCTGGGGCCGTTTCTATTATGCTCTCTATTTTACATATATACACTATACTAATCTTCCATCTCTTCATCAGAATCGGAATCGTGGGAAAATACTATCCCGTTCGATGTTTTTATGCTGCCATTAGGTCCATACCATCCTTCTTCTTCGTCTTCTTCTATTATGTCGCGATCTTCTTCCTCGTCTTCAATGCTTTCCATCTCATCGTAGTTTTCCTCCGGCTCTCCTTCGGTTTCTTGTTTCTTGCTGTCAACAAGATATTCTTGCAAATATCCATTGTTTTTGCTAATCGAAACTATATCCTTCCCAACTCTACCAATAAACCTTTGAATCAATTTCAATGAGCTTGAGAACTCATGCTTATGGCTATTGATATATTTCCCGTGGTTTGTGATCAAATACTTGATCCACATTAAGTTGAATTCGAAATGCTGTGATTGTTGTTTGTTTAACAATTCTCCTATGAATGCAAGTGCTTTGTTGACATAAACAACCGGTAAACTGGAAGTAATCAACTGTAAGTCCTTAATTGGTATTTGCTCATAGATTTTATGGATCAAGTATTGTTCATTCAACCGGAATGCCATCACAAATGCTGTCAAGTATTCTTTCTCGTTCAACATTTCCAATGTGGCTTCAGGTGTAACATCTACATCCAAGTCAAATGGATCAAAAATAACTGAGTCATCAATAGAATAAATCAACAAACCTTCAGTGGATGCTGCAGCAAATGCAGACGAGGTTGGTGAAAATTGAATCGAATTGACTCTAACTTCAGCCCGGACATTTCTTGCACTAGGGTCGCCTCTTTGAGATCCTGGTAATGAATTATCGACTCTATCTTCATAATCAGAGTTCTCACCATCACGGTCAATCAAGTCAATTGAAGTACCTGCATCAGTAATCTTGCTCGAGTTCAAGAGTTGTTGAGTACCATTCAAAGACATATTTTGAGAAACAGTAAATCTCTTTAACAACACTTCGGTATTTATATCATACATGCAAATAGAATTATTGTTACCAGCTGCAACTAAATTCAATCCATCAAACGAATAATTGATCGTAGTAAAATATTTGGACCTAGCAGAATTTTTGGCAGCGAATCTATCTTCTTGGTATCTCCCGCCGATAATGTCTCTCTTACCGTCGATCAAGTGTGACTGTTGAGCTTCTTCAATATCAAATATAGTGATATGACCATCTAATGTACTGACAGCCAATTCCTTGGAATCTGGTCTCATAGCCAAACTTAACGCATCACTTTGAATTTCGATAGGTTCAACCTTTTGTGACCTACCGAAAATATCCCAGACTCGTATAGTTTTATCCCAAGATGTTGATGCTAAAATGGAATTTTCATTACCAAATGCTAAACACGAAACTGGGCCCTCATGGCCTGCTAACGAGTCGAGTAATTGTGCTGTTTGTACTGACCATACGTAAATTTCAAATGTGTCTTGAGATCCGGCCACAATGACTTCACCACTGGGGTCAACTGCTAAAGTGTTAAATTGAACTCTTTCAGTCGCGGTGAATGTACGAAAATTTCTGAATCTTAATAAATCCCAGGCTCTGACAGTACCATCTAAAGATGAAGAAAACAACACATTACCTCTCTTGGCAAATTTAAGATCTGTTACTGCTGAAGCGTGTTCAGTGAAAGTCATCAAGCAAAATCCAGACACAATATCCCAAATCTTGATCTTACCATCATCAGATGCTGTTGCTATTCTTGACCCGTCAGGCGAATAGCACAATGAATTCATTGAGTCGAAATGACCTTGTTGCTTTAAAATGTAAGATTCTGATTGCCATTCATAGACCAATAATTGACCTAATTTGGCTGAACCAAATGCTAACCACTCTCCAGTTTTATTGATGCTAACGGTATCCACAGAGTTCTGACCCATACTCAACTGTTGTACCAAATTGAAATCGGGTAATTCATATATTCTGAACTCACCATTATAAAATCCAACTACTAACAAATTAGTTTTGCTGTTAAATGCTGCAGACCTGACCTTAGAATCGGCATGGAAAAAGTTTTTAGCAGTAATTCTCCAGCTCATCGGCTTTGAGTTTTCGTTATTTTCTGCTTCATCCTCATTATCACTTTCACTTTCACTATCGCTTGCATCACCGGGTTTTTCAGTGTATTCCCATCTGAACAATGCACCATCTTTACTTAATGTATAGATATTTTCCTGTGATTCGTCAAAGAATGCTTTAACCACATAGTCTCTGTGTCCAGCCATGGTCATTGCCACGTCCTTTTCTGATGACAGCAAGGAGAAAATTCTTGAAGTCATATCTTTGGAAGTCGAAATAAAAAACCTGGAATCATCAGACCATGTCACAGAAGTAACATCAGCATAATGGCCGGCGTAAACTCTGTGACGAACAAATGGAGCAAATTGTCTATCTTCAGTGAAATCGGGGGTTTTCCAAACCTGAATAAATCTGTTGCATGCTATAGCAAAGTATTGGCCATCGGGACTAAACTGTAAATCTTGTACTTTGTCTTTAAAGTTGAAATGGTGCAACACCGTTCTTGAAATAAAATTGACCAAAATCGCTCTTCCGTCCTCATCTACAGTCAACATAAGTGTTCCTTGTTTGTTCAACGCCACTCTTGCAATATTCTTTCTATGCTCATAGTTATATGTGAATGATTTATTGTTAATCAAGTCGAAACTAGTAACTCGATTTCCAACTGGACTCACCAATTTGGTGCCGTCGTCAGTGAAAATCAAGTTACCTTGTCTATAGACTGTTCCCAATAGGTTGGAAAACTTGAAATCAGACTTCATCAATGGCTTTCGTTGCTTTCAAATTGGATCTGTAAAGTAAGATTTTCACTATACTCATCCTCATCGGAAAAATTTGGTGTGCTTGTTTGTGTGCAGGTGTGATGTTATATTCTACTGTTATCAACCTCAACTTTTCAACCAAGGAAGCACAACATACATCCAGCAAGCATGAGTAATGTTTCCAATAGGGTGATGAGCATGAAGTTCATGCAAAAATCTAGCCCAAGTATTGAAAATACTGAAGAAAAACCCCAAACCCACACATCAAAAGATCAATCAGAATGGGTGTTACCCCAAACTTCAAAGTTGTTGCGTAAAAAGGTACCAGTTGTTCAGACAGTAGGATATTCGAGTATTAATTCATTTGCTTCCTTTGACGACGAAGATACACCACTTCCTACAAGACGAGTATTCGACGGGGAAGGCACAAATTTGTCCAAGGTACAATCAGGTAAACTGGAACTAGGTGCAAAACCAGAAGATGAAGTAAGTATTCAGTTGCATTCTCCACGATATTTTTACTAACACATACGCAGTCTAAGAAACCACAAATTGATGATTTGGAGTCTTTATGGAAAGATAATAAACCTACGAAAAAGTCCACAAAAAGAAAACTGGACAATGAAACTTCCAAAACGAAAAAGCGTAAAGCGAAATGATTGTATTCTCCAGTCATTCTATGATACTATTTCTTTGATTTCTTCGCATTCTTTGCATTCCCAGGTTTTTCATTTTTGTCTACAGCAAAGTGACCCTCAATCACGGCTTCTCTCGCAGCCGAATTGATGTGTTTAAATCTGTCAGGCCCCAAGTGGGTACCTCCAAACCATCTACTCACCACGACTACTACATTCCATGCATCCATCATCTAGAAAAGTTAGTATGGTAAATTATCCTCCGAACTTGTAGATATACATACTGTTAATAAATGCAAGAGTCTACCACCAGCAGCTGTTTCTCCGTCATCATCACAGTCCTGAAACTGAATTCCGCCTGGTTGTTGTATTCTCCAACTGGTGATGTTGTGTGTAGCACGAGCGATCTTTCTATCGCTTGTTAAAGTTTGTATGAACTCTTTGGCTTCATCTACTGATGTGCATTTTCGAGCAAATCCAATAAACGTTGAGCCTCGATCCACAACTGGCTGGGACTGGACCCAGCCCGCAGTATAATCTATTGTATGAGACTCACTACCACTTGAAGGTTTATTTGGCTTCGACAGATCACGCTCCTGGTCATTTTGCAAAGGCAATGGCGATGCCTGTGGGCTAGGCGATATACTCTTTTCGTCAACGGGTGGTTTAGAATGCTCCTCAGTAGCTTTACGCTCTAGATCATATTGTTGCAAATAATTTTCACATTCTGTAAGGAGCTCAAAAACACATACTATGCCTTTCATAAATACAGACTGCAAGCATTGACGAAATTGCAGTTCGATATAGTTTAAGTCTGTATAAGTAGTGGAATCATTGGATACTAACTGGATCAAATCAGGTATTTCGTCAGGATAAGCTGGAGGGAAGCTAAGTTGAATAGACAAATTGTCGTAGTTAGGAATATCAAAACTATAGATCTGATCGGCGATCTCAGTGCAACATTGAGGATAAATTGCATTTATAGCTTCTATTTCATCGTGTAATTCCTCGACAGTCATTTTTGACTTGTATTTATATTCATTAACGTCGAATGCGTTAATAAATTCTCGTACGAAGAAAAAAATCTAGTTGACGGGAATGGTAACTGCTCAAGAATTAAAAGAACAAGGCAACAAAGCATTCAGTGCGAACCAGTATACAAAGGCTGCGAAGATTTATCGAGATGCGATCAAGCTAGATGCTACAAATCCTGTACTATACTCCAACAGGGCCCAGTGTTTCATTAAGTTGGGTGATTATGATCGAGGGCTAAAGGACTGTAACTGTGGGATCAATTTAACCCCCGAACCTAAGTTATTGATCAAATTGTATTATCGAAAAGGTATTGCTCTAAAGAATTTGAATGAGCTTTCCAAAGCAGAATTTTGTTTCAATAAAGTCCTTCAGTTGGAACCCCATAACTCTTTGGCCAATAAAGAATTACAGGAAATTAATCAAAAGTTACACCAGTTAAAATCTGACGCAAATCCTACTCTTAAATGTAAATCAACGTCCTCTTCAAACTCCAAAGTTATCCCAATTCAACAAGTGCAAGTCCTCCCTGAGCAATTTGGCCAGTTATTGAAGTCAACCAACTCCAAACCAGCAATGAAGCCAATTGATACCACTGCTACAAATGTCTCTGAAAATGTAAAGAATGAAATTGAGGAACTATTCAGCACCAAACCTAACACCCCAAAAGCCAATACTCCTCCTACGGCATCTAAAGAATCTGAGTCTAATAAATCTACACTGCCGATGGCAGTCCTAATGGCCCTAAAATCATTGCCCCCAGCAAAAAAAATTCCAGGATACAACTTTGTTCTCAACATGACAGTTGATGATTGTGAGTCTGTGTTTGCCTCGTCAGGTGTTGACGTGGAATTCGTTGATTTTCTACTTGAAGCTGGTGCATTTAGTGTAGATAACAAAACTGTTGATAAGTGGGAAACAAAACTATTGGAAATTTTAGATACGTTATCGAAGTATGAAGGTTTTTCGTTGGCATTACTAATGTCTAACTCTTCTAACATTTCTAAAATTCAACGACATATTGAGCACACTTCTCTGCAATCAACATTTTTAGCATATAGTAGAATATTGAAAAATGCATGATATTCTCCATCTTCATATAAACTATACATTTATTTGAAAAAGTTGTAGGTCAACATATACAATCCACGCAAATCCTTTTTGTTGCCTTTAAAGTGACATCGGTTGGATCAAATCATAATCTTCTAAGATCTCTGGTGCATATAAATATAAATCTATTTCAAGCATGTCTTTCATGATAAATGGAAAAACGAAAATACAACTGAAAAGGATTATCGCAAATAAAAACATGGATGCATTTAAAATTACACGCATCACTCGATACTTTCGTTGCTTTCTAGTAAAACATGTAGGTCTTCTTTGCGTCGATGGTTTTAACCAAAATAACATTAACGAATGCCATTTGTCAGCATAGGGAATAAGAATCAATGGAAATTGGGCAATCAAAATAGCATGTCCAAGAAATACATCGGCAGTGAAATATGACAACTCTGTAATTTTACAAATAAATTCCCGGAACGGTTGTGTCAAGACTTTCCAACCAAGACCAGCCCAGACCCATTTCCCTGACCACCACGCTCTTGTCGACTTATCATGGTCAAACTCTTTCGAGAGAAACAAAATGTTTAGCAAAGTGAAAAACAGTTTTTGTAATGAAATGGAAGCTGCGAACCCCAATAATGTTTTTGAAAAATCCCATCTTTGTAAAAACCAGAGAATTTCGAAAAATACCACATGGTTCACAACTGAGAATGAGAGCACAATAAAGCTAATCACTGAAGGAAAGCCATGGAAAATAAATGTGATCGGTGGTCCAAGAAATATGGATACAACAAAAAACAAAACGAGTACCACAATGTTAATTCCAATAGGAACAAATGAAACAATCAATAATCTTAATAAGCTGTTCACTGGTAATGATCTACCTTCCTTGTTTTGAGAATTGGCAAATGTGTACGCAATGGTAATAACAAGAAGAATAATAAATTCTGAAAGGAAATATGTAGACAACAAGCTCAAAATAGATGGTTTGATATTGTTGACATATTTTACGTCAGTACTAGGTTCAAATTTCCGAATTTTGACTCCAACAAGTTTACTTCGTCTCAAACGTGTGTAACTTATCCACGAATTTACTGCCAGTTGACTTGTACCATTGTACAACCATTTCAAATATTTCCCGTAATCTAAAAAGAACTCGACAAATGAGAACTGATTGGGATTGAATAAGAAAGGGCAGATAACCAACCCAAATATGGTAATCCAAAAGTATAGAAGGTAATATTGCCACATTGATATGGACGCATACAAAATGAGTACTGCGGATATCGATCCAAAATACAAGCTTTCCGATGCATACCTGGAATATAAAACATTGAATGGAACCCTAACAGTCGCAAGACCCCTCCCTGTTGCAATATATTTAGCACCTCCCACTGCAATATCGCTTGACAAGGAGTTCGCATATAATCTACAAATGAAAACCTCGAACAACGGTGAAAACGACGCAAATTGTTTGCCTAGTCTACTGACCATTTTGTAAAAACCCCTTTCTGTCAACTCTTGTACACCTAAAGGAAGAAACGAAATCAAGAAGACAATGAATATCGATAAAATACATCTTTGAAGCCAATGTACAACAGGAACCAAATTATAGCAACCTAATGGTCTTCTTGGGTCTGTAATTGGTCTATTTTTGTCATATTCACAAATAGTTGCCCCATTTGTCAAGGCAGCTAAGTTTATTGCAACCAACAAAAGTAGTTTCAAAGATAAAATAATAATCACATTGTTCAAGTGAAAACCTGGATGAGCATAATAAAATGACAAAAATCTATCAAGTGGTAACTGAGTCCCTAAATAAAAGTATTCTCTAGAGATCATCTGTTCTCCCATTCCCGCACCAATTTTTGTTGTGAAGTTCAGTATGGATCCAAATCCTAAATCTCGTCCTTTGCCGCATTGGATGTACTCACATTGTTTGATACGACCTCCTCGGAGGAGAACATTCATCCCAGCGTATATATCCTCATTCAAATGTAAACCTTTTTGAGCTTTTGATACTCCACCTCTTGTTGTCATATAAATCGAATTCAAAAAATCTGGATGTCCATAATGCAACTTTCCTCCAACTTCAGCTAATGTTCGTGCAAATAAAGTTCCAAATGTTTGCTCTTTACCTGCCGCAACATCTCCTAAAATCCCAAAGTTTTCTGAAAATATATATTCCCTGGTCCCAACTATTGCGACTGGATAAGAATAATCTTTGTCTTTCAATTCATTGGAGTATGTGTCAGGAGGAAGTGAAGTCTCTTCAAATTCTGCAAGAATACTTCTTATTTTGAGACATTCTTCAATATAATTATCTTGGTTAGCATCGATTAACTGTATGTATTCACCTCTGCAAAACACTATGGAATGGTTTTGGTTATCAGATTTTCCATCACCCAATATTGGATCCCCTGACAACTTAATTCTATATTTTGGTCTCCTTGAACCATCGCTATTAATCGAGCATGTTCCATCAATCAAAACAGAATAATAGTTTATATTTCCAGTTTCTGATTCAATCTCTTCTTCAAGGTAACTAATTTGAAGTTCAGGATAAGCTCGAAGTAAGAATTCGGTATTCTCCATTTCTTCAGAATTGAATCTATTGTATCTTTGCATGGAAGTTACAATTCGAAATTTCCGATGGGCCATTACTGCTGCTGCTTCAAGTCTGTTTTCTTCGTCCAATATCTCATTCGATTCAGAATTCTCAACATCAAGTAATAACTTAATAGCTCTTGAATAATTCATGAATCCTGATATAGTTCGATATAAAGTTTGTGTCCTTAATGATGCCCATATTCGAGTTCTTAAAATATATTCTGGTGATGCAATTTTGAATCCAACTGATGCATAAGGTATATCACTTTGTTGTTTACCTGGTTGTTCAGTAATTGTCTCATCACTATCATATTCTTCTGCTAACATTTTTGTATCTTTGACAAAACATGACCACTCTAATGGGAAAAGCAGTTTTAAATACTCAAGCATAGTTACATGCGAAAGTTGGTCTTCCTCTCGAATTATTTCTTTAAGGGACAACATAATCTTTTCTGAATAATGTGGAATCAAGACAGTAAAACATGGAACACATTCGATTGCACCAATTTCTGGCATTGGTGTTGACAATGACTGGGCAAAGAACGTAATTCTTCTCTGTGCCTCTGATCGTTCATGAAATAATGCAGATTTTACAGATTGGTCTTCACAAGAGACAAAAAACAGTGGTTCACTTAAAACAGAACCTCCTTCCGAACCTGGAGCAATTATTTCCTTGTAAATAAGTTTGTGAACATGCTCCAACGATAATAGATGTTCTCTATACATTGATATTATGACTGAGTTCCAAACTTGAGAAACTAATACTTTTGCCTTTACTTTCTTTCCTCCTGAAGTTACTATAATCTTTGAATATATCCGCTTTGGAAGATTAGAAAAGATATTTCTCCAGGGAGTCCATATAGAAATGCCAACATAGAACGATCGGCCAACTGAGAAGATTGTATTCCAAATAATGTACCAAAGGTATGTATCAAGACAAAACAATACTAAGTCTGTCAAATAGATTAATATCATCAATATTAAACCTTGATAATAACAAAGTCTACTCCCAAACCATACTTCTCCGGCGCAAAATTCCAATTTCATTACGCTTAGCTCTCTAATCGGATCACGTAATGATAATGTTAAGAAAAAGTATGACTCCACAAACTTTGATATGAAAATTGCTATCCAGAGAGCGTAAGACGTTACTTTTGCTATTCCCTTTAAAGGATGAAAGTTTGCTGTGAACACTTTATTTGCAAAGACGTCATGTCTCTTAGTAGCCGACCTACTATCAAAAGATCTTCCTAACGGCTTGGTTGTTAGATATACAACTGAAAATATTGAAAATAGGAATTGGAATACTGATATTGTTAAGCCTGAAGTTGTCTGAACATCCAATGGATAAATAGAGAAGAGATAAATCGTCGGTCCCGTATTCAATATCAAGAATAACAATAGACCAATGGTACGTTTAAACAAGCCCTGCGCCCCAGCCCATTTACGTGGAACAAAAGTAAATTCAAAAATAGTTGACAATAATGAAACAATTGTTGCAAGAGTGCCCGCAATAGATAGAACAGTAAGTCTTGCTTGGTTTGTAGGTTGATTGTCTAGCGAAATTTTGTAATCTTTGCAATACAATGATGGTAAATTAAACATAGTGTATAACCAATATATTGCAATATGGATAATCCATACTCTGCTAAAATTAGTCACGACGTGGGACCATGACCTAGTTTCTTTAAAAGTTTTGTAAAAAGCTTTCTTCCAAAGTACTTCGTTAAGGCGTGGATACCTTTCATTTGGTGGAAGGTGCATTAACCTAGTCTTGTTGTCGCTTAAAACTAAACGTTCCAAACCTTGTCTGTGCCAGAAAAGTTGATTCATATCGTCGTAACCTATTGTTGCGCTATGATCTAATCTTTTATGTTGATAGTGACCATTTTTCAACGAATATGATTGGTTTCGATAAAATTCGTATAACGGGGTAATCGTATGCTCTAAAAAAGTACCGCAGTTTGATGACGCCAACGTGTCATTAGATGCTGAATAATAATAGTCATTGCAACATTTGAAAATAAAGCAAAGGCATTCAGGAAGAAAGCGGATGTTATTAGCTTCACCCCAACAAAGTAAATATAAGGCTAACTGGACAGTGCAGTCAGTGGGGGACAATTTTGTCATGTTTGCATACCATTGATTTTCTGCTTGCTCTAATGATAAAATAGATTTCTTCCTGGAACTTCTTGATGTGCGACCTATTTTAACATTTTTAAATCCAAAAGAGTCGTCAATATCAAGTTGGGCTGCAAAATACCACTTCTTAAAATTTGCATTAATCCCCCCAATATAATCGGCGTGTAACGTTCTCAATGCCTGCGATGGTGACATTCTCGAAGCCCTTGAATCCAACAATCGCAAAAGATAATCATACATATTTCTTGTACTATCCAATTGAAAACCAAACATGTCCATTAATTGAAGAAAAATTGACTCGATTTCATCTCGTTGAATAGGTAATTCGTGTTTGGAACTCCATTGTGGGTATGGATCATAGTAGTCGCAAAGGCTATCATTCTCTTCTAAGTTGTTCAGCTTAGCAATAGCATTATTGTTTGCACTCCATCTACTATAGTTATGACCTGAATTTCTTGCCTCGCTTACTGGGAACCAATTTGCATCATTCAAAGATTCTCGAGAACCTGAAAAAGTTAGAGATATTTTTCCACTAAGACAGGGTAAATCATACTAAATCCTGTAGTTGGCTTTTTGGGACTATTGGTGGACTCGTTTGTCCTGTTAGCCTGTAATATCGCCGTTTTTCTGAACATCAATCTACAACAGATAACAAAAAGAATATGTCGTAGCCGCCTGAATTTTGTTGCAAATTCGCACCCATATAAATCTATGCGGTGTGTACATTGACGGTTTATTGTGCAGGATGTTGCAACCACCATTACTACTAAAGATTGATTCATTGAATGTAATATTGGTTGTAGAAGAATAAACGAACTGTTTGTTTCCATAGTGAGGTTTATCAGTGTAAAAATGGATCGAATATCGCTTCAAATACTAAAACTAAAAATATACTCAAACTCAACGATGTGGATATATTGCAATTTATACCAGTACAAAGTAGGTTTTAGCCAACTTCCATGGTCTCATAAGACTAGGGTATCAAGTGGATAAATGTGCTCCTCTACTTCCAAGTTAGAATCTTCATTATCTTCATTATCTTGATTATCTTGGTTCCCGGCGTCAAAATCGTGCTCCACTCCGTTATAGGCTATTCTGTTGGGAGTTCTAAATTTGAGAAATAGAGAAGTTCGTGATATCTTATTTCGTGTGGAGAGGTCGATAATATGTTGTTTGACTTTTTCTGGTGTAACTCCCCTACTCAACAAGTTTGCAACCACTCCGGCAACTTGCGGTGACGACATTGATGTCCCTGACAAAATCCTGGGCTCAGATTCACTGTTGGCATCAACACTTGGGATTGATCGTCCTGGAGCAAATAAGTCAACACAGTATCCCCAATTAGTGAATGTAGTAAGAGAATCGTCGTAATCATCGATTGAACCAACAGTTATAGCCTTTGTTGCACTAGCTGGGCTCGTGTAGCAAGCATTCGAATTCTCATTTCCAGCAGCCACAACCATGACAAGTCCTGCGTCGAATGCTGCATCAATCACTTTATTCAAAGCTTTATTCTTGGGAGCACCAAGGGATAGATTAGCTACCCCCTTGTGATTACCACTAGTCATGTCTTTAACGGAAAACTCTATGGCAGAAATAATTGAACTTAATGATCCTATACCGAATTGGTCTAACGCTTTGACATTGACAATATTAACGTTTTTTGATACTCCATACTTCTCCGACCCAATCAACCCAGCAACATGGGTGCCATGGCCGTTGTAATCGTCGAGTCCTTCAGTTGTAAGGTCAATTCCATGTCTTGCTCTACCCTCAAATTGAGGATGCTCAATGTGAACTCCTGAATCAATGACATAAGCATTCACTCCAACCCCTGATGCTGTAATGTCGTAACTGTATTCAAAGTAGTCGCCTCTTAATTGTTTTCTTTGTGACACTCGAGCTAGATGTCTTGGAGCTTCTTCCACTAATACTTTCTCGGAAGCTTTAAAAATTACATCAGGAGTAACTTCGGAAATAAAGGGACAATCAGATAGCTTACTTGCAATTCCTTTGGAAAAATCACCAACAAATCCAGAGAGATTTCCAATTGAAAACGAATTTTTGACTGCAGATTTAAGCTTAAACTGGGGTTCAACAGTATTAATATAAGTGTAAACAGATTCTAGAGTCGTTGAACCATTTAAGAAAATAAGATATGGTAAACAATGAACAAAAGCATTCACATATATAAAGCAAAACAAACGAAACTTCATTTCATTGGCTTATTTCTTTAACTTGCTCTTTGTTTGTGTTAAGTTGGTTGCAAATGGCTGCAAAAAAAATTTTGTGCTGCATTGTGTGCACTACAGAAATTCAACATTAAACATAAAATTAGCAATATATACAAAAATAATTATTAGTTGTGGTCTAATTAGAAATCTAAAATCATTTCAAGGAGTTTAAGAACTTGGTTTTTTGATCTTCTGGAAGACCGGAAATAAATTCTTTCATTAATGACGCAGCATGTGCAGGGTTTTCACTTAAAGTCTTGTGAATATTTTGACGAATTGATTCGTATTTAAGTTCACCAATGTGGTTTTGTAATTTGGTATGATGTTGTTCAATCCAAGTGCATACCTTTTCATCGTCATCATAATCAACTGAAGGCATCCAACTCTTTAATCTAGCAACCTTTTCCAACTTTGTAGCAGATTTAACTTGTTCGCCAATTAATTTCAACAAGTATTCTTCGTTTAATCTACGACGTAAACGCCAGAAGAAGAAACGTCTGGCATCAGCCCATTTGATTTCCTTTCTGATAACACCTTTAGCTAACATACGTCCTGATCTATCATGTAAGTCAGCAAATTGGACAGAAATTTGAGCATAGATTGGTAACAATGCTTTTTCACGGGCGACAACCTTAGCTGAAATTGATGCATGTTCTTCTTGTGATAACGAAGTATCTGATAACTTTCTTTTCAATTCTGCGTATGTCTTGTCTAATCTCAGCATGGTTGCCAACAACTTATCTCTTCTGTATTTGATTCCAACCATACCTTCAGGTTCCAAGACACCAGCTCTAGAATCAACATCTGCGTACATTTCCATCATGTCGGAGTTGATGGTTGGATCAACAACAACCCATGAGCCACCTCTTAATTCCCCGGTTGGAGGAATGTAGGTAAAAATTGGTTGCTTGAAATCGACTAAAGCATCAACAATAAAAGAACCATATTTAAGAACTTCGTTATACATATCCCTTTGACCACCAGAGAAACCTCTCCAGTTAGCTAAAATCATTAACGGTAATTGTTCACCATTGTTGAAATCGTTAATGGCTTGTGCAGTCTTGAAAGCAGAGTTTGGATACCAAACTTGACCAGCTTCTTGAACCAAAAATTCGGTTGAGGCTGGATTAGCGGGATCAGCTGGGAACAAGTTGTCAACAGTTCTGGTTTCGACACCAATAACACCGATTGGAATACCACCAAGACGAGCTCTACCAACAACAACACCCTTGGCCCATCCGGACAATGTTTCTTGGAATGAATCCTTATCAAACAAACCTGACTCGAATTCACCGCCTTCAGTTGCTTTACCTTCAATCATCCATCTAACATCATATGGTTCATTCTTTGGTGGGTAGTATTCAATATCTCTGTCCCATGGATCTTCTGAATCCAAAATTGGAACAGGGACACCACGCGAAGCAGGAACATAAGACAACCATTCCATGATCTTTTCAACACCGGCTAAATCATCAGAGGCAGTTAAGTGTGACACACCATTTCTGTACATAATTTGTGTACCACCTAATTGCAAGTTGGATGAATAAACTTCTCTACCTAATAACTTGTTAATAGCTGGTGCACCTGTTAAAATGATTGGTTGACCTTCAATTTGAATAGCTCTTTGACCCAATCTGACCAAGTAGGCACCAATACCAACAGATCTACATGTTACCAAGGTGATTGTGAAAATATCCTTGTATGCTCTTGAGGTAGCACCTGCAATTAAACCAGAACCTTTAAGACATTCAACACCTAAACCATCCTCGTTACCGATAATAGAGGTGATAACGTGACGTTCTTCTCCATCTTCAACAATACGTTCGGTAGTCACAGCTTCGTTATGTCCATCCTTAGCAAGAGTCTTCTTGTCGTCGTTAGTCAAGTAAAGGTACTTGAACCCTTTGTCTGGAGATCCTTCAATATTCCAAGCGACCTTGAATAATGGAAGCAATTCTTCTGCGATACCGATTCTTGCACCTGAATTTGCAGACAAGTAAATTCTTGGAATACCAAGTTCTCTAGCAAGTTCAGTACATTTGTTGAAGAACTTGTCTTCTTCTGGACCAAAGGAACCGATCTTGTGAGTGATATCGTTGGCAACGATAATAAATTGACGACCGCGTGGATATTCAGGTGTTTTAGCGGTGACTCTAAAACCAACCATACCAATCTTGTTGCTACCTGGTTCTCTTTCGACAGCAGTCAAGTCTTCGTTCTCATCATAAATCAATTCCAAAGAAGTGAACATATCTTTTGGAACTTTCAGCTTTGAGTGTTTCTTCCATTGAGAGATAGTTGCTTGACGGAACAATTCGGGGAAATCGTAGACATAAGTAGTTCCCATATTGTGAGCCTTGTAACGCTTTGGTTGTAAGGATTCCTTTGCTGGATAAGGAGTTGAGATTGGTCTTAAGTGCATTGACCCTGGTTGACCAATTGATTTGAAAACCCATTCACCCTTTGGATTCTTGACTTCCATATACAACTCTGATTTAACAACGTAACCCGAGACATTGTTGATAAAAGCACGTAATGGGAATGTTGTTTTACTGGTTGGATCAGTACAAACGATTCTAATTTCAGCACCTGTAACACGTAATCTCCATAATCTTCTTCCAAACGTTTCCAAGAATGAACCAAATGCAGCTTCGACTTCATGGGCTTGGACATTAAATGAGTTTGAGAAGTTAATAAAAATATGATTCAAGTCAGAGTTAGAAGTATCAATAATTTCCAAAGCATCTAAAATGTCTGACATCAAACGGTTCGATTCAGAAATCAAATATTCAGAAATGTCAATATCTTCATGAATAACGCCGGTTCTCACAATACCTCTAGTAAAGTATCTCTTGTCAGATGGAGAGTTCTTACCAACAGCTTCATAAACGTGAATGTTTCTGTTGTCAGTAAAAATTGGCTTAATATCAAAGTTTGCTAATCTTCCTAACTCTAATTGGAAAGCTAATGCAGGTTCAATGTGACGAATAACCTTGTTTTCAACGTAATCTGGAGCATTGAAGGTGTAGTACGTAGGGTATGAACCAACAGTATCCGCAACAACAAATGTGATACGACGGACTGAAGCGACAACGAATTCTTCTTTGAACTCTTCAAGAATTTCATCAATTTTAGATAATATTTCTTGTTCACTGGAATATCCGTCAACGCTATTAACCACGATATTGAAAACGTTAGCAAACTCAGGTTTCTCACCTTTGGTCTCAAAAGAAATTGCATCGGTTGGTTGTAATTTTTCCAATCCAGCACTAATCATGTCATCAGCTTCATCTAAATGTTTACAAGGAACTAAAACCCCGGTTCTCGAAATTTGTTCCGATTTAGAGTCAATGACAAAAGACAAATCAGAAACAGAAGCAGCTCTGTTCATTGATGGAGCTTCAGTAGTCTTGCTTTCTGGTATTTGTTGGAATTTAGAGTCTGGTAATTGAAACTTCCATTCAATAATAGGCAATTTGTCATGGAAATGGTAGCTGATTGAGCTAACAGTATAAGCTCTGTAAGCTCTTCTTACATAAACTTCTGCAGCAGCAACACCCACCCATTCATCTGGAGCCATTAAAAATTGTGGTAAAACATCAAACACAGTATGCTTAGAATCCACGACTTCTTGGATAACTTCTAATTTTGGTTCTCTATGTTTGGCATATACTTCACCGTAAGATGTTTGTAATACAGCAGATCTTAAAATGTGTTCTAATTGGTCAGATCTTTCCTTAATGGAAGGTAAAGAACATTGAATTAAAATTTCTCTTGCCTTGATAGTGACTTTGGCGGTGAGTCTTGAATCCAATTCAACAATGTTTCTCAACGCAGCTCTAATTTGTGGTGCAACACTTGATGATTCTTGCAATAATGGTTGATATTCTTCCATAATTGCCAAAATCAAATTGTTTTTGGCACTAACTCTTGAGTGAGATAAACATTGGCTAATAACAGCATTCAAATCAGATTTATTTTCATCCCTGAGCTGCAAGATAACATCATCTTCTCTAACATTTTCCCCGACAAAAAGTTTTTCGACCTTGTAATATTGGTCAATCAAATCGGCAAAGAAAGCATATTCGTGTTCAACCAATCCGTCAGAGTATCTTGTAGCAATCTTTGTCAAAGGCTCCACGGTTGAAACAAAACCAATATCGGTCGATTCAGCTTGGGCTTTATTAATCAACTTCAATACTTGACGAGCAGGGAACTCAGCATTTCTTGCTTGCGCTTTTTCAATTAATGCTGCCATAGATTCATCCAACTTGGGTGGAAGTCTTGAGTGTAATGCAGAAACTTCCAAAGCCCATTCAGAGTATGGTAAGTCTTTTGTTCTCAAAACTGCAATTAAATTTTTCAAGGTAGAGTTCATAATCACTTGATTGTCATAACCATGCAAAATGTTGTTTAAGATACCAGCGTAAGCTCTAAATTTATGAACCGGTTTGGTACCTTGCACCATGGCATCTCCCAAGTCCGGTAAAGTTCCTTCGAAAGGTTTGGCATGTTTGACTTTAGATGGGTCATCTAACGCCAAAATCGATAAGATGTCACCGGCGTTAACTGTTGAACCTGGTTGTTTAATCAATTGGACAACCCCACTTTCTTGGGCGACTAACGGCATGCACATTTTCATGACTTCAACTTCAGCATAAGCTTGACCAGCATTGACATGTTCTCCACTTTCAACCAAATATTTAACTAGTTTACCTGGCGATGGAGTTCTCAATTGGGTTGGGTCATTTTCTGCTTCCAACAAGCAAGTCTTACCATTGACAGATAATCTTGTGGCTTCGGCTTCTTCTTTCCAGTAGACTGAGTGAGACTTACCGTCGATGGCTACCAATAAACCACCGTCAGATAATGGACGAACCCCAACAACACATCTGGAACCGTTTAAGAACAATGTATAAGATTCACTAGAAGACTTTGTAGCAGTGAATTTATATTTATATCCTTCGTAGATGAACTCAATTGGATAAATGGTTCTCAACAAGTTCTTGTTTGGAACTTGACCCTTTTCCAAAGATTGAATGTATTGACTTCTATCTTCTTCAGATAAAATATGTGCCTTAGTAGCTGCACCACAAACAACAGCAGTGATTGGATCTGGTCTTTCTGCAGTCAACTTCTTTGTGATCAATTCATCTAACCAACCGGTTGTGATTGTGTTATCTTCGAAATCTGGAGTTTCCAATAACTTGATCAAGTATTCAACAGTGGTTCTGAAGTCACCTCTAATGGACAATTCTTTCAAAGCAACAACCATGTGTTTTCTTGAAGTTTGACGGTTTTCACCGAAAGCGAAAATATGACCAAATTGGGAATCAGAAAATGAATGAATCGAGGATTGATTCGAGACAGAGAAGTAACCCCAAACGTTTGATGATGATCTGAAGTTCAACTCGTGTAAGTTACCACCTGAAGGCTTGAACCCTTCACCAGGATCTTCAGAAGTAATACGACAGGCAGTACAGTGACCCTTAGGAGTTGGTCTTCTTTGACTCACTAAAGAATTTGGAGATGTAAATTGGAAATCAATTTCGGTAGAAGTGTGAGGATCAACACCATATAAGGTTCTGATATCCCTAATTCTATGCATTGGAATACCCATAGCAATTTGAATTTGTGCTGCTGGTAAATTAACACCAGTGACCATTTCAGTTGTTGGGTGTTCGACTTGAAGTCTTGGGTTCAATTCCAAGAAATAGAACTTATCTTCATCGTGGGAATACAAGTATTCAACGGTACCAGCGGAAACATACCCGACTAATTTCCCTAATCTTACTGCGGCATCTTCCATCAAACGGAATGTGTCTTTATTAGCAATTGTTACTGGAGCTTCTTCGATAATTTTTTGATGTCTTCTTTGAACGGAACAATCTCTTCCAAACAACGAGATATTGGTACCGTATTGATCGGCCAATAATTGTACTTCTAAATGTCTAGCTGACCCGGCCAACTTCATGATGAAAATTGGAGAACCAGGAATTTCATTAGCAGCTTGATTGTATAATTGAATAAAGTCTTTTTCGTTGTCGACCTTTCTGATACCTTTACCACCACCACCTTCGGAGGCTTTGACCATGACTGGGAATCCGATTTGTTTAGCTTTTTCCAACCCATCTTCTGGAGAAGTAACACAACCTTTTGCGTAGATTTCGTCAGAAACTGAAACCAAGTTGGTCTCTGGGTCCAAGGTGACTTCATCAACACCAGTACCAGACCATGGAATACATGGGACTTTGGCATGTTGAGCCACAATAGTGGAGGAAATCTTATCACCTAATGATCTCATGGCAGAACCTGGGGGACCGATGAAGACGATTTTCTTTGGAGATGCAGCCAACATTTCTGGTAATAATGGGTTTTCAGAAGCATGACCCCAACCAGCCCAAACGGCATGAGCATTAGTTCTTTCAGCTATTTCTACGATTAGTTCGACATTAGCGTAATTATTATTATTAGTTCCACCGGGTACCTCGACGAACTGATCGGCCATTCTGATATATTCGGCATTTGCTTGCAAATCATCAGGTGTGGCCATTACAACAAACTGCACTGCTCTTTCGTCACCAAATGTTTCGTAGGCCCATTTTCTGACGGATCTAATTTCTTTGACAGCAGCAATACCGTTGTTTGCAATCAAAACCTTGGAAATAACAGTGTGACCTTGATTGAGCTTGACAAACTCGGTGATCTTGGAAGGCTCGGCTACATCTACCGAATTCAGCCCAAGAAAATGTGATGGTAGCTTCGAGTGTAACGTTTTATAATCGGTTGACATGGTGTAATATCGATAACTATTATGGAACGATGAAAATAAATACGAGAAACGATATGCACTGATTGATTTGTAATTTCTAGAAATGTTAGTAAACGTCACTTTGGTGCAATAAGCACTCATATAGTGTGAACTAGCCAGGATCTATTTCTGGCTTTACCCAGCATAAAGTTATTTGTGGGTGGAGAGAAAATATTGTCCACCGCGCTACTTCCACCCAACACTACTGACGCCGCCGTAGCGGAAGTGGCCGTTGCCGACAACGCGATGCGGGTGCGCTGTGCGACACAACAATCTTCTCCCAGTGCCCATCGAATGGAAAAGGCACAACGTCAATCGTTAACCTCCAGCTAGATCACTTGGTGCAAAGACGTTTGATGCCAATACATACAATAACCTCGTGATGTTTATAGTGTACAATAAATAATAATACAATCAATCGGTGAAAGTACTCTAGTGTCAATAATTCAATATCAACACAATTGATCAAATTCACACTATAAGACCACTGTTGCCAACACGGTTCTAAATATACTGTGGTGAAGATTCAATGTTGGTCTTATACTACGGCTACCAACGTATTAGTCTCCCAACATTTATTGTTGGCCCAATTTTTAACTGGTACATACAGGCGCGATGCTGTCGTCTTCTTGACATCACCGGACGTGGTAGCTTCGAAATAGAACCATACACTCTCGAACGACACAGGAACCCAGAAGGCGTGGTCTTAACTTTCCGTGGGATGCATCGGGTGCCATAACCCAATGTGGTTTATTCCGAAACGATCAGCAACGGAGTTATCCCTGAAGAACCATGGTCAGTTGATCTGTTGTGCTCATTTTGTACTCCTATCGAGGTAGTTCAACGTGCCATACCGTTTTGGTTACGGTTCCAGAATTTCTTTGTTGCACAAGGAGGCTCACTATGTTCACTACTTTGTTCACTACATCATGGTGCTTTAGTTGTTGGATCACGATCGGTTTGCGATGTATTGTGCTCGGATCCTGTGCTACTGGGTGTTTCATGTTACTTGAGCATTCGGTTACAATGCGCTTTGTCGGCTATAGGTTGGTATCATTTCCACAATCTCCGGATCCTGTAGTACTGTACTGTTGTGCTTCCGTCATAAAGTTGCATCTCAAACTACCGTTTTGGTTTTCCAGATACAGTACTAGGCTTGCTTTCAACCCTACACATTATAATGTTGCACCCAGTTTGCGATCCCTAATACTTGTTTAGACTCGCTTCACCCAAATGCTCTTTGTCTGGTTCAACTCGTGGTGTACGGCTGTGGTGTCTATCGGATGAGAAGCTCCCAGCTGCATCATGTCTCTTGTAGATAGCTTCTGTTGACTGGTTCGAGGCTGATACTTACTAAATTTCACATCACCTATTACCGTTTAACTCTTCACTGCCACAACTTCACCTTTAACCCTATCAGAAACTTATCCCTTTTGTTGGCACTCTTTTGTCGTAATTTTCTTGTTAATGCATCTTATCGTACTTTCGGATAATCTTATCCAAGGGGTTGCATCCCACTTCTTCAGTTATTTTCTTGATATCGACTTTTGGTGGGGCATTCCACTTCCCTGTTACCGACAATGCTGCTTTCCTTTGCATTTTGAATTTCAATTATACTCTACTCTTTGGGTATATGGTTACTTTCTACTCTACCTACATGTCTATCGTAATAATTAGTGATTCCCTGTTGCTCTATAAAGGTTCCTGGACACACTTGTATCCCCCAACGACGTTTATCCATGTACAAATAAATTATAATAACGGTTGGAACTTTGGTAATATTGGTGGAGGTGATATTTCGTCGTTGGGCATATACCCATTATGTTCGTATAATTGAGGTCTAGGCGGTGGTAAGATAATTTTTCCATTAGTGGAGGTATGGTTGGGAATGATTGTTGAGGTTAACTGGTATATTGGGATGGCCTTCGATCCTTGTGTGAATACTTCGAGCTCGATGATCTCACTATTTTTAAAGATTCTTTCTAAGTCGTAGTCTGTAGTTATTAGTTCGCCGCTTTTATTTCTCAATCCAAGGATACTGTTGATACCAGTCAAGTTGAATACAGACTTTGCATTTTCAATCATTTCAATATACCTTGGATATGAGTAGTTCTTTGTAGGGTACGAGAATTCGACCACTTGCGATAGAAATCGCAAAAAAACCTTCTTGTACGTAGAGTCGTGGTCAATTATTGGTGGCTTTGATATGACAATTTCAGGTGATATGCTTCTCACCGGTAATAACTGGTTTAATGGTGACGTTTGCGGGTGAATTGATGGGGATTTTGATGCTGTTGCTGCCGGTATAATTGGTGGGACCGCCGATTGTTGCACCAAGTTGGATGCTTCTGCTAATGAGTTCAATGAGTTCGTCGGCAGCCTATCCGCATGTTTGGCTAGAAAATTGTATGGACTCGAATTTTTAGCAATCATTGGATAGTCGTTAAACACGTTAATATACACCAACTCACAGAATGGGAACATCACTGTTTCAAACCCAAAGTCTTTGGTGCATCCTCCTAATAATGTGTATAACGAGATCAACGCTATTTCGTCGGTGACCATTTGAGTTGTTGAAGGGTCTAATGACCTAAAAATTTTTGCAAGATATGTTTGACTTGATAGTTTAGTTCTCAAGTACAGAATGGAATTGGTTTGAACGTTTTGGAACGATTTTTCAAAAACGTACGCAATACAACTTGAAATAATCAGTTTGCCCAATTCTTGAAGATTCTCCAGTTTTTTGGACACTGATTCAGCACAAGATTTTGATTTCTCGATATGGTTGATTAAAATTTTCTTCACAGTTACAATATCGTTAAATGGAGATACCGGAGCTGATTGTGATATTTGCAAATGAGAAATAGACGGAAGATGGCCCACTCGTGGTTTTATCATCGAATTGATGGTTTCTTTGGCATGGTCGCTAGATGATATTTGTTTTGATTTTGGATAATTTAAGTCGTACACATCATCGTGGTCGTCGGTGATATGAGCAATTTCTGATATAAACTTGGTGTTTGACCTTGTAGAATTGTTTGTAGTTGATACATTATCGTGAGTTTCTGTATTTGAGTTGCTCTCCGGAGGTGATTGGGATGTCTTCGCCCTTTTCACGTCACCTTTCTTCGCTTTTGAAGACCTCTTTCTATTTCTTCTTACCGACTGTACTGCTGCTCGCACCAACTTATCAAAGTCTCCGATGTATTCGTCAGGGTAATTAAACTCTTTACGCAATGACTCAGCAACGTGTTTAATGCTCTGTTCTTGTTCACTTGCTTTCCGAGACGAAAGATCTAAAGTATCAATTAACTCTAGTCGCCGAGCCGAGAACCGTTTCCACAATCGCTCATCCAAGAAGTTTAGCTTGGTCCTGATAGCATACGTCACTCCTAGACGTTTGGAATGATCGCCATCAGACATAGTTTCACGGTAAAAAGAATGTCCAATACTTGTTTATGGTGACTCAAGTAAATGATGACTATGAATCAAAAAGTTCTCATCGGCACAAATCTCCGCGTAGTCACACTAGCAAATCTTAAAAATACCGCGATTAAGTCGATTTACGAATAATCGGACAAAGCCTTACCAATTCCTCCTACGACTGTCGCTACGATACAGTAAACACTTAGTCTGAATTGTTTTGATAGAGACAATTAGATCCAAAAATAAAGTTTACCATTACATAACAATCTACGAGATGGTGCACAATCACACTCAAAGAGGGGACGGAATAACCCAAGGAGAGATTTATTCGGTAGATTTGTTCCAACCATGTGATACGGTGAGGTGTTTAGGTGTGTGTGTTTCAGATATATGAGAATTACGAGTCTTGCTGAATGGTTCACTAGACATAAGCCATTGGCCTTGACATCTAACAAAATTTTGGGCTGCGGAAAGATTTGTTTATTCCCGAGTTTCTACAGTAGCAGTAACATGCCGTTATATAACACACAACGGCAGTATTACAATGGCTGCAACTATCGTTGACGAAGATACCTGGAGGACTCAGTTGCACTTCATTTATGGTGTGGTCAGCAAAATTTCATTATTGGAATTTCACGTTGTCACCTTCGTTGGTTTACTTGTGTTCCGTACTCTGTGGTTCGTAAATGGGAGAAAAGGTCAGGGTCGAGCCACGACTCATGACTCTGACTCGTATGGCACACAAACTTTTCTCTTGTCTACATAATAGGGTGAAGACACCTCGGTGTATTTGATTAAAGATCCCGCGTTTGAAAAGTTGATTTATTTGGCTGCAAGGCATTTCTCTAAATCCGTGTTGCAAATGGGGCAATTTGACCTCCTAATTTATGGTAATATGTTCGGAAATACGATGGGTACTGTACATAGTACTTCCGAGGTATACCCAGGGGTATTTTCGAGGCCTCGTAACTCGCTTTGCACCCACATACAGTCTTCACCCGCAAAACTTCTATTCAACCGTTAGAAATTCATATCAACAGTTGTATGGCGTACAATGTGAACGTGTGAGTGTTGCTGAGGATAGGACTAGCAAAAAACCACGTTTCCGTGACTCTCACACTGAGGTGAGTCACTAAAAAAAAAATTTTCAATTCTGACTCATCCGAATTAGGTAATTGGAAATTAGCCGCGATTGGTTATCTCGACGACCAGTATAAATAGTGAGATGTGGGCGACCACTGGGAAAAGTTTTTTATAATTCTTCATTGTAAATTTTAATAGAGAAAAGATATGTCCAAAGGAAAAGTTTGTTTAGCATACTCTGGTGGTTTAGATACCTCAGTCATTTTAGCTTGGTTATTGGAACAAGGTTATGAAGTCATTGCATTCTTGGCCAACATTGGTCAAGAAGAAGACTTTGAAGAAGCCGAAAGAAAGGCTTTGGCTATTGGTGCCACTAAGTTCGTTGTTGTTGATGTCAGAAAGCAATTCGTTGAAAACGTTTGTTTCCCAGCTATTCAAGCCAACGCTATCTATGAAAACGTATACTTGTTGGGTACTTCCTTAGCTAGACCAGTTATTGCTCAAGCTCAAATTCAAGTTGCTGAAGAAAACGGGTGTTTTGCTGTTTCCCATGGTTGTACCGGTAAAGGTAATGATCAAGTCAGATTTGAATTATCGTTCTACGCCTTGAAACCAGACGTTGTCGTCATTGCTCCTTGGAGAGACCCAGAATTTTTCAACAGATTCGCTGGTAGAAAGGATTTGTTAGACTATGCTGAATCCAAAAACATTCCAGTTGCTCAAACTAAAGCCAAACCATGGTCTACTGATGAAAACTTGGCTCACATTTCATTCGAAGCCGGTATTTTGGAAAACCCAGACACCACTCCACCAAAGGATATGTGGAAATTGACCACTGACCCAACTGATGCTCCAGATAAGCCAGAAGAATTCTCAGTTGTGTTTGAAAAAGGTTTACCAACCAAGTTGATTCTTGATGGTGGTAAGAAGATTGTCACTGACCCAGTTGAATTATTCATTGAAGCTAACTCTTTGGCTAGAAGAAACGGTGTTGGTAGAATTGACATTGTTGAAAACAGATTCATTGGTATCAAATCTAGAGGTTGTTACGAAACTCCAGGTTTAACCATTTTAAGAAACACCCATATTGATTTGGAAGGTTTAACTTTGGACAGAGAAGTTAGAGCTTTAAGAGATCAATTCGTTACTGTATCTTATGCTAAACAATTGTACAATGGTATGTACTTTACTCCAGAATGTGAATACGTCAGATCAATGATCCCTCCTTCACAAAAAACTGTTAATGGTGTTGTTAGAGCTTCTGCTTACAAAGGTAGCGTCACCATCTTGGGTAGATCTTCCGACACCGAAAAGTTATACGATGAAACTGAATCTTCTATGGATGAATTGACTGGTTTCTCCCCAGAAGACACTTCTGGTTTCATTGCTGTTCAAGCCATCAGAATCAAGAAATACGGTGAAGCTGCTAGAGAAAAGGGTCAACATTTAACTTTATAAGATGATTAGTCAAGTAATTTTCATTTAATCAGGATTAAATTAATTGTATATATAGATAAATAATAAAACGTTTAGAATAAATTTACTATGGTATCAATCGTACATACGAAGCAATGGATCGTCTTCAAATAGAGTATCATCAAAAATATATCTCTCACCAACTAACTCCTTCACAATGATCATTATTTCATCTAACCTTTCATAGATTATGTGAACTAATAATAATGCAACAATCTTTAGTTGGCCATCATCACTAAAGTACTTTTTGTAATTCAAGTTTTGAATAATAGACTCGCCAAATCTTTCATCGGTTTCGTCATCACGTTTGGTTTCAACTTCGGCACCCTTTTCGTCACTTGAGTGGTCGCATTTTGCATTATTATGTGGACCATAGTATCTTTCATTCAAGGAAATCCGGTTGATTTCCCATTGCGACATCAAGGAATTATAATGTTTGATCGTTAAACTAGCCTCGGTGATCTGTGGTAATGGTTTTTTGTAATATAATGAATCAGAAACCATATGAATGATTGAAAATAAATTGGCTGTGAAGTCTGCATCCGACCATGCGAGTCTCCGTAGTAGAGTTGGCATCTCGTCCGTATCCTCAATACGATTGAATATGTTGTATAAAATAAAGTATAACAGCAATAGATCTGTTATACAAGCTTGTAGTTTAGTGAACCTTGCCTCTGGCCAATATCCAGAAAGGGGGATTTCGTGTTGCAAAGCAACAACCAATTGAGAAATACCCCCGAGGTCAATGGACAACTTTCTAAACTTCTCGTTGATTTGATCATGTCTTTCGAGGATACGAATCGAATGATTCGCAAATCTCAAGTTGGCGAATCTTGCCACTTGACAATGAATACTTCCAATTTCTGCAATGGCACCGGCCAAAATGCCCCGAAGTTCTGTTTTACTAGTCTTTGGTTTTGGAAATATACATGCAAATGAACCAACTATCAACCCGATCATGACTCCAACTAACCTCGTTAAAGCAACTCTCCATCCACCTCCAATATTGGCTAGCTTATTGTATTTTGAATCGACCCAACTTGTTCCCAAAACCAAGGCTGTAGTGACCGAAAAAAGAATTTGCGGTACTAATGATAAATGCACCGAGAAGTGGCGGTAATATGATAAAAAAGCGTACAACACTCCTGAAACGGCACAGTATCCATAATAATTACCGTGACCACTTCCTGTGGATATATACCAACCAATACCACCAAGAAGGCATCCAAAAAGTGTGTACATTAACTTTGCTCCAAAAACGTATATAGTTTGTCCAGTAGTTTCTGCAGTTGAAACTCCAGTCATAATCACCAACCAAATAAGTCTCCATGAGAAATACCAATTTGATGTGGTCCGACAAAAGTAAGGTATTGCTGAAACGCAAACTAATCCACCTGATCTTATCCAAAACCAAACATGTCCATTGTACAACCACTTATATACCTTCAAAAGTTTTGATCCAAATCTTTGATAGCCGGTGGCAGGAGGTAACGAATCAGGGTTTCTTCTATTTTCAAGATCACTAAAGTCCAGTATGACATCACTTGGGTATTCCTTATCATAGAAAGATTGTGCCTTGGCCCTCATGGTGGATGTAAAATAGTGTATTACGGAAGGTGTTGGACGTCTCTCATCAATGGATAAAAACAAATCAATAATTCTGAGTATATGCTTACAATTTGTTTTAGCAAAATGCAAAAACAAAGTCGTTTGTGTTATAAGATTGAGAAATGCTTCATTTTGAATTTTGGCAGTTTTGAATAAGGTTTCCAATTTTTCGTGATCATCTAGATTTTCCAATTCAGATTCCAATCTTGCTTTCAAAGAAATTATTTTTTGGTTGCACTCCTGTTGCTTGGCTTGATGCTTTTTGAAAGAGCTAGGAATAAAGTAGGCATACGTTCTAAACTGGTTAGCTGCTTCTAACCATTCAGTAATCCCCACTAATCCCGCTAAATTTGCTTCAAGTATAGGTGAGAAGTTCTTATTAATAAATGATGCAATATAATCCAAATCAGACAACGTTACCCTATCTTCAGGATTTATAGTTGCTATTCTTTTTTTGAGTATGTTGATTCTTCTATTATTCTCAAATGCTCCCACTGATCTATAGCTATCGTGAATGGTAGATATAACTTTTCGATCAGCCATACTAGCAGTTGTGGAAGCAATTGAGCCTCTTCTACCAAAATTTGTGAATGAATTAGATGCAAATTGTTTCCGCTCCTGGAAAAGTCTATAGAAGTATTCGTAGCCTCCGGCTGTTCCAACGAAGCCTTTAAGCAACGATCTAAATTCTCCCGCATCACCGAGATCAAATCTACTGATGGCTACTTCTAATTGCATTATGCTTGCAAGAAATTCACCTGTGGCAACATTACCCTTGGTATCTGCTACTTCTTTCGCGTATTTCATATAATTCGTGAACCCTGGAGCCGATGGTTTGCATGTTTGAATAAATCGAAGGTTATTCTCGGCTGCTTGCGTCAAACCTTTGAATACTCTATTGGAAACTGCAAAATACTGGAAACTCGAAGTTACTGGATAAATAATAGCTGCTAAAAGAGTTTTTAATGCAAATGCAAACCCCATGGGTTTTATGATTGCCAACCCAAGACTTGTCGGATCGAAGAATGGAATGAACACACCATAACAGCAATTGATAATTAACGAAATAACAGAAGTGATGAATCCAAGCCGGATCAATCTATGTAACTTTTCAGTGAGACCAAACAAGGTAAACCCGATGATGATTGCAAAAATATAAATAACCGTGGTCTTGGTTTCTAAAAATTTCCCTGTAAAAATAACATTCATAACACAATTATTGAACTCTACTCCAGCAGATGGCCCCATTGAACAGTATCCATCCTTCATTATGATTTCAACGATTTCTTCCTTGGTTGGATAGCCACGAATTGCATGGGTAATTTTCATGGCAATAATCCCTACTAACCATCCGGCTACAGCGTAAAACATACAGATAAAACTGGAAATAAAGTTTGTGGTTACCAGTGAACCACCAGCAACAGCAATAAATCCCATAATTTGCATCAAGTATGCCGCATTACCGATCCAATGACTCGTTCTTGGAACAACACTCAAAATTACTCCAACCCAGATCTGAAGCCAGGTTCGTATCACCACCTGAAACGATTTGTAGTCCATGAAATCAAGAATGTAACCTGGACGTAAAACAGCACTGACTTTACGCCATAGTGGTTTAGTTCTCGCCAACAGCTCAATCTCGGGATCGCTAGCATCGTTAGGATCGTACACGTTGTACAATGGTTTTTCTCCATCGTCACAATCGGAACCTTCGTTTGAACCCTCGTATGGTTGTACAGGGTCAGACGGTCCATATACTACAGGGTTGCCTGACTCCACACTTTCGGAATACAAGGATTCGCTAGACATTTGGACCGATTCTATTGACGACCAGTTGTAATTGAAACTGGTCCCTCAAATTGTAAATGTAGTTATTTTGGCTAATGTTCCCTTTTTAGTGGAAGTTTGAACCCCGGCTGAGTTTGACGTTTATTCTGCAAAACTGCTTATATTACGGATTCGTAGCTCGCATGTATCGGCAATAAAATTAAGGTCAGCACGGCTCAGGCGCGGCTTTCGCGCTTAATGTGTTTGTTGTGCACATTTGCGGTGGTAATACCGGTTAACCATATGTCCAACTTGCCCAAGTAGCCGGTGATGTCCTTGCCTAACAAATCAGAAGGAATGCTCCGCCTGGCAACTTGGTTTGCTTTGCTTGTATGCAAGTGTGCCTTCAAATGATCAATGAGGGCTTGTAGGATATCGTACCTATTTGTTGGGGGTTCATTGTTGGTATCTGAAGAATACTCATCTTGGTGGTTATAATAATACCAGCTGGTATACCATAGGACTTTGTTGAACATTGGAAACCTAAATATTTGTGGGACTTTAGTAGCCTTTTCAATTTGCGCAATTTTCAACTGCATTTGGAGATCGTTAATTGTGATGTAGTTACCTCCAATTACTATGGAATCCTCGGGTGTATGGACGCAATGAATCCATCCACTCGGTATCATGAAGAGGTCTCCCGCATTTAGCGTCACTTTGAACCCGCCTGTCGGTGATATCTTTTTTCTATTGACAAATTTGGAGTATTTGCCGAACCAGATGTAGTTCTGTTCCGGTTCTAAGCACCACGACTCATATAACTGCAAATTGTCTTCTGTCGGCGGGTACATCAAGAACGTTTTACTCCCAGAACAAACTGTATAATACACCGAAGTTCCGCCAAAGTCAATGTGAAAATCAGTAAACGAATCTTTAACCGACATTAAACAATACTTTGTAATCTGAGGTCTTTCCTGGCCATCGTGGGTGCTCCACACTTTATCTACCAAGTCTACTTCTCTGACATACCTGGGACGAGTAAATTGTTTTCCAAGGTCATCGTAAGAAGATATCTCTAGAGAAATGACGTTTCTGATACGATCTCGCAACGCCAGAGGCGTCTTGAAGTAATCTCTCCATTGGCCCATGTTCCATCTTGGCTTCACGCCCTGTTGGGTTAGCACGTCCATCACCACAACTGGTGCATCGTCACCCACACGATCGGTTATGTAGTCTATTGTGAACTTGTGCTTTTCTGTGGGCAAAGCCATGCCGTTTTTCTTTACATCAGCGTTCGGTAACAAGATCGGCTTCTTCATGCGAGACAGAAATGCCAATTCCTTCGACATCTCATCGGCAACAATGATGTAGTGATTTGATTTCGTCAAATCAGCAACTGCTGCAAAATCCTGAAACTCTGTCAAATGAGGGTGCTGGGTCTTATCAACGGCGTAGGCTTCACCCGAATCGAGGGCTACGTAGTCAATCAGCGTACGCTGGCGTTTACTCTTTCTTTTGAGAACAGACTGGCCATGCTTCCTACTACACTTGTCGCAATGGTACGAATGCAAGTTCTCTTCAATCTCTGGCGCCAAATTAAGACAAATACTGTGAAACCACTGGCTACACTTGGTGCATTGGATCCATTTGATGCACTGAACACGTCCCTGGTCTTCTAGCGAATTTTCCACGCATATTGGACAAATATCGAGAACATTCATTTCGGGTTTACTTTTGTGCGTTCTCTTGCTCACTCGTAAGACTTTATACTACATAGTATCGCATCAACCGTTGTATACCGTTTTTACATACCGCTATTTGAGGTGTTGCAGTCGTATAGAACTCACAATACAATACATACTATTTGAGTGGAAATGACACCGTTTATGAAATCGGTGGGAGCTGGATATGGTCCCTTCTGTGCCATGGCCAGTCGATCACCCATCGTGGTCAGTAGTGCCCGATCCGTTGGCTTTGGTTCGTGGAGATCGCTTCGGTCTTCCTCTGGGTTGCGTCAACATCAAGCCAGTAGTAGTTCTGGTGAAGAAGAATATCTCGACGAATACAAGATCAGAAGTCTACTTGAAGTGCCCATTGAATACTATAGCACCAAGAAAATCCCCAAGTTGTCAATACAGGCGTTGTTCAAGCAGTCAGAGACGCTTTCGTCGGCAAACATCAAGGACAATGCCATGGTGTGTTTGGAACGATTACTCATCTTCACTGCGGTTTCGTTGAAGAAGTTTAGAAACCTCCCATATCTAGTGGTGTTAAACCCTGCCATTTCCGAGTCTTACAACATGTACTTGAAATCAATGTCGCTTTTGCTAACAGCAACAGCAAACTTGCCTACTAACTTGCAAGAGAATAAAGAGTTTACCGATCGTTTCATCAATCAGTTTCTCGAGTTGCATGTCGACTCTTTACCGAGTCTTTCTAAGGGGTTCAATGAGGTTTCCCATTTGCTTCCCGAAAATAAAGTCAAATCGTTTTTGAACCACCATTTGCAAGAAAGAATTATCATGAGGTTAGTGGCCCATCAGCATTCACAATTATCAGAGACTTTGTGCAACCCTGAAAAATTCGTACCAGGTAGCAAATACAACGGTACGGTCCAACCATTGGATATTACCAGTGTGGTGAAGAAGAGTGCAGATTTGGTGAACCACATTTTCTTCTTGAAATACGACCAGACAATCCCCATCACTATCGAATGCGACTCTGACGTCGTTTTCCCATACGTTGAGTACCATCTTGACTATATTTTATCTGAGCTCTTCAAGAACAGTTTTAGGTCTCATGTAGAAAACCGTATTAAGGAGCCAGTTCACATCACTATCGTCAACACTGGAAAGACGTTACAAATGAGAATAAGAGACCATGGCCACGGTATTCCTGAAAAGGTGATGAAGTACATTTTTGACTACTCGTTCACCACGTTTGACGACGATGAGGGCGATAGCTACAAGACTTTAAATGCACCTCCTGGTGAGGCAGCAAATGTGGTGGCAGGAATGGGATATGGCCTACCATTGCTGCAGAATTACGTGCAGTGTTTCAATAACACCACTACCACCCAAGACGTTCCAAAAGGGCTGTTGTCATTACAAACATATCCAGGTCTCGGCACAGATATCTACTTGAAACTAGCAATCTAAACCACAAATGACGTGAGTACCAATTACAAAATAAAAAAACCACAAACGAGGCTCAATACAACACTTACAAAACTTGGCAAACACATTCGGAGATATCAAAGACATTCCGATGTCGACATTAGACTATTTAGTTCTTTTTACTATTTATAAATTCATGTAAAGTTCATGTACAGAATTCCAAGGAAATTTGGTAGTGATTTCCAGGACAGAATCTCTTTTTCTTCACATAGCTGAAATTGGTATATTGCAGAGTAATTGACTGCAAGTTGGAGTAGTAGTTGATAGTAGCGAGCGTTATTGACGAAAGTAGTCTTTTGAACGGTCGAAATTGGTGTTGGTGTCAATTTTCTATTGCTTGTGCCACTTGGATGGGAGGTTGCTAGTGTAATTTGTGGACACAAACCGACGGTATTTGTTTGTTTTTGATTTGATTTGAACCTTGTTACATTATTGAATACAATCTACGGTACACCACGTTGTTTTGTCACATTTTATGTCCCGTACTTTCGATTCATTTTGGAACTATGACGAGCGCCAAACGAGTGAAACCGATTTCATTCCCGAGACGTCTTTCCAGAGCTACGACGAGGTAGCAGAGTCCACACTAGACTCTGAATTGGCGACTGTTTTCATCATAAGCGATGCTAATGAGGTGAACGAGAACTTCTCCATAGTTATCAAATGCATCCTAGACAATATCTACATGAATGATGACGAAGAATTGGTAGAATCGCAAAGGACATATCACAACATATCACAGTATGCACTTAAGTTGTTGACATCCAATTTGTTCACCAAGAATTTCCAGTTTTGCATTGGTAAAATCTTGTCTCTATTACAAGCATTTACACAAATAACAGAGCACAAAGCGGACACCACCGTGGAGGACAAGATTTCGTATCAGGGAGAATGTCTAAAAGAATTTTTGTGTATTACGTTGTTACTTTTGCTAAAGCTTCAAAACTCAAATTCCGCAATCTTACAGGAAAAGTCAGATATGAGCAAGACACAAGTCTATGAGGCATTGAGGAAATTTGAGTTTGTGAAAATTATGTCAAGTTTCATTTCGGCCCATATTATAGCTTCAGAGAATAGAAAAACCCCGTTTGTTCTTATAAAATTTAGCTGTGATATCATTTTCGAATACTTGTACCATCGTGAGGTGCTTTGTGATTCTGAACTTAAGGACTTGAAGGCCACCAATCTCATTTCTACCATTGCTGGCCATATTTTGTCTGAAGATATATGCAGCAGTTATGAAGTCGATAATGATACTTTTGATGATGAAAGGAAGTTGGTGATATACGAACTTTTCAAATTATTACTATTAATCAACGAACAGTTTCTCATGAAAGCTTACACATGTGGGGAGGAAAACGAAGTTTTCAAACATTTAACGGTAGATGAAGATGGCAACTCAAACAACAGTAGGTTAGTGCGGTACATTAACTTATCCATTTACCACTTAAATCGAGAAGAATCCCAAATCATCAAAATACTAATTTTGAAATTTTTATACTTGGTATTTACAAAGGAAAACACAAAGAAATTGGTTTACCTTAATGATTTGAAAATTCTCGTGGACATTGTTATTCGAGAATTGAATAACTTGGAGTATAATTTAGTCGATGATACCAGAATCCTAGTTATCGACTACTTGAGAGTTATGTACCCAATGCTAATCAATTCTCAATTGCCTGACATTTACTGGTATAAAAATGATGAAATCTTGAAGGTATTAGGGAGCTTGGCTAGCTCAATTGATAGCAATTCTAGTTTTGATGAAAATAAGAGAGAGCAAGAAGATGTCATTTCCAAACTAGCAATCAAATGTATGAAGGTTCCTTGGTTGAAATCCAAAAAGTCAAGTTCATCCTTACAGTTAACTAGAACAAATTCATCTAACGGCTCCAGTACGGATATTTCGGATATTGGTGCAGCATTCACTAGAATTGCATCTGTCCGTACTTCCACCAGAGCAGACTATCATCGCCAGACCACGAGTCATAATCTAAAACTTGATAACAAGGGTGATTCACAGCTGCAATCTAACATTTTTCGGGAAAACAACAATAATGTGTTTTTAAGAGGTGTGGAGTCTTTATCGATAAATGACGAGTCGAGTCATTGCTTGTCCAAATTGCCGGAGCAACCTCTTGGAAAGAATAGAAATATTTTGGATTTGCCAACAGAATACATGAATTCGAAACCCTTACCCGAACTTCCGGACATCCCACTTCCCGAAAGAAAAAGAAACGGTTTATACTCTCACAATGGCTCGTCTACATCATCGATTAACTCGTTATCACTGTTGGTACAGAAATCAATGAAGAAACAAGCTCCTCCTCCGCCCCCAGTTGCACCATATTCAACCAGCTCTCCGTCAGCATCTGCTAATTGTACACCACCACCTCCACCGCCCCCTAGACGCCGGCGTCTTTGATGGTGTTGACTTGCCGGCTGTAAAACTACAAACATATTTAATACTCAAAATACATGACATTTGTTATATCACCGACCTGCTCTATAAACTAAATTACATTGAAATATCCCCTTTGAAAGTCAAAACGTCGTCAAATCTCAATCCATTGACTTCCGTTCTTGTGTATGTGTCCAATTCATTTTGGATGGACTCTTCTGTTTCGTAATCACCAAAATCACTTGATGCCACTAGTATTAATCCTCTAGAACGGATCAATGGTATTAGTTTTGGAACCAAGTCCAATAAATGGATCGAGGTAATCAACCCGATTAAGTTGTTACTTATGGAAAAGTTTACAGCTTCTTTGATTGATCGAATTGTTACCTCCAGTTGGCTACCAACTTTAACATTCGACTTCGATGGAGACGTCTTGGTATTAATTGTTTCATCATTATTTTCAATAAGTAATCCATTTGTGCTTCGTCTTTCGAACTTCATTGCGTTGTTGTTGTATGCGATGCCATTCATGAGTAGAAAAACAGGGAAATTCGGTTGCTTCCAATTAAGGATCTTGCAAACTAACGAGTTTGAAGATGAAAATATAATCGATCTACCAGTACCATTTTGTGGTGCTTTCACCTTTAAATTTCTGATATGATTGAATACATTTGTCAATGTCAAGTCAATGAAGCGGTTCAAATTCAGTTGAATGTTTCTAATGAACGGAAGTTGTTCCAATTCATAAATAGATGGAAAGACAAACTCCAAATTCAAATTGATGTCAACACTCAATATCTCCAACACCACCTCCAAGGGAAGGTATATAATTCTTAATAACTTCTTTATCAAACGAATGTCTTTGAGACCCATATTGGACAAATCGTGGATTACTTTTGGATAATCAAAAAGATCGTTCGTGATAGAGTTCAATTGTTCCAATGAAAGGTTAGGCAAATACAAGTCTATCTTCTCAGTTATGGAAATAGACCAGTTTGGACAGACAACAGGTGTACCATCATTAAGCAAACAAATTTTTACTCTAAGGTATTCGCCTGATAACGACGTTGCAGTGACAACTGATGATGAGGTGCTGCTTGAAATCAACTCATTGGTCGACAGCATATTATCCTTGATAAGATTTCCCGATGCGTGGTTAGCATTGTGAGCTCCATTTGTTGGAGACAAAAAATTGTTTGGTGATAACCCACCAGCAGCATTTAAGTTCAACGTTTGCCTATTTTTAACGAAACTTGTGGAAGATTTCCAATAAGTATCAAATTTTGAGGTTTCGAGTAGCGATCCTGAATAAGGAAATATAACTTGATAGTTGAATTTCAAATCACCAATGTTTTTCAATCTCAAATCAAAAAGAGGCAACAGAATAGAGTTAACTTCAGGCGATGAGGTATTGATTTGAGAAAACGTCAATGCCGTTGTCTTTGCAATTAATCTAGTACCAAACTTTGGGAAGATTTCAAAATCAATTCTGAACTCATTTAATGAGTCCACATCAGTTTGAAATACACAGTTGTTGCTTGATTTGATTTCATCTGCCACTGGGAGTAAAATATTTCGTGGAACAATGTCTGAGTTATCTGAAGTTAAAGTTAATCTTCCTGGTTTAGAGTCTGTCGAAGAATTGAACAAGTTTATGAACTCATTTTCATCAGGAAACATCAATTCAATCAACACTTTTTGGTCCAAGAAATTATGACCATATCTTCTTAACGGTAAAATTGGTGGAGGTAATTGAAGATCAGGAATAGCATCGATATTCTTTTCAATGCTACCACTATCCTCCGAAGTGTTGTCATTTTCATCCAAAATTTTCATGGAGTGAGTATCACTTTTCAACATTGGCGTGATGGAAAAATGGCCATTAGGAGAACCGGATTCACATTTATTTCTGTTCCATAGATTCTTGTATCCTAATAATTCATTCAATACATCAATATGGCCGTCGAGAACACAATAATACAAAACATTATATCCGTCTTCATCAACCATATCAGGTTTTGCACCAAATTTGATCAACTCCTGAGTAGCTCTAACATGTCCTTCCAGGGCCGCGTAGAATATCGGGGTCCATTTGTTAAGGCCGTCAACTTGATTGACATCCGCACCGTGTTGAATAAGTAGTTTAATTAACTCAAAATGACCAGACCTTGAAATAACATGTAAGGGAAACAATCCCTCCACATCTTGTTGATTTATCAACGCACCGTCTGGATTCGAACAAGACAAAAGGTACTCGACTATTTGATAATTTCCTGTTTTACATGCATAGTTAATTGGCAAGTATTGCAATTTCGAATCATCAGATTTGGGAAAAGGAAAACTTCCCGATTCGACTAGTTTCTTTATAACTTCGAAATGGCCATGTTTTATCGCCAATAATAAAGCACTCATAGAATCTTTATCGAGGTCATCGATAGCTGATTTTGGAAACGATGGTAAAATCAAATCAAGTAAGTCCAATCGGTTGTTTTGTGATGCATAATGAAGACACGATCTCCCGTTGAAATCTTTTGTCCTTAGTAGATTTTGAAGGTCCGACAAGTTTTCCATAATGTATTTAACAATAAAAGTTCTGGAATGGTTTATACTATCTGTTGAGTTTATCACTGTAACCCCGTTATTAAATATAACATGAACATTGTTTTCCTGGGTACCAATAGAGCAACATTCGTGAAGAATCGTTTTATTATTATTGAAATCATCACTCACAAATGCAAAATCGACTTGGTAATTAATCATTTCTAGGAATGTGTGCAAAAATGTGTCGGATATTTTCAAGTTGTTCACTGCTAAAGTGAAAATTTTAGACAATTTGAACTTGCTTTCGGTAGTGGATGACTTTGTACTTTTGACTTTATCTATCCATCTTGTCAATAATTTCATATCAGGCTCCTTCGTTGTTGCAATATTAACAAAGCTTGAATATAGCTCATCGATTTCTTCATTTTGTAGGTAATTTCGAGTTTCTGATGATCCTCCCACGGAGTTGTGACGGGTCTTTGATGGATCAACATTTGTATATACTTTTTCGTTGTAGTTGACGAGACAGGAATAGTCACCGTCCATGATCAGTTCCAACTCGAACAACGAGTGGGTCACCAAATCACTTAGCTCGTTTATTTCATTTTTATGGAAAACTGGCTGGACAGACACTGCCGATTGAATAAACAACTCTCTGGTTCGGGATTTGGACCGTTTATCCCATTTTTTCACTACTTTCAGAAACCCTGTCTCGTTCAACTCAATAAACTGTTGCAACCGCAAAAGGTCCTGATGCACTTTCTTGAAATTCTGATATAAATTCAAGTAAGTGATGGAATTTTTGAAATTTGCTGATTGTGAGTCATTAGATCTCCGGATATAGTCATTGGATTTTATAAACAAATCGATCTTCTTCATGTTCAAGAGGTCTAAAGTCACGGCAAGATTTGCCTGTTTCTCCAAGTAAAACGAATTGACCTTCTCCAACTCCCGTTCGACCCGAAAGAAGAACGATGCTTTATTCTCCTTCAACGTTTTCTGAATATCTACCTGGCCACTATGTCCATTATCAATCGCCAACCGTTTAATCAATTTCTTCAAGGCCTTATAGTCAATGAAATGGCCAGAGTACTCTGGCAACTCCAACTGCCGAGATCCAAGATACTTCCCGAATTTCATAGCAAACGGATCCACAATGTATACTACACTATGCCTTCAGGTTGGTGTAGTCACAATAGTATTTATACTCCAGAATGTAAATTACCACACGTGTGCTACTATATAGTACGAAATCGGTGAATTTTCAACACTATGAGAAGTTAGCACTTGTTCCATCAATTGTGCATTGTTCAAGTTTCAGTCATGATTGATGGTTGTAGGATGCTTTGTGGTGTATAGTTTGCCGTGATCAGCTTTTCAGCGACGTTTTTAGCAGTAGTATTCGTTGGTTTTAAGTATGGATAATTTCTGTGGAACAATTCGTCCTAGGCAAGAGCAGCAGGTTTTTTACGAGAAACGACCGGTTTTGTATGGATTAAGCTGAAGTCGGCTTGGGTACCTGTCTGGGACAATCAGATGAGTGGGTGGCTTCTTGTCGACACTTTCTGAGAATAAATTTAGAGTGCTCTGTATAATCCACACACGGCTGCAAAGGAAGCAAGATCTTGGGCCTGAGTAGCCACAAACGGTGCTCATTTGTGGCTTATTAGTTCCATTTACACTCAAGCTAAAGAGTGCTGTACTTTAATATGGCTCTCTTTTCCCTCTGTTGAAATCATACGTAAATGCGAAAGTAGACACCAGTAACCAGGTTGCTGAGGGTTACATTCTCTACTGTAGGCATTCGTTATTTGGCTCGTTTTTATGATTCCTCATTTGATCTCTCAATTGTTCTGTTTTCCAATATTAATCCTACCCGAACATAGTGTTCGCTTTGTTCGTTCAAATCTTTTATTTCGTCGCTCACCCATATTCTAGTCCTATGTGACAACATTCTTTTCCTCACCTCTGTAAGTGATGTCTTAAAATCAGTTGGTAAACGTGCTGATTACGTTATCTGCTTCATTGTTTCGGAATACTGTTCACTATTTATTTACAGTTGAGTGGCTATACAACAACCAAACGATGCCTTGTTTCCAGTATGCTGCCAATGTCTAGAGTCGCAAAATGCATGCTTCATACTACCTTTATGTATTACTATATATTGATTACTTAGCAGCGTCAAAGTATTCCTTGAACTTGTCGGCGTTTTCCTTGTTACCAAATCTAATGGCCAAGGTTTGTGCTTCTGGTTCACCTTCAGAAACATCAGCAGTGACGGTGTAAACCCATGATCTGTCGGATCCAATGTTGGGCTTCAATTCGTAGTCCTTGGTGATCAAGTGGTTTGCACAGATCTTCAAAGTTTTGTCTCTTCTCATCAAAATTCTCGTTTTTCCGGTTTCTTTGTGTTTCAAAAATTTCACGTCACCAGTACCTCTTTCCTTCCATTCTTTGGTGTCAGCATGGAATCTGAATAACTTGGCTCTGACCTTATACACAACTTCTTCGTCTTCTTCGTTGGTCTTGACTTCGACTTTTTCCAATTGGACTAATGGTTCGAAATGGACATCGGCTTCTTCTTCTTCTGCATTTTCTCCGTCCTTGTTGTCAGCCTTGTCGTCTTGCTTGACGTCCTTCACTTCTTCCTTTTCTTGCTTGTCTTCTTCAGGCTTCTTTTCTTTCTTACCGCCAAATAATCCAAACACATTGGAGGTAGGTGGCTGTGGAACCGATTCTTTTGCTTGTTCTTCGCTCGACATTTTCGTTGAAGGTTACGCTATTGGTTTCTGAATCATCGAATTTTACGTTGCCGCTTTTTTAAAAAAAAGTTTGTGTGCACGTCAGATGTTTGTCTTTGTGCAAACAGATTCGGTTTCATGCTGCACCATGAAGGAACCAGAGACCCATTTCGAAGCAAATGGTGTCGAAAATGACGGGAAAACGCATAAAAGCGTGAATGCATAGGAATTGTGATTTGGTAATTATAATGTTTTATTCTATATATACAAGTCTATTATTTGTTTCTGGTCAATACTGAATTCGTTAAGAACTCCAATGCGGATCTGGCATCCGATTCTGGCAACACCCGTAAGTTTTCCAATGCTTTGGTACAGTATTCCTGGGCCATTTCTCTAGTCTTTTCTAACCCGTTGTATTTCTCAACAGCTCTACGAGCAATTTCAACATCACCTGGTTGGTTAAACTTTCTCGCAATTAGTTCTCCCAATTCGGGCTGTTCTTTCCATGCAAACAAAATGGGTGCAGTAGCCAACCCCAATTTCAAGTCAGCCTGACTGGGCTTACCAATGGCTCCGTCTGTAGAAGTGTAGTCTAACAAGTCATCGACAATCTGGAAACATAACCCCAAGTTTCTTCCGAATTGATAGGTGTTTTCAATGATCATATCGTTGGCCCCACTCAATACTGCAGCTGCTCTTGCTGATTTTGACATCAATGATGCAGTCTTGAGGTACGTTTTGTGGATATAGTACTCAAACGCAGCATCGACATTGGTCATGTGGTCGATCTCGGTTGGAGTACTAACGCAGTATTCGTGAGACTTTGTTGGCACTTTTCCTGTAGCTTGAGGGATGGTTTTTTTGTCACCATCATTGACGATGCTGGTGACATCGGTGTTGATCACGGTGTTTTTCAACTGCATAAATTCCCCTTCCACTAAGTTGGCAATTGTAGTCGATAATAACTCGATAACCTCGGGGTTTCTCAATCTGGCAATGGCTACCGATGCTCTTCCTAATAAGAAATCCCCAGCCAACACCGCCATTTTGTTTGTAAAGGCAATGTTCCCGCTGGGTCTTCCTCTTCTTGCATCAGACAAGTCGATGACATCGTCATGCAATAACGACGCAGTATGGATCATTTCCACAATTTCGGCCAATCTCCGTTGTTTGGGCAAGATTCCCGCAACAGAATCAAATTTAGGTAAATCGTCCATTGGTTTCGACAATGGATCCAAAATGACTCTTGGATTAATCCCATGTAAAATTCTCAATGGAGAAATGGAGTCATCGACGGTTTTACCCCCAACAGATGTACTGGTAGGCGTACCATCGTACGCTGGTTGATTGGTGACGTCCAAGTAATCAATGGTTATTCTATTTCTTTCTTCCACTGGGATATGCGATAATGCTTTAGATAACAATAAAACAATCAAAGGACGAACGTTTTTGCCCTCGGCTTCAAAGTAGTATGACGAAACTCTGTTCAAGGTAGGATGACCAGAACCAATCAAATTAGCGATTGATTTGGCCAAGTTGGACATCTCATGGCTGACAATACTGAAAGGATCGCTGAACGACAGCTTGGAGTTGGGTTCCACTAATTTTTCAGCAGCTTCAACAGCAGTTTTGAACGAACTGTTGGTAGTATATAGCCTCGTAAAGTTTCGTATCCGAAACCTTCTTGCCAATATCTTACTCATCTTTTGACTGCTTAGCAACTTCAACTACAGATGTCGTTAGACCACTAGGAATATTGCTACCCAAACGTTTATAGTTAAGAATTTTGTATGAAAACGGCTATATATCGGAATTCATCAAATTTTTCCCATACAATCAGGTTCAAGGCAATTATAATGCAATTTCTGTGGGGATAACTGACAAAGGAATCCGGTTGGCTGTATTTATTACGACATTTGGTTCATGGTGGTTTGTAGCTGTATTGCTGGGGTTTTGCAACAAGTTCGTTCCGGGTGTTAAAATTAATTGGTTGCGAAAATCACGCAATGGGTGCAAAAAAACCTGATGCAAGCATTTTTTATTCATGGTAGTGAAGTCATCTTGCTAGTAAGTGATGGATTCAATCATGGTTTGAACTACTTCTGCGTATATCTGTTATCTATATTGTCATTTATTCATTTATGTATTCATTCAATCGTTTGTGTCTAATCAAAAAATGCCTTTTGATCGGGATATAAATTTTCCAAGAAATCCGAGGCTGGTGTTAATGATCCCAAAGCTCTTGTGGCTTGAACATTCATCATTTCTAATCCAAATAAGTAACTTGCATTAACCCATCCAAATCCTTCGGTAGCGACCCCTTTGAAATTTAACCCTTGGTTACCGTATTCTGCATTCACTTTGTGCGGTGCTTGTTGTCCAGTAACGTTGTATTTTTCAACCACAACCCCGTTGTAGTCAACAAACGCCTTGGTCATCATGTATAACCAACGGTATGCTAATCTACGAGCAATACCATCGTAGCCGTAGTTCATTAACCCTATCCAAGCTAAAATCTGTTGTGGTGCCCATCCGAATGGATAATCCCATTGACGTGATGGTCTTGAAAGAGTGATTTCTCCTCTGGATCTTAATGTACCAGCCGCGAGCCCACCAACTTCTTCCAACTTTTGCAAGGTATTTTTCACCATGGCATCGGCTTGTTCCTTTGTAGAAACATTAGCATATAATGGCCAAAATGTTGTTGCCGATTCGTAACCGGTTTGTCTTTTCTTCTTCACATTGTAGTCGTAGTAAATGGAATCTTTTTCATTCCATAAATACTTGTTGATGTTCTTTCTTCTCTCTTCGGCTCTGTGTAACCACATAGCAGCATTTTGGGATTCACCATCATAATCCAAATCATCGTCGAAATACTTGGCGACAATAAAAGCAATGTCGGTTTCGTATTTGTATAATAATGAATTCAAATCAACCGTTGCAAGATGAGCACATTTACCTTCCAATCTATAACTTGTGTCATGACCAGATTCTCTAACTGCACGATCATGAAGGAAATACTCGTCCAATTCAGGTTCGGTGATGACATCATGGTTGTATTTTTCAATGAATTCTGCTTGTGATATGTTGTATTTCTCCAAGTAAGGTTTTAAAACTGCATCAAAATGGGTAGGCTCAGTTTCGGGTGGAACACCTTTTCCTGATGGATGGTAACAAGAAAGACCAGTTTCTTCATCTAACCGTGGCTTACAAACCCACACAGTGTGATATTCTTTAATTGCAGATAAGACAGCCCTCTTCAAGAAGTCTCGCGAATTTTCTGCTTTCTCTGGGGCAACTTCCATTGTCTTGTCAAAAATTCTTAACGCCATATCCGTCAAAAATGGAGGCTGTGATCTTCCCAAATAGTACGATCTATTCGCATTCAAAATCTTACCATAGTGATAAATTTCATAAATAAAATTTTCGGCCATACCTCTTGCTAATTTCAAATGGTCTTGTTCTTCTGATGTGACATCGGTCAATAATCCCAAAGTTTCCATATAACTATCCCAACCATACAATTCATTAAATCTACCCCCTGGTACAACGTAAGGGGCTTGGATGATGGTTTTTGGGTCATCTGGATCAGGGTATGATGCAAGTGCTAACAAACCCGGTTTTTTGTTTAACGACAAAATGAATTCTGGGTCAATGACTTTTGGTAAATAAACCACATCTAATTGGGGATATTTCTTCTTAGCATCAAAGAAATATTCAAATTGGTCTTTTCTGTCGTACGGGACATATACTCTGTGAGTTTCTTTGTTAATGTGGGCTACACCATCTTCATCGACGAAATCCTCGGTAATTTTTGAATCTTTAGACATCTCGTAGACATTTTCTTTTGTCAATTGACGGGTCAAACTTTTCCAGAATTCGGTTCTAATCAATCTTTGCAACCGTCTCACGGGGTTTTCGGTCAATCTTTGTTCATCAAGAACCATTTCTTTTCTACCGAACCGTTTAGCAATGGTCAATTCCTGTAATAAGTTTGACAAACGATAAGTCCCTGCCACGGCGACTTTCTGGTACCCGTTGGAATTAACTGTACCCAACTTCAAGACTTTTGGTCCTTGATCTTCAATTGTGATTTGATAGTTGTGGTCAGTATCTTCATTCTCCAACAATTCCTTTAATGTGGCATCGATATCGGAAATATACAACTTTCTAGATTTATAGCTCGCATCTAACGATCCTCTTCTAACATGGAATTTAAACTGGTGTTCGTTATCTTTATGTTTGATGGCTTGGATCGAATCGGATGGCGTTTCTTGGAAAAGCTGGAAGACCGGCTTCCCACCGCCTTTTGGCAAATTGTCCAGTGATACCAAAGGCGAGCTGGAAGACGACGAGTCAGAAAGTTCCTTAATCATATCAGGATGTTGCTGATCATCCTGTCTGAATGGATTCATGAGGTTTTTCCCAGCCGAGCTATTTTCAATGACCGAAAATGTTCTCACCCGGCCAAACTTGGAGTGGATGTTGGAAGGATCGGTGGCCTCACCATAGTAGGTTTCGGCTTCAACAAACGGATTGTCATCCGACAGGAATGACGCTCTGTTACTACGAGCGGACATCATACCACAAAGAACCAGCTATGTTCAAAAGAATGCTCAAGAATAGGAAGGAGACGGCACTTGATATACTAAACGATATGGCAAGCCCAAGTCCGACGGCAAGATAAGGCAGCGTATTACAGATGAAACTCAGTCGCGATGGGTGAAATACAACTGCTCAATAGCTCAATAAAAAAAGGAAAGTTTATCGCAATTTATCTTGCTTGTATCAACAATTCACTAAACTACATCACCCTCGTACTATACACACTATGGGACTCCACTTTATGGCTTTGATGATGGTGTGTATCTGAGACCCTCGTACTGTATCCAATCAGGTCGGTGACACACAGTGTGTTTCCTGTACTCCCCAGTATGTATACACTGTCTTTTGTTACTGTTATTCTACATCCTGGTACCTTTCGTACCATCATTCTACCTGGGTTGTTCATACTCTGGTGGTTACTTCATGCAAATCTATACCTTATATTCGCATTGTTCAGTGGTAGAGATTTTTCTTGTCTTGTGTGATGATGTAAGTACTGCAGGTAAGTCTGTGCGCATGGTTATGTAGGCCCGTTCTATACGTCGACTGCGTTAGTGCATTGCTTCGTTACATGGTGTTTTTTGTTGTTTCAGCTCTACAAGCATTGTGGTGCCACAAGCTGGTTGGACAGAGCAAGGTGTGTCTGGGTGGCCTTCCATGCTATTTGGGACGTTGTGACTGCGATCGTGCCATTTCAGTGGGCATGAGTCGATGGTGGCTGAAACCACACTTCACCTCTTTTACAGCAACACTACTCTGGTATTGTTGCTCGGCCAAACCGGAGCTTCTTGACCGCTTCCCACTTTTTAATTGTCATATTGGCTTTTCAAATACTTGAACATTACTTGGCCACTTCATACGCTTCGTCCAACCACGCTTGGGAGCCCAATGTACTGCCTTTCAACCTCATCTTGAAAGTACTATTTGTGTCTGCATATAACGAATGCTTATCGGTACGTTTTAACAACAAGAACCGTACAGTTTGATTCATGTTTTCCAAATGGGGTCCAGTGCCGGCAAGTGTTCTGTGCTGCAATCTTTGACTTGGAACGACTATTGGCCCTTTTCAGTGAAAATTCATTGGTGCTGCATCTCCAAGTGTGCTGCTGTGTAAAAAGTACCATCTGCTTATGTGTGCTGACGTAGTCCCAGATGAAATCAAGTTCTGAATTGCTAGTCTCCCTTAATTAACCGGTTGTCAATATATTTCTGTATTGTGCTGCCCTTTACTTCCGTGATGCTTTTGCATCTGTTCCCATCGGGACACTGGGTTGCTACTTTCTACACCAGAGCCCTGCTGACTAAACACTGATAGACTGTATATTATTTTTATCGTACCGTTTCACTATCGGAACACAGTTGTGCTTGTATAGCTGTGTGGAGGACAGCTAGGGTCCGGTCCCAGGTCGACCTAGCGGGCCAATTGACACAACTCGTCCTCGAATGAATAATACGATACAGATTTGGATTTCGCAGATACGAACCAGGAACAATCTAGTATTGTAGAGATAGAGCACCATTCAGAATACATATTCTTACTTCACATCCAGCAGTTAAAACATCCTGCTTCAATGCCGAGCCTTCTTGTTCTCGCCTCCCTAATTCTCTGGAGTGGAAATCGCCGTGGTACCACACAATACTGTAGATAGATCGTATCTTGATCGACGATATTGTTACCCACGTACTACATACATGACAAGTAACGGTAGAGTCACAATGCAAGATCTTTCCATTCTCTCAACCCAACACCACGTATAGAATCTTGTTAACTCTCGTTATGAATCTCTATAATCTCGTTACGTTTCCTCTTTGGTGGACCACCTTGTGTATATTTTTCGGTAACGTAATTTCTCACTTTTCCTGTTTATTCTCTCCAATTTTCGTCTATTTTCTACACTTCTCCACAGTCTCGTATCAATCATTTCCGATGACAATAATTTGACATACCTCAGCTGGGGCCCATCAAGCCCGTTGAACATGCCTTGTGCCAGCTCGCTTGTATTAGCTAGGTACTGCCTTGACGACTGTTCCGATTTTGCACCCATACCCCCGGTACTACATCCGATATATAATCCATAACCAATTAAAAACTACGCCATGTTCCGAAGACAAAAGCACGTTGAATCACAACAACATCAATTGCTGCTAAAGCACCCGGTACAGCCCTTCCCTGGTCCTGTTGCCACAATGTAGACCCCTACCCGTTTTCAGAACACACAGACTCGAATATACACGTGTTGTTGTCAACTGACAAACCGGAGGTTGGTCCCGGTTCAACATAGTACCACCATAGCACCACCATAAGGTGGTACCATCGCGGGTGGACGGTAGCAAAGTAGCACGACAACGGTGCGCGGTTTCATATGATACTCGGGAAATATTCCTGTTCCGAGGTTTAAAGTTCCGGGATATACCCCAGATAGTATAAATAGCTCCAAACTGCCAATTTTTCATGTTGACGAAATTTCATTGAACTTCAAATTCAATTGTATTTGTAAAAGTTTTATATTAAGTTAATCATGGTTAAAGTTACTGTTTGTGGTGCCGCTGGTGGTATTGGTCAACCATTGTCTTTATTATTAAAGATCAACCCAAATGTCACTGAATTGTCCTTGTTCGATGTTGTCAACGTTCCAGGTGTCAGTGCTGACTTGTCCCACATCAACACCGATGCTTCTGTTTCTTCTCACTTACCATCTTCCAGAGAAGACACCACTGCTCTTGCTGCTGCTTTGAAAGATACCGACTTGGTTATCATCCCAGCCGGTGTTCCAAGAAAGCCAGGTATGACCAGAGACGATTTGTTCAACATCAACGCTGGTATCATCAAATCTTTAGCTGAAGGTATTGCTGCTACCGCACCAAAGGCTTTTGTTTTGGTCATTTCCAACCCAGTCAACTCTACCGTTCCAATTGTTGCTGAAACCTTGAAGAAACACGGTGTCTACGATCCAAAGAGATTATTCGGTGTCACCACCTTGGATATCGTCAGAGCCAACACCTTCATCAGTCAATTGTATCCTAAAGAAACCAAGCCAACCGACTTCAACGTCAACGTTATCGGTGGTCACTCTGGTGAAACCATTGTTCCATTGTACTCTGTTGGTAACACCAAGTCCTTGTTAGACAAATTGTCTGCTGAAGACAAGGCTAAATTGGTCCACAGAGTCCAATTTGGTGGTGACGAAGTTGTCCAAGCCAAGAACGGTGCTGGTTCCGCCACCTTATCTATGGCTTTCGCTGGTTACAGATTGGCTGAATCCTTGTTGAAATCTTTCAACTCTTCTGACGAAGTTGTTGAATGTTCTTTCGTCGACTTGGACGACTCCATCAAAGGTGCTTCTGAAGCCAAGAAATTGGTCAACAACTTGCAATTCTTCTCCTTGCCAGTCAGATTAGGTAAGAACGGTATTGAAGAAGTCAAATACGAAATCTTGAACACCATCTCCGACGATGAAAAGAAATTATTGGGTGTTGCCATTGAACAATTGTCCAAGAACATCGAAAAGGGGGTTGCTTTCACTAAACAATAGATGCAGAGTCGAGCAATTTGATTCACTATTTATTATATTGCAGGGCAATATACGTATATACAATATACAATTAGATAAAACTTACCGTCGATTGTAGTTCCAGTTCCAGTTCCAGTGCATTTGTAGTTCCTCAGTAGTACACACTACATCCGTCATCGGGAAATGGGACCGGTCGTATGGAACACGGCTGCAAGTACCACCACCGCAACCCAATTAAGTTTGTTCAAGGCATGCACCCCAGCCGTCAATGTACAAGTCAGAAACTGACAAACAAAGACGTCTCCAGGCCGTTTATCAAAAGTCTATTTCTTGTAGTACAAATCCGGTACAGTTACAATAATTCCGTCCTCCAACCATTACCAAACACGGTAGTACCAGAAATTCCAGGGGTAGGTGTTCCAACGGAAAAGCGAAAGTCTCCTATCCCAAATAATACCGCTGCACCTGCCGAATTAAAATGTGTACCACGATTCACTAGTAGTACAGAGACCCAATTATAAGCCATACCCTGTATAGCAATCTTCCAAACACAAGTAGCCGTAGCACCATCAAAATAGGCAGCATTACCGATCGAAAACCACCAGATTCAAGCTCGTCACTAGTACCATCTTGTCACAATGCCGCGAAGGAGTCGAAGGAGTCCCAGGCCGCATTTTGGGGCCGTAGGGGAAAGCTGCTACCACAGTTGGCCCGTCCATGATATTTCTATTTTCTGCAGTACCTTCTACTGGGCTCATACAAACAACGAGAAAATTTGTAATATTGAAGCAGGAAGAGTAAACACCACAATTGAGGAGGTAATTTATTGAGTAATTGGTTGTTAGGAGTTAAACAAACGCTATTACCAGTATAGTTAGATTGAAGTAACCATGGAATCAATTCTTGACTTTTCTCAGGAGCTTGATATCAATTTGTTTGACCGGGTAGTCGACAGTTTTTTCAACGGGTCTGCTTCCAGAGATGACCAGCGGACAGCGCTGCAAGTGTTGAGTCAGTTCCAGGAGCATCCAGACTCGTGGAAACGAGCTGACCAGATTTTGTCCAATTCCAACAATGCTCAGTCCAAGTACATTGCCTTGAGTTGCTTGGACAAGTTGATCAAATACAGATGGAAGACCATCGTTGACCAAGAACGAATCGGAATCCGGGACTTTATTGTCAATATGATCATTTCCTTGTGTGACAATGAGTCTGTTTTCGAGTCAGAGAAGGCGTTGATTAACAAAATTGATTTGACGTTAGTGGCAATCTTGAAGCAGGAATGGCCACACAACTGGCCCCAGTTCATTCCAGAAATCGTAGCCAGCTCGAGATCGTCATTCAATGTTTGTGAAAATAATATGATCATTTTGAAACTTTTGTCGGAAGAAGTGTTTGATTATTCAGAAGACCAGTTGACCCAAGCTAAAGCTCAAAAGTTAAAAACGTCCATGAAGGCGGAATTTGAAGAAATTTTCAGATTATGTTACGATGTCTTGGATAAGACTTCTAAACCATCGCTTATTATAGCTACTTTGAGTGCTTTGAAACAGTATATTCAATGGATCCCATCGACCTACATTTTCCAATCAAACTTGTTGGAACTCTTAACCTGCAAATTCTTAGCACCTCCAGATACTAGAGCAATTGCGTTGAAATGTTTGACTGAAGTTGCCAGTATTCAAGCTTTGCCAGAAAACGAAGAGAAAATGATCATTTTCTTCAAAAATGCTTTGGAGCAAATCTATACAATTATCCCATTACAAACTAACTTAAAGGAATCCTACAAGGTTGCCTCGTCAAACGACCAATCTTTCTTGCAAGATTTCGCGATGTTTTTATGCACATATTTATCAAACCACTTGACACCATTGGAAAAAAATGAAGCTTCAAACCAATTGTTATTAAACTCGTTGTATTATTTATTGGATTTATCTAGAATCGAGGAACGTGAATTGTTCAAAACCTGCTTGGACTTTTGGTCTAGCTTTGTTCATGACTTATTTGAAGAAATCCAAAACTTGCCCAGACAAGAGTTATCTCCTTTGATGCAATTGAGCTATAGACCTTCTGCGGGAGGTGCTCCAGATCCTCAAATTTTGGCTAGATACCCATTAAGACAAAACAAATACAGCGAAATCTTGTCCAAGTTAAGATTGGTGATTATCGAAAACATGGTCAGACCAGAAGAAGTGTTGATTGTCGAGAATGATGAAGGGGAAATTGTCAGAGAATTTGTTAAAGAAAGTGATACAATTCAGTTATATAAATCTGAAAGAGAAGTTTTGGTTTATTTGACTCATCTTAATGTGGTAGATACTGAACAAATTATGAGCGAAAAATTAGCAAGACAAATTGATGAATCAGAATGGTCATGGCAAAATATCAATACTTTATGTTGGGCTATTGGTTCCATTTCTGGTACAATGAATGAGGATATGGAAAAGAGATTTTTAGTCAACGTCATCAAGGATTTGTTATCTTTGACAGAAATGAAACGTGGTAAAGATAACAAAGCAGTGGTTGCATCAAATATTATGTACATCGTTGGGCAATACCCAAGATTTTTGAAAGCACACTGGAAATTCCTCAAGACCGTTGTCAACAAGTTATTTGAGTTCATGCATGAAACTCATGAAGGTGTTCAAGATATGGCTTGTGATACTTTCATCAAGATCACTCAAAAATGTAAAAAACATTTTGTTGTTGTTCAACAAAACGAAAGAGAGCCATTTATTAATGAAATCATTAGAAACATCCAATCAATCACTGAAGATTTACAACCCCAACAAGTTCATACTTTTTACGAAGCTTGTGGTATCATTGTATCTGCACAAAGTCAAAAAGACGCCAGGGATAAATTACTTAATGAATTGATGGCATTGCCAAATTTTGCTTGGAATCAAATTATTGAAAGAGCCGGTCAAGATCCAACATTATTAACCAATAGTGAAACTGTTAAAATCATTGCTAATATCATCAAAACTAATGTGTCGGTTTGTAAATCATTAGGTCCAGGATTTTATCCACAATTGGGAATAATGTATGTTGATATGCTTTCATTATATAAGGCTGTTTCGACCATGATCTCTGATGCTGTTGCGAAAGATGGTGTTATTGCTACGAAAACTCCGAAAGTTAGAGGGTTGAGAACAATCAAGAAAGAAGTGTTGAAAATGATTGAATCATATGTTAATCAAGCAGATAATTTGCAAGAAATTGTCAGAGATTTGGTGCAACCATTATTTGGTGCTGTTTTGGAAGACTATTCTTCTAACGAACCTGATGCTAGAGATGCAGAAGTATTAAACTGTATGACAACCTTAGTAGCAAAATTGGGACATTTGATTCCAGAAGGTGTTGTATTAATCTTACAAAATGTCTTTGAATGTACATTGGACATGATTAAGAATGATTTCATCGAATATCCTGAACATAGAGTTGAGTTCTACAGATTATTGAAAGAAATCAATGCGAGATCATTCCAAGCATTATTACAATTATCTGGAGATGCATTCCAATCGTTGATCAATGCAGCTTTATGGGCATTCAAACATAACAACAGAGATGTTGAAGAAAACGGATTGTCATTAACTCTTGAATTGATTGAGAATGTCGAAAAGTTAGGAGACACTCCTTTTACAAAAGCATTCTACACCAATTTCTACTTCCAAATCTTATCTGATACATTCTATGTGTTTACCCAACCAGACCATAAATCGGGATTCAGATATCAATCACAATTACTAGCCCAATTGATTCACTTGGTTGAGGACAACGTAATCAAATATCCATTGTACACCCCCGACCAAGCTCCAGAAGGAACCACCAATTCTGAATACTTGAAACAATATTTGGGATCATTATTATCATCAGCATTTGAAAACTTACAAAAGGATCAATTAGTTAACTTCCTTAATGTCTTAACCACAGTATACAACGATTTGGGTAGATTCAAAGCCACGTTGAGAGATTTCTTAGTGCAATTAAAACAATACGGTGGTGATGCCACTGATTACTTATTTGCTGAAGATAAAGAAATTGAAAAACAAGAAAAATCAAGGTTACAAAGAGAAAAAGATTTACAAGTTGGAGGTTTAATCAAACCATCAGAAATGGATGATTAAAATATTCTCTACAGTATGTTTTATTTTTCATCGGGCTCCAACGATGAAGCATATCGCTCTATAATAATAAACAAAGCTAGCTTAGATATCAATGTAGCTCCATCAGATTTGAACCATTTTTTATTTTGTTACGCTGGTGGTTACCCGCACTAGTCTCAGCGACTATAAATTGATATTTTTCTGGGAAAATTTAATTTTGTTTTATTTTCCTTGTCGCCAGAAGATCAACTTCATAATCGAACATGGTTCTTGCCTTTTACCAGAACCATCCGGGAGTTGTCTTTGTTAATGGTGTACGATTATTTTTTGGAAATTTTCAATGGATGAATCCATTTGAATTGTTAAATTTTTAATTAACAATTTCATCTTTTCAAGCTATTCTTTTGTGGCCAAGATAATAGCTTGAAGAAATGCAAATTGATGACTGTAACGTAAGATGACCTGGCCTAATTACCGCTTCTTAAATTTAATTACTAATTTTTAGTTACTCGTTCCTTATTCCTAAATCTATAAAAAAAGTTTCTTGGGCACCTCATAAAGTTCCTCTACATTCGTTCTCTTTATCGTGTTATTATAAATATATACATGAGTTGGCAATATTGGCACTATTGCATGCTATTTAAAGATTGACCGTAAAGTTTTTTGGCATCATTGATCTTGACAAATGACTTGTTTGCTCCGGGGATTTGACCTTTAATAACTAAAATACCTGATTCTTTGTCTGCGTGTAATACTTCGTTGTTATAAACGGTTGTTGGTTTACCACCCATTCTACCAGGCATCTTTTTCCCTGGTAAAACTCTACCTGGGTCCTGATTACCACCAGAACCACCACCATGTCTATGAGCTTTAGAAACCCCATGTGATGCTCTCAACCCCCCGAAATTGTGTCTCTTCATAACACCAGCAAACCCTTTACCTTTTGAAGTGCCCTGGACATCAACTAGTTGGCCCACAGCAAAATAGTCTGCCGTCAATTCTGTACCTACTGGAATTAACCCAGTTTCATCACGAACTCTGAACTCACTGATATGTTGTTTTGGAGAAGTACCGGCGTTTTCAAACAACTTCAAGTTGTTACGGTCGACATTCTTCAACTTGTCAATTTGCCCCAACATCACCGACCAGTACCCATCAGAGTCTACAGTCTTGTTCTTGATGACTTCACAAGAGTCGATTTCCACCACAGTAGCAGGAAATTGTTTCCCGTCGTCAGTGAACCAAGTAATCATACCCCGTTTAATACCAAGTAATCCTGGTCTGCCCAAGAGGTTCTTACGTAAATTGGATAATTCTAACGAATGGTTCACCTTGGGCACCTTAGTCTTGGTGGATGTAATGGCGTGGATCGAGGTGATCTGGGCAACTCCACGAGTAAACACCACCGGTGTAGTCACCTTCGCACCGATAAACAGTATTCTATTCATCACTACTATCCCGTTGGCTTCCAATATGGAGTGGTATAGTCGTATCGTTGTGGTGAAAAATTTTAGCTACATAAAAGTTTTGGGGTCGCGCACGCCGTTTATACCAATAGTTGATTATGACTATAAATGACATTATATATACAAGGTGAGATGTAAGTAAGTAGTTTGGCAGGGTCAATGTGGTGATATTTGTAGAGTGGATCACTTGACTTTCTTTTCTTTTAATTTGATCTTTTCGTCGTCGACAAAAATACCCTTACCTTTGTATGGTTCTGGTTTCTTGTATTCTCGGATAACAGCAGCAAAAAGCTTCACCTGTTGCTTGTTTGCACCTTCAATAAGTAGTCTGGTGGGATTTGGTGATGTTACCGTCAATCCTTCTGGGATTGGGAGTTTGGGAGTGTAGGGGAACCCGATCTTCAACGATACATACTTCTTGCCGTCATTCTCTTCAAGGGTGGCTCTGTAACCGGTACCGACGAATTTCACAATGGCTAAGTGGCCCTCGGTGGTTCCAATGACGTTGTTTTGTAATAACGCTCTTGTAGTACCCCACATTGATCTTTGGACTTTATTGGTAGGGTCTTGAACAGATACGGTAATTTCACTGTTTTCTTGCGAAATTGACACGAATGGTGGCACATCGGTCTTCAATGATCCCTTTGGTCCGTTAATGATGATTTGTTTGTTTAAAACATAGGTGTCTTTTCCTCTAGTGAACTTTTTACAGAACTCGAATGGGATATCTTCAATGGAACACGTCACTTCTTGTGGTAACCTGACAGGAACCTTCCCGATATTTGATCTACAGACACTCGCAGTGGCGAATCTCCTTAAACCCACGCCCAATCTGTAACTCATCGTTGTGGTGGAAGTTCTGTCGCTTGATTAAAAGTGAAAAATTTGTTAAATCGATAATTGCGCACGTGTATAGTCATGTGACGTGATTTTGTCGTGGGTTGAAAGTCACGTGCGTGGTTGGTATGATGATGTTAACGTCAACTCAATAAGAAATCTAGTTAAAAAGCCAGTTAGGTGGATCTTACGCCTTATTTAGCTTGCACCTCTTTACTTACCGTTATGTCACATTGCTCCAACATGTAGGTTTCCACTCTTATTTTTACCGGGTTCGACAATTTAAAGAAATTCACGTGACCGAAGAATTTTTATGCGATGCTCTTCACACTAGCGAAATTCAACCAAGAGTTTGCCAACAGTAGAACAGACTAATACATAACAGTTGACACAATGGTAAGGGCGTTGAAACATCATGAACAGAAGTTGTTGAAGAAAGTCGACTTCCTCGATTGGAAACAGGACCAGGGCCACCGAGATACCCAGGTGATGAGAACCTACCACATACAAAATAGAGAAGACTACCACAAGTACAACAAGATATGCGGTGAAATTAGAAAATTGGCCCACAAATTGTCGTTATTGCAAGCAACTGATCCGTACAGAATCAAACACGAGCAATTATTGTTGGAGAAATTGTACAATATGGGTGTGTTGGCTACCAAGTCGAAGATATCTGATTTGGAAAACAAGGTGACAGTATCAGCTTTTTGTAGAAGAAGAATCGGGGTGGTTATGTGTAGATTAAAAATGGCAGAAACGGTTAAAGATGCTGTAACTTTCATTGAACAAGGTCACGTCAGAGTGGGTCCCAATGTCATCACTGATCCAGCTTATTTGGTTACTAGAAATTTGGAGGATTACTTGACTTGGGTAGATACATCCAAGATTAAAAGAAACGTTCTTAAATACAAGAATAAAATTGATGATTATGATTTGGCATGATCTTGGTTTTGGATTGCATTATTTTACTTCTTTTGTATATTAGTTTGTAATAATATATTTAACTTTATTGTCAAGTATACGCTTTATTTATGTACCCTGTCCTAAAAATTAGTATTCATCATTCTCCTAACAGCGCTTTTTCTATTTCCTGGAATCAAATCATTTTCTGTATGGTCGAATTCTTCGTGGTAGTGAGAGTTGTTAGCAGACATGTTTGGATGCAAGTTGCCTTGGAATGCTGGCAATGATCCTGCCGGTTTGAACTTTCTATTCTTGGTGATCTCTGTCACTGGGTTCAACATGACAACTGATGTACGTGCTAATTGTGATGCAGATGGCACTCCTCCCGAGTTTGTCGATTGGGTTTGGGCTGGTTGATTGAATTGCCCATCAGACTCAATCACAGGGGAATTGACTGGAGAACTCCACACACCTTCATTTTCAATAGGAACAAATGGCACCTTTCCTGATGATGCTTGGCTACCTTTTGTATGTGGCTGGAAATCAGTGTATGTTTGAACTGTGGACTTCCGAATGTCAGATGCACTTCCTAATGTCTTTAATGGAGGTAATGGTGCTGGTGGAACTGCCTGATGTTGGTTGTCGTATGCTTGTGGTGGATAATATTGTCCATTTTGATCGTAGTACCCTTGGTTTGGATCATAATATTGGCCATGATAATTTGATGCATAGTATTGTCCATTTTGCTCTGGATATGGGTGTTGATTTGCATCATAATATCCCTGATCATTATTTGCAAAATTGTCACGAGTGTATATGGAGGAGGTTGTCGTCATTCTTTTACTATAATCCGTATCAGCAGTCAAATCCTTATTAATTCTGGCAGTTTCTTCGATGTCGATTTTTGGCAATGGTTGGGACGAATCATGGGAGAAATTTCTCTCGCCTTTTTCTTTATCAAAGTATACTTTATAGACTGATTTCATACGTTGAATTTGTTCTTCTTGTTCTTTTGTTAACGCGTGTTCTTCCTCGTCACTATCATTATTCAACAAGTCAAATTGAGATATGCGCGGGGATTTAGATACTTTGGATCTCCCTGATGGTACTGATAAATCTCCGTCAGCCTCATTGTGATCTTGAGTCATGTTTGCGTCCTGGTTCGTCATCTCGCTGTCATCATTGTGTGCAAACAGCGAGCTGGCAATAGGCTCCATATCTCTTTTCAAGTCTGAATCGTCAAAAGTATCTTTGGAGTGGTCTACTTCCGCTTTTTCATGGACAATATTGCCATTTGTATCAACTTCGTCACCAAAAGTAAATTCACCATCATCAACATCATTGTCGTTAACCTTAAAAGTTGGTAGACCTCTCTGGTGGTCATCGGAATCCTCATCGGAGTTGGAATTAACTTCTGTCACGTCTGGAGCCGGGTATTTCTCCTCGACATCCTTCTCGTTTGTATCATAGGAACCGTTGGAGTCACCAAGACTGGTTTGTGAAAGAGTTGGGATATTTGTGTATTTTTTTCCATCGTGTTTTTTCGTTGGAGAAGTGGGCTGTTCGTATCTCAAACTTGACTTTTGTGGTGAAATATTTGGATCATGAATCATTGATGTTGCACGAGACATATAATTGGAGCCACGTTGGTATCCCAAATTGTCTCCCAATTGTCTTGAGTATTCTTCCAAGCTAGCTTTTGACCCCGATTGATGTGTATATGGCAAAACGATGTATGGGTCAGAACTAACATTTGACAAACTAATTCCTGAATTGTTTTGCAATGTGGTTAGCCTATTAGGGGCTATACTGTTTCTATTGTGAAATGGGTTCTCCGAGTCTCTAGTTTTAGGAATTGTTGGTGGGAAATCTGGCAAAGCGGTTACATCACCATTCTCATCGAAATCAGGGTCATGTTCCATCATTTCTTTCTTTTCCTTACGGTAGTTTCTCCATAGTAAATATCCCAACCCAATGAAAATCACCACCAATGGAATCACGATAGAAATGGCAATAACCGTGGCATTATTAGTAACCGGCTTCTCGCATTCAGCCGACTTGTTGTGGTCACAGTAATCTGAGGACACCGATGATGATGCTGATGACGACGAATCCGATCTAGGTAAAATATTTATTGATCTGGACGGGAACATGGTATGACTTGCTAAACTAAAGATGTCTAATCAATACACACACGTTCATAGATGGAGTTGAAGGTGCAAGTAAAAACCTCTTTAAGCTGACACCGAAAAAACCAAACAATTCACTTCAACGGTTTTGTTCAATTCAAAGATAGGATGGCTTTATTTTTTAATGATAATGATCTGAAAATTTTTCAATTTGATCTGAATCTAAGCCAGAAAACACCAAAAATACCGTGTTTAAACGAATGAAAGTACCTTTAGTCTGAATCTAGACAACGACAACTGTAAGAGTTAAGAAGCGTCTCTAGATAACTTGATGCGCCTGTAGTTTTTTTTAAACAACCCTTTCAATTGGACGTAGTAGCGCGTTTTTTATTTTCGACGCCTTAGCAAAATAAAAACGAAATTTGCCATATATTCATTGTTTGAATGTGGCGAATTATGTGAATGTCCCAGGTTCGATTTGCTGGTGGACTTTTCCTCGATAAGTGTTGTGACTACTGGAGGCTTGGATGGGGGTTTTATTGGAGACTTACCTAGAATGTTTTGTTGTAACGTGGTGGTGGGCTATTCCAGTGTTGATTGTGAAACGCGACTGTATCGAAACTAGTGGTCAGATTGAGACCCGTGGTTCTCTACGTAGTAATACCAGTCTGGAACGTAATCGTGCGTGCAGAAATCATAGTGACGTTGATACCGTGGTTGTGAATCGAACCGTGGTTCTTGGTAAGTTTTAGATGTCTGGGATGCGAGACTGCATGAACACAATAGACAGTTGTATTCTAGAAGGAAGTCACCATCGAGATTGGGTCAGCTTTAAACGGTTTCTGTTTTTACTATGGAGGTAGGATAGTGAATCATTGTTCTGCGAAATTCCAAAATTTGTGTTCTTCCATGTTTACCTAGTTTGGTAATTTTTGTTTTGTAACACACCAAAATGTATTTCTCAATTTTTTAGTTTTGTTACCAACTGTTGAATGAAATTAGTAAAACTTAAAAAAACCACTAATGAATTTTCTCCTTCAGCTTTAAAAATTTACTATGTTCATCTCGATTACATTGAAGCTAATTTCATTTGGTCTTTTTTACAGCAACAACTACGCATGTCCAATTTAACTTTAACATTTAAGTACAATTCTGCATTCAAGAAATGGTTGCAATATTTTTTGCAACCGAAGTAGAAAAACGGTTACTAATTAAAGTGAAGTTTAATTTTCTACATGGAGTTAAAATCGGTTATCTCATATGATTATGTGTATTAATGTATTGTATTATTATGGGTGGGTACAATGATCTACCAACCTTGAATTTGTTCAAATAACTCGACTCTATTAGGTGTGCTGTCGAGATTGTCAACTACCGCCTTTCTGGCGTCGTCGACCATTGTACCGTGTGCACAGGTTGTAAAGGCAATTGAGCCATTGGATTCGGCAATTTCTTCAGCGACCACTTGGTTCATGTTTGGTCTACCTTCTCTGAAGTCAACAAATGACAATTTCTTCTTCAAGTTGGCAATGTAAGCTTCAGATTCAGTCTCATGTAACTCGGCCTTGGTGTTGTTGGATTCATTCAGTTTCTCTTCTTGTTCATCAAATTCACTAGAACTGGAAATCTGTGGGGCAATTGGGGTGGTTAATCCAACATCTGGTTGGGTAACGTAGACAACAGGTTCAACATTGGAGTTTTCGAATTTCAATAATTCTTCGTAAAACCATTCAATGGATCTATAATGACGAATAACCCAGTAGAATTTAACTCTGGTTTTATTACTGTTGTTCTTGACAATGTCGCGAGCTTGGTAGTACAATCCTGGGATACCATTACCACCAGAAAGGAAAACGGCAGTGTCGTATCTGTCTAATGGAAGTCTATTACCATATGGACCTTCAATGGTAACTTTGATAGTAGCTTTGTTTTCTGGTTGTCTGGATAAGTATTTGTATAAACCGTGAGTAACACCACCTTTAACTTTCAAGTAGAAGGTAATGGTGTGGGTTTTATCATCCTCAACTTGATCGACAATGGTGAAAGGATGAGATTGCCAAAAACAGGTTGGTCTGATAAAGTGAATGAAGGCATGACAACCTGGGAAAGGTTTCCAGTACCTTGGTCTGGCGACAGTAACTTTAAGTGTTTCATTTGCGATCAATTGAACTTGAGCAGATCTGATACCGAATGCAGCTAATCTAACGAGTCTAACGAAACGATCGAAACACCAGACGGCAGTAGCAGCAATGAAGAATTGTTGGAATTCATGGTTTGCAACATGGATCCAACCACCAGCGACAAAGAAGACAGCAAAAATCAAATGGAGAATCAAGAAGATTTCATAGTTTAACTTTCTGATAGAGTAGCATGCTTGAACAAACATAAGACCTGAGCAGATAAGAGCAACATAACCCCATTGAACATAAGCTTCAGAGTTTCTGGTGTGGTATTTGGCAGCATGAAATCCACCAGCGTTATAAGTCATACCAACTGCATGAGCAATGATCAAGAGAAAACTGGCTCTGGACATCCATTTATGAACGTAAAGGAATCTAGCATATGGCCAGCCTGAAAGCCATTGCATGAAGTTATTTCTACCAGCAAACAAGATCAATTGGGGAATGATAAACACAACAATACTACCAGTTCTGTCGGCAATCTTTCTACCAATTTCCATGGATTCCTTAGGCCAGATGTAGTTGTTTTTATCATGGTTGTAAGCAAGACAACTGAAAAGAATAAGTAAAATCCAGTAACATGCCATCATGATCGATTCCCATCTTGTTGGAAGCATCCAGATGATCCATTTTCCAAGGTTTTTGTGATGGGCATGGGTTTTACTACCTAAGGCAGGCAAGAAGACGAGCTTTCTGATGGAGTTATTGAACTTACCAGTCAATTTCTTGATGAAACCTGGACATACAAAGTAGACAACATTGCAGGCACCAGATAATAAGATGAGGAAAAACCAGTAACTAAGAAGAGCAAGAGCGAAGAACGATGACTTGTTGTAGTTCATGTATCTACCCACATTAGAGTCGTAACCTGCATTAACTTGAGTTTGAGTTAAAAGCACTGGTTTGTTGAATACTTTGGAAATGTTGAAGTTTGGATCATTCTTCTTTGGGTTCAATACGAGATATTGAGTAGCATTATCGTAAGCATGGTCGAATTCTTCTTGGGTTAAGTGGTATTTAGCGCAACTTTTGATAAAATCCTGCTCAGCACCTTCTGCATGATGTGGAAGCATTCTGATACAATGAGCCATTGTACCTAAAGCTGGCTGATTCTTGACATTACAGTATCCAGCTTTATCTTTTGACGAGAACAACAAGACATTTTTAGCAAGAATACCGGAACAACCTTGCCATGCCAAAGTGTTATAATGGTAGATCATAAAACCAGTTTTGGCACTGATTGTAAGACAGAATGTCAAAATAAGAAGAATTGGTGAGAATTTCATAGCGACAAACCGATCTTCAAAAGATGATAATGAAAAAAGATTCCTTGTATAAAACAGGGAATTTCCACGTAATTTATGTGGATGAAAAAGATAAAATTTATCTGTACCATCTAGAAAATATACAGAATTATTTACCATGGTAAGATGGTAAATATGCACTTGCAAAAGGAAAGTCTCCCTAACAACAGTGGCTTAATATGCATTAGAGTTTTGAACTCTGCTCAAATTCCACTTGAAAAATTATCTATCGCATCTTATCTCTGCCATCAACCATGCTGGGAACAAGTGGTACTTTAGATACATTTTAGGTTGACATATTTTCCAATAGACGAACAAGCTTGGTAGCAGAATTTGACAATATCTTACCACCTGATCGCCTTGGCATTTTTCAGTTTTGGGACCTTCAACTGCTCACAGGGTTTGCATTTCAATTAAATTTAAACCCATTCCTTCATTGGTTGGTAAAGTGAACCTTACATGAAAAATAATTGGTCTGCATGTTCTGATTATTTTCTGACATTATTAGAAAATTGTCGTGTTTCTGGTAAAATTTCCATCAGATAATTTTTTGACAATTCAAAGGGTACCCGAGTCGGAGGACAACGTACGGGAGTGTTATAGGAGTCCTTCAGATCACGCCTTGGAAACACCTAATAAATTTGCTGCACTAGTGAAAGGATGACACTTCATATACAGAGAGGTACCGGAACGAAAGTTAATTTTGGAAGATGACCTGAATCTTATTATGTGCTCCTTTGTGTCAATGCAATACTACTATTCATCATTGCGTCGCACAAGAAATACCATCCAGCCAATACTCGTAATGTCAATTTTTGTTACTATTGCTCCAGCTGCCGAGTTCTTAATAGTAGTGTAGGTAATGACAATTCATAGTGGTGTAGATTGTAACGACTTACATACTTGGTCAAAAGTTACGTTGTTCCCGGATTGATAAACTGAACCAACCATATGTGTAAACCTTCCGGCCCATGAATTCATACTATTGGTTGTATCTTAATTCACCAATGATGGGGTTGCATGTACCGGGCAGCCCCCATAGTCAATAGGTACCCAATGTGATTGGAATCAACATGTTTAACGATTATTTCCTGAGGTGAGAAGCCACATCCTACCCTCATCTCCAATAGGCTGATTCAATATTGCCTTAGTTTTTGTGAGAGATTTTCTGGATTTTTTCACATATGTCGTAATACCCACGTAAGTATCTGAAAATAAAATCTGCAAGTGTAAATTTAGCCGTTGAGATGTGAAAAATATGCAAATCGACAAATCTAGAAATTATATTGGTTTTTAAAGGCTTCATTCGGAGAATTCATTGTCAAACAACGAATCATTGACTAGACGAGCTATTGTATGTCATATTCTACCCCATCACTATTTCTTAGCCTCTATTATTGTGTTCTGGTATGGTGCGTTTTCATTCTATTATGTAGACGCATCGGAACCAAAATCAATTTTTGTCACAGAAAAGTATTTGCGTGTAATTTCAAGTTCCATCAGCTTGTCTTGCAAAAACTCGAGCTGTATTTCCCCTCTTCTATCAATTGTGAGTCTTGTGTGTCGATTAAATCAACTGTCATTCATGTACGACTGGGTTTACCGGCTGCGTCGTACGGAAACTTGCGGTGGGTTTCACTATTGAGCTGGCTTGACGTGCTTCAATTGCCGTAAAACCGATTTGTAAAACCGGCTTGCAAATTCTTGTGGAATTACTTCAAATGCAAAACTTTTCAAAATGCATATGCCGTATTGAACGTCGTAATCAGATAAAAAACCATGCATTGTAATTTTAAACCGCAAGTACCGGTTCTGTGGTAACAGGAGGCTTTCATTTTATTTTGTTAATGGTATATCCGCCTTATTTCTGCTCTCATGTCGAGTTATGTATCCAATAATGGTGTCGTATTTGCACTAGTAGGTCTCACTTTTCAAACAATGATATTTGCATTTTATAGTGAAGCTTTATTATAATAAATACACTTTATGAACAAAGAAATGAAACATCAATATCGATTGACCTTGATAATGAGTTAGAAGAAATTACCAACTTTGCACTTGTTCGTATAATTCAACTCTATGTGGTGATGAATTAAGGTTGTCAACAACAGACTTTCTAACATCGTCTGCCATAGCTCCATGACAACAAGTGGTTAATGCAAGACTACCGTTGGATTCAGCAATTTCTGAAGCAACTAACTTTTCAATATCTGGACGGCCCTCTCTGAATTCGATGAAGGACAATTTCTTTCTCAAAGTATATATGTAACTTTCGGATTCGGTTTGAGCACCGTTGATCTTGGTTTCCTTGGAGTCTTGTTCATTTTTGCTTTCTTCTTCAAACTCACTTGAACTAGAAATTTGTGGGATAAGTGGAACAATTGGAGTTGTTAATCCAACATGCGGCTGGGTGACATAAATAATTGTCTCAATGCTGGTGTCTTCAAGTTTTAATAACTCATCATAAAACCACTCAATTGATCTATAATGACGAACAACCCAGTAAAATTTAACTCTAGTTTTAATACTGTTGTTCTTGACAATGTCACGAGCTTGGTAGTACAATCCTGGAACACCATTACCACCAGTAAGGAAAACAGTGGTATCGAATCTGTCTAATGGAAGTCTAGTACCGTATGGACCTTCAACAGTAACTTTGATAATAGCTTTGTTTTCTGGTTGTCTGGATAAGTATTTGTATAAACCGTGAGTAACACCACCTTTAACTTTCAAGTAGAAGGTAATGGTGTGGGTTTTATCATCCTCAACTTGATCGACAATGGTGAAAGGATGAGATTGCCAAAAACAGGTTGGTCTGATAAAGTGAATGAAGGCATGACAACCTGGGAAAGGTTTCCAGTACCTTGGTCTGGCGACAGTAACTTTAAGAGTTTCATTTGCGATCAATTGAACTTGAGCAGATCTGATACCGAATGAAGCTAATCTGACGAGCCTAACGAAACGATCGAAACACCAGACAGCAGTGGCAGCATAAAACCATTGTTCATATCCTTGATCTTCACAATGAATCCAACCACCAACAATGAAGAATACAGCCATGAGTTGATGAATAATCAAAAAGACCTCGTAGTTCAATCTCTTAATTGAGAACAAACCTTGGATACACATGATGGCTCCAGCAACCATTGCAACATAACCCCATCTGACATAATCTTCAGTATTTCTTCTCAAGTATTTTGTACCATGGAAACCTCCGGCGTTGTAAGTCATACCAATGGCATGGACAATAAGCAAGATCACACTGATCCTGGCCATCCACTTGTGAACATAGATGAATCTAGAATAGTGCCATCCTGAAAGCCATTGCATGAAATTGTTTCTACCAGCAAACAAGATTAATTGTGGGATCAAGAACAAAACCATGATACCACTTCTGTCGGCGATTTTTCTACCAATCTCCTGAGATTGAACTGGCCAGATATAGTTATCTTGAATGTGATGGAAACCGATACAGTTGAAGAAAATGGCCAAAATTACCCAAACAGCAACCATAATGGTTTCCCATCTAGTTGGAAGAACCCAAACAATCCAGTTAGTCCAATTTTTATGATGAGCATGGCTCTTTTTAACTAAAGCTGGCAAGGAGATAAATCTTCTGATGAAGTTGATCTTTGACCCGGTGAACTTTTTGATGAATCCAGGGAACAAAAAGTACACAAGTTGAACAGCACCAGAAAGAAGCATGAGCATGAACCAATAGCACATCAATGCAACACCATAAAAGAATGCAAAGTTATAGTTGATCCATCTATCTGTGTTAGAATAGTAACCAGCATCAACTTGAGTCTGAGTTAAAAGTACAGGTTTATCGTATACTTTGGAAATGTTGAAGTTTGGATCATTCTTCTTTGGGTTCAATACGAGATATTGAGTAGCATTATCGTAAGCATGGTCGAAATCTTCTTGGGTTAAGTGATATTTTGCACAGCTTTCAATGAAATCCTGTTCAGCATCTTCTTGATGATGTGGAAGCATTCTGATACAATGAGCCATTGTACCTAAAGCTGGCTGATTCTTGACATTACAGTAACCAACTTTATCTTTTTTGGTAAAGAAAAGAGCGTTCTTAGCAAGAATACCAGAACAGCCTTCCCACGCTAATGTCTTATAATGACTCATTTTGAAGGCTCTTGCTTGCACCGTGATGAATAAACATGTCCAAGCCAATAAGACATTATTCAAAGCCACCATGTTGAATACTTTTACTCAAACTTTTTTGCAGTAATTCAAAACTGATGAAATTGAAAAAAAACTTCAATTGAATTAACTTCTCGAGCGAATCGAATCCAATTTATACACGAGATAAAACCAATGAAAAATTCATTTGATCCAATTATAAAATAAGAACCTACTTATGTTACTATATTCAGCGCAGCTGTAAGAATTACCAGACTAATTCCAAAATACTTCCATGGTAACAATGTATTCCGTTATATAATGCAACAGTTTGCCATAAAAATCATGTAAGGCAACAAAGCAACAATACCCTACTGAACCTACAAGCACATCAGACGTTTTTTTGAACCTAACGGTCCAGGCCCGTACCGGAATGAGTAAGTTTTACTACCAAATTTAACTATTAAGTCACAATTAGGATTGTCAGACAGTTGAGTAGTGGAATCTCGACTACATTGCCAAATTCTTACCAAGTACCACATTTATGTTTGATACTTGACAGTTAATGTACTTGTCCAAGAATATCTTGGTTGAGTTATTATCCTTTTCGACAGGCACATTAATCACTACTTCCCAGCAATCTATTGGCTTAGTTCTCAGGAGAAACATAAAAATATAACTCTACTTGCGATAATTGTTCTATTGTACGTAAATCGGAATTAATATGTGTGAGGCGTATCTAATTTTGATCAGATAAAAAAATTTTATATCCGATACGGAGTTGTACAATTTGACATTTCCGATAAAACTTGTCATTTGAATGCTTATTTTGTCAAACAACAATACGCCGCCTTTGATATCTCTATTGAGGTATACTGTACTTGTAATGTGTTTATGATTTCAACTATTAACCAGTAGCATAGCCAAAAATATTGAAAATCATTATCTGTTTCATCTAAAAAATTTTTTTCTTTTTACATACAGACATGAAGGATTTCGACATGCCAAGTCTAATCAAAGTGAAAAAACTACAATAGCATTCCGCTAATCACCCTTCCAGTAAAATTTATTGGCTATACTTTGAGTTCATTCCATAAATTTTGTTTTATTATTGCTTAGGGGTATATCTCTACTCATCAAATTGATAGGAGTCCAAATAAAAGCAAAGGTTCCTAGTTAGCAACATTTGTTACTCGGTTATTGTTACTAAATCTACATCATTTCCTGACGACCTACTACTGTATAATTTAAGCCCATACACGTCGATACCATTACCCGAGCAAGAATGTGATTCGAACTAGACGCCACACATTCTGGTTTCTTCTCAAGCCGATTGGATATAGTGAAAATGAACAAGTAGCTGCCATCTTGAATCAATTAATGCAATCAAGGCTCCATTTTACTATAATTAATTCATACTGTTTTAATTCTGTTTTTTCCACTGATGGCCATGCAATATTCTGCTGCATACCTCTAAACTACCACACGTAATTCCTCATGGCTTTCTTGCAAACTTAAAATATTTAGTCATTACCCCAGTTTCCAATGAATACCAACTGACATTGTCACCATATAGAACCAATCAACTACAATACCGGCAATCCCATTGATCAACAATGGAAGAAAAATAACCACACGCAAGTAATTTGAGATTGCAAACAAATTGTATGCAATAAAATATACGGACGAATGCCAAGTGAAATGTTCAACATATACTAAAATATCGCCAAGACTATCCTAAGATTCAAGATTTGACATATCGTGTATGCAATTCCTTGTACCCATGAAAAGAAGGGTTTACTGCAATACTAGTGGTGAAAAATTTGTGGATATCCGATTGTAAGGTTCACAAAACCTGCTCATACGCAGACAAAAATATCTTCCCAGGAAAATAATTTGTTGTTGTCGTCGTTGCAACAATTTGTATGCCTTAATACCTTCCAATTCCATAGCTAATTAATTACGCCTCGGTTTTGTATTCATCAACTAGGTTTGTATATCTAGCTGATCCATTAGCTCGGCGATTTCTAACTCTTGCTCTAGTTCGAATTCATCCAATTCGTTCTCGTACTGTCGGATGTACTCATCATCTTCCAAGTCTCGCTCTTCCTCGATCAATGTATCAATATCAACGTCCAATCCATCTGCTTGTTGGAGGATATCATTTTTTTGATCCTCACCAGATTGACGATCGAACGTTCGATTTCTTTGCATTTGTAATTTCTGCTGTCTATATTGCAGTCGCATAGAGCTCAATTGATCATATTTGTTTCTCGAGTTAACTATCCCCCTATGACCGTTACTAGGATTGTGTGCACCGCGATGACCGCGTATGGGCGATTCTGGAGACGAAGGGTGTGATGACCTCAACGGCGACGATTTGGGATGTTGTGTGCGTGACCGTGGAGTGTGCTCGATAGGGCACTTCAATGGTGATGAAAACGGCTTCTTGAGCTTATTGCTTCGGTTCACTTGGACTTGATGTAGATCATCAAGAACGTTACGCGACCGATCACCATCTTGCAGTGAACCCTCTACAAACGTATCACCAGGACAGTTCTCAGTATCCATGTGCACACTTCTGTTGCTGACAAAGGAGTCACTCATACACGCTGTAGTATACTGTAATTTATAGTTTCGGTTGAACTTAAGTAGCAAAGGTTTTGTTCCATCACATTAATGTAAACCAAATTCAAGGTTTTCACGTGATCAGATTTCGGACTATTTCCTATCATTTTTTATTGAAACCAGTTGACCAGATATAACTGGCGGAGGTTCGCGTCGAAAGTGCTGCTACGATTCTTGTAGAATCAAATAAACGTAATAGGGCCACGATAGATTTACCAGAATTACACTCAAGTACAGAAAACGCCAAGCCAGAGGGGCCATTGCCATCTCTGACTCTTTGTAGTGAAATGGAGCAGCAAAACTTGCTGCAGAATAATGCCACCATAAACGAAACAGAATGGGAGGACGTAGGTATCGATGAAGCTGACGAAACATTGATGAAAAATCTTGCTGAATTGATATGTCCTTTTGTTTCTGATGCATTTTCTGAAATCGAAAATTTCCATTGTGCACCAGTACATTTGGTTTCCTCACAAAGACTACATCGATTTGCTAACCTAGTCGAATCCAACTTAAATGACTACTATGTATCTGCTCAGGGAATGAACTGGAAAGCAAATAAGTTGCAGGAAATGTCCGAAGCAGGGTTGATTTATGGATGGTGTATGGTACGGAATGATTTAGTTGCGTTCATTCTGTTTAAATTATGTGATAATGAAGACATGAAAGTGCTATACCTCTACGAAATTCAAATCAGTAAACAATTTCAGAAAGCAAAAGTCGGGTCAAGCTTGATGTCTTGCTTTCACAGATTGGTTTCTATTCTCAACAACAGTAATTTGGAGAATGATTGCAGCCACTATCTACATGGTATCGACGGTACTAGCCTAACAGTGTTCCCTAAAAACACGATAGCTGCGAACTGGTACTTCAAATTGGAATACAATTATACCCACCTGTCACCACGACCTAGAACACTACGCAACGGGAAGATAGTATATCCATCTTATTACAACTTGTACAAATTAATAGATTAAAATGTGTGCTTTTTGTAAATATATATAATGCGAAATTTAGCTTTTAGGAGCTCAGCTCTTGTCCATCACATTGATGTAATTACGACGAGCACCCTTTCTTGGTTTTCTGGACCTAGCTATATTGTTCATGTCTAACAAATCATCCAACCCAGCTGTTGCTAAACTTGGCGTGCTCGATGGAGTTTTCTTTGGTGGACCACTTGTGTTTGTAGATTCTTTTGGTGCTGGTGGACCACTTGATGGTAAACTACTTGCTGATGGAGGTCCATTTGAGTTGGAAGCTCCTGGTGGTCCTTTGGCTACAGGAGAGGGCGAAATATTCGAGCTTTTCGCCATTTTAGGTGGTGGAGGTGGTGCAGATGCTTTTAATTGTTCCTCCAATGGAATATTTCTGTTAATATATCTCTTAAGTTTTTCATCATAATATATTGGATTAACCTTTTCACCTAATTTAGCTCTAATTGGTTTTGGTTTGCCATCATCTCTTCCAAACCACTTTAAAAAGCCTCCTCCGCTGGCAGATTTAGCTGCATTCAGATCACCAGATTTTTTTGGACTCTCTTTGACTGTAGTTTCCTTTGCTTTAGGCTGTTCTGGAACTTTTTGAACCGGTTCGTCCTCTTCATCCTCTTCGTCTTCCTCAACCAATGGGACATAATCCTTCACAGTATCATCAGTGACTTCATACTGTTCATATAACTGAGATTGATGCGACTGCGATAACCTGGATGAGAAAAATCCAGACGGGCCACCAAAGACAGAATTTGCCCTTGTGGTGCTTTCTGGGGAACCAGGAATGGGGAAACCAAAACTGGTATCGAGTCCTGACATTTTTCCACCCTGCAAACCGTCAAGCATCAGCGAACTGTTGAGAACGGCCTCTCTTGGCTTTGGTGTTTGAATTGGATTAGACGCATCGACATCAAAATCAGAATCGAAACTGTTGTCTATATTAGCTACTGGAGAGTGTTTCGTAGCAAATGCTGATCTTGGGGGTGCTAATTCGTCCTGTTTCACAGGAGCTAAAACATCCTGTTTGTTTGTCACCAGATTTTCGGCCAATGGAGTCAGAGCCATAGGTGCATCAAAGGCTGGTAACTTTGGAATCACAGGATTGCTTTGAGGTGTTGCTGTGGATGGAACAGATACTGATGGAACAGATACTGGTGGAGCTACTTCCGGTGGAACAGATACTGATGGAGCCGATACTGATGGAGCCGATACTGATGGAGCCGATATTGGTAGAGCCGATACTGGTGGAGTAGCTACCGGTGGAGGTACGTCTTCTTTAACAGGAGTACCATTAGTGTTCAATTGCAAACTTCCCTCTTTGGTATCATCCGCCTGCTCTTCAGGTTTTGCGTCAGGCTCTACTTTATCATCGGTACTTTCCAAAACAGATGTGGTTCTGGTTTGGTATCCACCAAACGCGAACATGTCTTCAATTCCAGTGAACGCATCAGCATCTGGTGGTGCATCCAGTTTGAGGTTCTCTGGGAAAGTGTATTTTTTAATTGAGTTTCCAGATGTTGGGCCATACTTGCTAGGCCCACGTCTAGATCTTGAGACACCTGCATTGGGTGCATATGGATTTTTCACCGGTTTACCAAGTGGTTTTGAAGTATGAGGAGGTGGAGGTGGAGGTGGATGAGGTTGCTGGTCTTCTGTAGGACCTTTTTCATTAACGGTCTCGCTTACTTCGTCTTTCGCAGGCACAACATCAAGATTATCTTGATTTGATGGTTCAATAACATGCGTTTCAGGAGCTTTATTCTCAACTACCCGATTTGTATCTTGCAGTTCACTAATTTCCTCCTCAATGGGTTCATCAACATGTAGGGCATCCTTTTGCATGATTCCTTCTGCTTCTCTGGTGAATCTAGGCGATGGCTTGAGTTCAGGCTTATATTCCATACTCATTTCACTTTGCATCGAAGATGTACGATTATGTGAACCAAGATGTGACTCGTTTGGTGCTAGTGGTTCCGAATTCAAACTGACTTGCGAATTTCTCTTTTGTTGGTGCATTGGCGGAGCATATATTGAAATTGGTGGTGCTGGCGTCGATGCTAATGATGATGTTGAATTCATATTTGATGAATTCATACCAATAGTTGGTTTTGTATAATCCTGTACATGTCTAGACATGACCTTCCTTGGTGGTGACAACGTGGTTTGATCGTTGGTAAAGTTATGAGGTGTAGACATCGGTGGAGCAAACTTTGCGTTGTTTAGTTCAAAAGAGCTTCTAGATTGAACCGTTGATATATCCTTTTGCAAATGAGAAGGTGGTTTGCTTGCTGCTTGATGATTTCCACCTGGCGTATACTTACCATGAGAATATGGAACATTAGGCATGGAACCAATTCTATTCAATCCAGGTTTGACTGCTGGAGAGAAACTCGAATCTGAAACGTTCATAGCAACGTTTGGTGGAGCAGCCAGAGGCAGTTGATAGTAATTATTAATTATTGAAATATCAACTGTCGATGCATTTCTCGAGACAGATGGACTGAAATTATTAAATACATTCGCATCTCCTCCTTTTTGTTTGGGTTCTTCTCCACCAATAAATTTATCTAATTGACCCCAGACCTTGTCAAGATTGACCTTCCCAATCTTTCCACCAAACCATCCCAGTTCTGCTTCACCAGACTCCGAGACTCTGACTATTAACTTTTGGAATTCGTGTATAACGGTAGGTGAAATAAATGGTGATTTATTCCCAAGAGACTTAATAATCGTATTGATATGGTCAATATATCTCTGAGATTGAGCGAACAATCCATAGTCGGCGAGAATTGCGGATTGTTTGAGTTTCATGAGCAACAAGTGAGGAAATCCAAGTGATGGGAGTGATGAATTTTTCGAACAAAGGATGAACTCATAGATCTCTGTGTACATCGAAGAAGTCCCTTTCGAATTTACAACAGGAAACAATACGCCAGAAGACGACGCGACTTGCGATAATGGTAAACCAACCAAAACATAACAAATCTCAGCAGCGTACGTGTTTCCATGTAAAGATAAAAACTTGCCAAATTCTGTAACAAAATGTGTAGCTTGTTTAGCTCCACTAATAAGAACTGACGATACGATTTCTCTCCAATGAAGGATCGCATATTCACCTTCTGTAGGAACAGAGTTCAAATCCTGGAAAAGTCCATTAATATCACCTGCAAAAATCTTCAAAAGCATAGGCATTAAATGCTGGACTTTATTGTTTGACTTTTGAAATGGGAAACTATTCCTTGCAAATTCAGACGCAATACGACCAAAAACCTCTGGTCCAGAAAAGTTTGCAATCACTAAAGCCAATGCCCAATCGCCCTTAGATACAGTAAAATCCAATGCCTTATCAATTTGTCCAAGTTGGAATAAACTAAAAACTGTGTTTACACCCGCAGTATCTAACTTAAAAGAGTTAGTACCAATCTTTGAACTTCCACTGGTGATATCAAAAGGCATATCACTGTAATAATCGATTGTAGGATTCAATTCGGAACAAACAGCCTTACTGAAATCATCAAAATTAGTATCTCTATCGTGTTGCAACATGCTCAACAAAATCTTACACAATAAAACTTCATCTGGGTCACTGGTTTTAGAATTTGCTAGGAATTCAGCATTAGTTACTAACCATTTCTCAAGGTCCTTTTTCTTAGTCTTTCCTTTGATCAATGGACCAGGGAAACTTTCGTATAAGTTTTTATCCTTAAATATTGATGTTGCATCCATAACATTGATAGCTGGTGCTGATGCTTGTAGGAAATTCGAATGTGTGTTCACGGGGGTGGGGATCATGTAAACTACATTCTTTGCCAAACTCCAATTGAATATAGGGAACTGTCTTTTCAGTAATGTTGATGGATCTAATGGTCTACTCGTCTGTTGAGACTTGTAAATATTTGCCCGTGGGTTTGATAAACCTCTCATTCTGTTTGGAGCACTTGGAACGTTAGATTGAGCTTGAGGACCACCTTGAACTGTAGGTAATATTGGAACGTATGGATTAACCTCTTTACCACTGCCACCGACCAACGAACTTCCTCTTGAGTGTGTTCTCTGGTGATTTGCAGGTCCGTACGGTCCAACAGTAGGTACGTACGGACTTGTAGTCGACTGACTTTTTGGAACAGCAGTCGTGATCGGTGGTGGATTACTGGGAGCTATATTTGAAGTACCGATATTTTGGTTTCCAGGGTAATTTTGAACACTGGGGAACGGTTGCATTTGATTTTGGGGAGGTACTGCTCCAACTGATCCCTGTGAAGAGGAAAAGCTAGTTGGTTGAGCATATTGGTTTTGTCTAGTGTCAGGTGGAGCATAATGTGAACTATGTCTTTGCGAAGGAATCGAAGGTTGTGCAAAAGTGGCTTGTGGTGAATAACTCTGTGTTGAAGATACTGAAGGTATACTAGCTTGTTTTTGGGGCATGTATGGATTAACTGGTGGAGCACGAGCTGCTGGTTTAGCTGTTGTTGGTGTCGCCAGTGAAGCCTGAGTAACAATAGGAGAGCTATTGGATTTCACAGTAGATTTGTGCGACCCAGTTCTCCTTGGTGCCACCTTCGGCATGTCTATTGGGAGATCTTCAAAAAAGTTTTTCTTTGGAACGGAATCAGTCGATGATTTGGACGCTGCAGCAGTTTCTACTGGTCTGGACGGAGTAGGAGTAGTGGCAGTAGTGGTGCTGGCAGGTGGAGTATTTTTATTTGAAACATACTTTGAATTTGCGCTCCGCGGTGCTGGCCTTATCTTGGTTGCAATTAAAGTATCTGGGAAATCATATGCATCGCTCTTCTTTTTCTTAGTTTCCAACTCTTGCTTGAAGTTCAGTTCGTTTTGATTTCCCTGCACTGGCGAATAATGTGGAGCGGACTGTGCAGTTGGCAAATATGATTGCTTAGCAGTTTTCTTGGGCTTTTCGGTTGTAACTTGAGGTTCGTCCAAAAACTCGTCATCCAAAAGTAAATCATCGTCCAATTCTAAATCAAGATCATCCAATTTTGAGCTACCAGCTTTTTCAGAGTTAGAAATTTCATTTATGAACGATTCGTCCAAATCGTCATCGAGAAACAACTCATCAAGAGTTTGTTTCGGTTTTGTTTCTGACTCAGAACCTTCTTTTTCGCAGGGCAATTTGTCATTACTCAGCTCATTCAACGTGTCATGAGATTTAAATACAACTGAAGCAGTACTATCAGCATCGAATGTTTGCGAAGTTAATTTCGTTGCTTGTTCTGATGATGATTCCCATTGTGAAAAATGCTGAGAGGTAGTTTCATTATTAGTTTCCCAAGGCATTTGCTCAGTAGATGCTGCTGCTGTAGCTCCAACAGGATTTTGAGCAGAAGTTTCTGATTCCCATGGTAGCAAATCGTTATGATTTGCCTCTACTGCAGATTGGTGTAGTACATCAAGTTCCTTTGCAGAAGCGACATTATCATCTTTTTCGTGATCTTTCTCTGTGGTTTGGGGTATATTTTCACCAGGAAACGACTCCTCAGGATGTGACGATGAGATTGGTGTATCTTGACTTGGCTCAACATGAGGGTCTTTAGATTCCCACGACAAAGAATTTTGGACTTGTTCAGCATGAGATTCCCATGGCAATTGATCTCCTGATTCTTCAACTTTGGATTCCCATGGCAATGACTCTTTTGCTTCTTCCGTTATGGATTCCCACAATGATTGTTCCTGGCTCTTCTCAGTTTTAGACTCCCATGGTAACAGCTCTTCCTGTGATTGTGCAGGTTTAGACTCCCACGGCAACAGTTCGTCTTGCACTTGTTCTGTCCTAGATTCCCCCAGCAACGAATCATGTTGAGCTTCCAGTTTAGAGTCCCACGGTAATGCGTCGTGATTTTGTTCTTGGTTTTGTTCCCAAGTTAACGAACTTTGCGTATGTGGAGTATCTACTTCATTTGACTGAATTTCCGGAACAGAATGCGTATCTTGAAACGTCACAGAGTTGTCAATTTCAACTTGTTTTTGCGGTTCTGCATTGTCAGTTTGAGTCACTTCATCAGAATCTGATACAAATTGTGGGTGTTCATCGACTTGCTCTTTCACAACTTCAGTAACATCAGGATTGTTTTCAGTCAATGCATCACCAGGAGAGTACGTCTGTTTGTCGTCTGAAGGTTCTAAATTATCTGAATGTACAGAAGTATCTTTACTATCTGAATCATGATTCTGTGTAGTCAATTTGTCACCCTCAACATTATCTGAATTAGTTTCATTAAGTTTTAAACTCAGAGTATCTAGCACGATTTCTGGTTCGGCATTACAGATTTGTGTGTTCTCATCAAGATCCGTTTCAGTGAAAGCTTTGTGCACATCTTCGGTCCCATTATATACGCGAACATCGTCTGAAGTCGAGCCAGTCTCCACTGCTGCAGGTGATTTCTCGTCCAATACCGATTCAGAAACCGGTTCTTCTGTGACATTTTGAGCAACACGCAACGGCAGCACGTCCTCGGGAACTTCTGCAGAAGCAGCAGCATGCTCAATTGGATGCGAATCATCCGCATTATCATTGATGTCATGGCCAACAGACCCAACAGAATTGTGGGCGTCGTCAGGACCATGCTGGACAGATGTGACGGAAGCTTTCATCTTCTTTTTGGTATTCTTCCGTCTCTGTTTGTTCTTCGAACCGTTACTCATGTTGGGTAATCCGCAAAGGTCCACGTATGAAACTCTTGAAGTTGGAGTATGATTTTGGCAACACTGTTCATTTTCGTACTGGAAAATGAAAATCGCAACCGTGATCTGGGTGGCGTGATATTTATCATGTGACCATGTTCAAACTGATTAATACGATGTTACATAATCATTGAGGAAAAAGTTCCTGTGGGGGAGCAGTTGGGGGAGGAAAAAAAGTGCTACCATGTTGTATTGTATTTGGGCTGAACGGTTATATTTTTCAGTTAGTGGTGTGACTGAAACTGTGCCACTTGAGCGGTAACGGACGCACGAGATGCATTACGAAATGGAAGTTTGCGGAGCTTCCAGTATGCTAAGGTACTAGACTCCGATGAAGTGTCCGATGGTACAAGACAACAATGCACCGTAGTAAACATTGGGCTGAGTAGGCGAGATATGGGCTGAGTAAATTTGCTACAAACAACTCCAGATGATCTCAATAGAGGCACAATAGACACTACACAGGCCCAGAGGACCATTAGAGATCCACTTACAAACGGAGTTGAATACTGGTAGCACTGAGTAGAAATAAACTGCAGCACCAACAAAGACCCTCCCATGTCATGTCGTAACGACAATAGCCAGTACGTGTGTCAAACAGAGAACAAAACGAACAATACACACAAAGATACACAACAGTCCCCGAGAGAAGTCCGGTATGGTGTGTTGGGCAGTTCCAAACTGCTAATCACCATCGCTTACTGGCCCCACGGGTATTGTGTATGGCAAAAATGTGCGTGTCTAACTAGTTCTCGCAGAAACGAACGAGTTAAACCCGCGTCTGCGTCGAATTTTGCCCCGTTGCTACGGTTCCATACCTGCCTACACCTTCCCCTATTGTCCAGTCAACGCCAGTGGCGCAAACGGCTCGATGCGCTACCAGAAACTAAAAAATTTAATCGCATGGAACCTCGCCTGCATTTTGCCACAGGTCCGCTGCACACATCAAATCCCAGCAATCTTTTTTTAGAAACACTGATTATCATTTGTACTGTGTTGAAAGATATAAACAGACAGAAGGACTGTGTTTACATCATCTACAGTGGAAGGTTAACGAGACGCATTTAGCGATAGTTTTGCAGGACGCGCGTGGCTACGATTTGTTATTCCAATTGCGTGGTATCTCCTTAATTTGAAATTGGCCTGTTAGTGTCGTTGTTTGGCAGAATATATATTAGAGGTTGAACAGAGATGGGTAGAAGAAAAATCGAGATTCACCCGTTGTCTGACGACAGAAATCGGACGGTGACTTTTGTCAAGCGTAAGGCTGGGTTGTTCAAGAAAGCCCACGAGTTGTCGATTTTATGTCAGGTTGACATTGCAGTGATAATTTTGGGCAACAACAACAAAGTGTACGAGTTTTCATCGGTTGATACCAATGACTTGATTGCAAATTACCAAAAGAACATCAAAGAGGGGCAGAACTCCAATAATTCCAAGTTTCATGAAGCAAAGTCGCATGAGAATTATTCTATTTATATGAAGAAAAAGTCGTTGAATGATAAATTAGAAACAAAGTCAGGCCATGTAGTTGATACTTCGAATCACACAGACGACTCAGAATATGACTCAGATTCAGATTCCCCCGTTCAAAAGCCACCATCGAAAAAACACAAGGCTTCCGAGAAGAAACCCAAACCACAGCCTCCAAAACCGAGCCTAGCAAGACCCAAATTACCTCATATAAAAGACGAGCATCCCCCTAGTCAGAGACCAGTGTTGCGAGTACAGATCCCTAATGATGTCAAGAATTCAACTGATTCAGCAAAGACGTTGACAGCAATGGATACTAATATTGAATCATCTAATAATAATAATTCCTCAAATCCATCAAATATACCTATTCCTCAAAATATCCAAAATTTGAATTTGTCCAAATACTCCAATTACACTTCGTTTCGCTCTCCAGATTCAAGGAAGCCTCCTGTATTACTACCTATTCATGCTAAATCACAATCATCATCACCGTCAGATGTGACAGCAGCACCATTACCGTATGTTCAAGGCACGAACGGTTTCTTTTCTGGTTTACCGCAAGCATCACCCACATCTAACTACCCTGGAATTCTACCTACTCCTGGTATTAATCAATTCATAGCAAGTTATGACCCTACAAATCCCCAGAATACAGATAATACCCCTAGTAACAGCGAAAACTCGACAAACAACAGCAATGCAAATAGTATTGACAGTTCAAATACCAGCAGCAATTCCAATGATAGAAATAAGTCTAATGCCAAATTCAGACCTCCGTTAATTACCAATTTCTCCAATAGTCAAGCAAATCCAAATGGTGAGCAAATACCATCAAGCGGGCTACGAAATGTATATGAAATGTTCCCTAGTCCATCGAACTTTTATGCCCCACAAGATTGGCCTCAGTCCAATACTGGAATGACACCAATACACGGAAATACCCAACAATATTATATGAACATGCTACCTAGTGGAGTGTCGATTGGTAATGCGCCGACAGGGTTTACCCCGAATACAGCTAATTTCAATAATGGACGACAACTACTGGGTAGTTTTCCTAGTCCGCTACAGTTTACTGGTCCTGGATTCAATAACCATACAACAACAAAGAAACAGGGATGAAGGTTAATTAATACAGCACGCTTTTGAAGAACCATACAAGGTGTATTTAAAATGTCTGTCTTTGTACCTTGATATATATAGCTATTCATTTCATTATTTTAATAATTATTCAGGGAATATCAGTGTTAAATGGTGTGAAGAAACTTATGAGAGTATATCACTTTAATTGAAGGAAAATTATGTGTATGTGCTAAGTCTAATGTGTTTACATATGGTAATTAAAGTTGTAGCTGTATAATTTTGCAACAATAAATTTGACTACAGTCGCCAAAGATTACTACGAGAGCAGATAAATATGGAAATGACAGGACAAATGCATGTTAAATGGCACTAGGTCTTTTGGAAAGCTGACTTTATCCAAAGAATTTCACATTTTGACCAAACGTAAATAATCCGGGGCCAGTTTTGTAACCAGATAAGAAATAACCTGTGAATTAGAAAAAAATTGCAGTTTACAACTGTCAAACTAGCAAAACCTTTTGAGTTAAACAATTCAGTAAATTTGGCATTAGAAAAAAACGCCGCGAAATTAGGGTTACACCCTAAATTATCAAAATACACGTGCGTATTTATATTTGTGTAACATTATTACCAAAAGCGTCGATATTTTCCTACATACAGACCAAATTGAAATTTTTGAATTTTGTTAGCGATTTTTTCACTACGGAGAATTTTCATGGTAGTGAAAAAAAATCTCTCCTAGTAGTTAAAAATTAAAAAGTTTTTCTTAGTCAAAGGCATAAGTACACCAGTTCAACATGAAGGTATGTGTCCCATATATTGAGTGTAATGGGAGACAAATATTGTAATCAACACAAACGTCACGAGAGTCCAATGAAGTGATATTCCTATCCATTTCCCACCTATATTGATGATTTACTTAATCTAAGAAGAATTTTCGTAATTTTCAAGAGCAAATGTTTTCCCATAGCTATTACCAATTTTATCAGCGCGAATGTTTTGTTTGATTTGAAGTTTGTTTCTATTATACGATTTATACCATAGTAACACCATACTAACAATTTAGTTAAACATTTCTTATCCAGCTAATGGTACCCAAAAGTCCATCGAAATCGATGATGAACACAAATTAAGACCATTTTACGAAAAGAGAATGGGCCAAGAAGTTGAAGGTGACTTAGTTGGTGACGAATTCAAAGGTTACATTTTCAGAATCACCGGTGGTAACGATAAACAAGGTTTCCCAATGAAACAAGGTGTTATGCACCCAACCAGAGTTAGATTATTATTATCTAAAGGTCACTCTTGTTACAGACCAAGAAGAACTGGTGAAAGAAAGAGAAAATCCGTTAGAGGTTGTATTGTCGGTCAAGATTTAGCTGTCTTAGCTTTATCTATCGTCAAACAAGGTGAAGCCGACATTGAAGGTTTAACCGACACCACCACTCCAAAGAGATTAGGTCCAAAGAGAGCTAACAACATTAGAAAATTCTTCGGTTTAACTAAAGAAGACGATGTTAGAGAATTCGTCGTTAGAAGAGAAATCACCAAGAACGACAAGACCTACACCAAAGCTCCAAAGATCCAAAGATTAGTTACTCCTCAAACTTTACAAAGAAAGAGAGCCTTGAAAGCTAAGAAGGTCAAGAATGCTCAACAACAAAGAGACTTAGCTAACGAATACGCTCAATTATTGGCTAAGAGATTACATGAAAGAAAAGCTGAAAAGGCTCAAATCAAGAAGAAGAGAGCTGAATCCTTAAAAGCTTAAATTTAATGAAATAAATTTATCTACATATAATACTACAATTTAAATATTTCTTAAATAGCTTTTAACTATTCTCTTATCATTGTTTATTTAGTGTATTTAATACAATATCGGTTCTAATACTAATAATACTAAACTAGTACAATTGAAATGACTTACTATTTCAGTTCTTTTGCATCTACAATCCTATCGAACAAGCGTGCTGTACTTTCATCTCCAACAAACCGTAATACATATATCTATCGTCAAGCTATTCGTAGATCTAGCTCGGTCCTATTTGTGGCCTTTTGACTACCTGTTCAATTGGTTCACCACTTCGTTTACTGACTAGTCTCTTGATGTTTTCATACACTTGATCGGTTGTCAAGTTTGAACTGTAAGTGAAGTTCTTCTTCATGAAATTCTCCTGTTCTTGTTTATACCGAGGATCTCGTAAGAGAACCCTCAAGTGTTCATCAAATTTGTCTTCTGGTATCATTTTACCAGTTATAGGACACTTTATAGTATTTGTAGTAGGACTGGATTTTTTCAATCTTGACTCTCCAGCAGCCTTAATTTTCATCCCTTTTATCTTCTGTGGTACTGGTGTTGGAGATGGCGATTTATCTGCTATTTCAACCTCGTTAGGCTTTTGTACTGGTGTCACAACATCATGTTGTTTTGACTCCAAAGATCGGTACAAGAGATCTTCTCTGTTTAATGGAATTGGTAGTTCTTGAACCGCATCGACGGCAGTAAACTCAATTGTTCCAATGACAGCAAAGTCTTGCCAATCAATAGATGCGTAATGTAGCCGTCTTTCGCGTTCTTGTTCTCGTTTTGTCTGGACTTGTTGTTTATGCTGTTTGTTATATTGTGCTCTTTTATTAGCCTCTTCAAGAAGTTGGTGGGGGTAGTTGAATAGCGAATCCTCTTTGGATTCAAACAACTCGAGAACTAGCTTGTATTGGTCAACATACTGAAGAAAAAGCTTGTTGAAAGAATGCAGTTTATTTGTGAATTCGAATTGGGCCAGATTACCCAACGACTTTTGATGGCTGACGAGTTTGGTCAAGTATTGGGGTCCATTTTTCGCCACAAAGAGAGCAGTTATCTTGATGACATCCAAATCCAACATCGAGATCATCGGTAAAGATGTTAGAAATGGTAATGGTTTGGGGGTTTCTACTTGGGTCTGAGGTTCTGATGCTAAATTATTTGTCTCACCAGAAGATTGGTTCTGTTCTGGTAACGTTTTGGACTCCACCGAGAGCTTCCAAATATAGTAGTCATGGTACGGTTTGTCAGGAATCAAAAAATCGAATTTGCCATCTTTATTATTCTCCTTTAATCTCAGTTCAAACGAAGAGCCATTCTTGACAACATAAACCACGGTTTTGTCGATGGATTTCTGAACTTCTTGTGGTGGTAACTGTAGACCCGACGGTATTTCTGTCGTCATGAGTTGATGCTGGAACGGTATATTTTCACAAGAAGATTTATGATCTTGAACTGGAACAAAGATGAGGTAAAAAAACCTATTATAGTGAGGAACATATTAAATTTGAGGTTCTTTAATTTAGGCGTCATAATTAAACAAGTGCAACATTGTAACGCAGCAAACACATTGACAGTGGTGTTATAACCGGAGTAGCGAAGCCGTGGTTGAATTTTGCTCAAAATTGACCGATATAGCTCAACATTAATTCCACCTTTGAACCATGGCTGAGAACATCAGCATGGGGGGCGAAAATTTAGGTGTACCGGCGGTACAAACTGATAGAAGCGATATTCATATGGATCCACCCAGTCGTACCTTTCACCACCGGAAAAGACACAGACATATTACGGCATCAGATGACTCCGATATCGATTCGTTAACTGAGGACCTAGACCAGATCGGGAAGTTGTCGTTGAATCTTAACCTATCGTCATTCAACATGAGCAATATGCCCAGTTTGCCGAACATGCTGAGTCTTCCGAAACTACCAAACTTGCCTACGTTTGAGTTATCGCGGATTCAGGACTATTCCAAGGAGTTGTCTAACTACATTTCCAGCTACGTCAACTCGACTAAAGCAAAAGATGCTGTGGTGGAGAATGATGAAGATTATCAACAGGTTGCCAATTCCATTAAAACGGCGATTACGAGTAGAATCCAAATGAATAACTTACTTCAAGATTTGAAAGTTGGGGTTAGTATCAATTCGGCGATTGATAGATTACAACCGTTGACTGATATAATTCACGAAGCAATTTCTCTTCCGGTGGACGATATAAGTGATTACGAGGACGATTTCAATGAGGAAGAGACGGAGCCAGTTGGTGTGGATAAGATTGTGAATTCCGAGGGGCCATTGATCAATTATATAGTGAAGCCAGAAGAGACAAGTTCCAATAACACAAAACATTCTAGTAAAGCATTTAGGCGATGGAAACACAGGCAGATTTTTGAATCGGACGATAATAAGAATACCAGTGATTTGGATAACATCGAAGGTTTGGATGAAGAAACTGTTCGACAATTGACTGACTTGTCCTCGATCGACGATTTTGCCAAAGAAGACATACTTAGAAGTAAAATTCAACAAATTCGTGAACAACCTAATTTGAGTCAAGTTCAGAAGAACAAACTAGTTACTCGGTTGATGATGGGCAATTACTACAAATACGTAAAAAACGTAATACCAGACACAAACATCACATCCAAGTTGAAGTCACAAAGATTAGTTTTACAGGAACCTTCAGATTCGACTATTGAAGAACAACTTGATGAAGAGGATGAGATTGCAGAATATCCTTCTGAGGATACCAAAGATGTCCCAAACGAGAGTGAAAACGAGAACGAAGAAGATGCAATGGAAGAAGACGTGGACGAATTAAACGAAGTTTTTCTTTCGGAAAATGATCTCCAACCTAGCTACAATAATCCTCCATTCAATACTATTTTTGGGTGTCAACATTATCAGCGGAACTGTAAGTTGGAATGCTCAAAGTGTTTCAAATGGTTTCCATGCCGGTTTTGTCATGATCAAGTGATTACAGATCATAAAATGGTAAGGAACGAAGTCAAACACGTTTTGTGCATGTCATGTAATACGCCACAAGAACCAACTTCCAACTATTGTATAAATTGTGAGCTGGAGTTGGCAAATTATTTCTGTGAGAAATGTGTCTTGTATGATAATGACACCACAAAGGATATATATCATTGTGACAAATGTGGTATTTGTCGGTTGGGATTAGGTATTGGGAAAGATTATTTTCATTGCGATAAGTGTAATATTTGTCTTTCCATTGATTTAAGAGAGAAACACAAATGTGTGGCCAATACCACTCATTCAAATTGTCCTATTTGTAATGAGTACTTGTTCACATCTATTCACAAAGTGGTATTTATGAAATGTGGACACACAATTCATCAAAGCTGTTACGACGAAATGGTGAAACATTCTTATAAATGCCCAGTTTGTAAAAAGACTGTGGTTAATGTTGAGACTCAATTTAGAATTTTAGATCGAGAGATTTCTCAAGAACCGTTACCACCACCCTACAACTTATGGCGTTGTATTGTCTCGTGTAATGATTGCAAGGGGAAGTCCAATGTCAGCTATCATATTTTAGGTTTGAAATGTAAATATTGCAAAAGTTATAATACCAATCAACTCAAATTGATCAAACCTGAAGAAGAGGAAGATGATGATCTTGAGGACAACGAAGAGATTGAACATAATTTCGACGAAAATGTTATCAACTCGGTTCAGAAAAACATTTCAACAAACTTTCGTATTGGCGATAGAATGAATACCACTGGTATCAGTGATCATGGCGATAATGATGATGGTTATGAAGTGGATGTGAATGACGATGATGAAGAAGACGAAGTCAACAGTTTTCATGGAAGTGATACAGGATTACAGGGCATCATTGATGCCACAAAGGAGTTTGGAAATAGTGACTTCAGAGTCCATGTAGGATACATCTCGTCAATTTTCCAAAATTTTGTTAATAACGCTACTAGAAAGGACCAATCAAGAGAGAGGAGTATCTCGAATGTGTCCAGTATATCTAGAGAAGACATGATAGGAGGCTTTTAGGGTGAAACGACACGAGTTTATACGACCAGAATGACTAATGCGTATAATTTTTGAATCAAATGTAGACCAGCTACTTGAAGAGGTACAATGATGCAAATAGTAAGAAGTGATTTGAAATTGTAATTTCTGTTTGAAAAAACTGGGGATTTGATATGGTTGCAAATTACCAGATTCGGAACTTGAATCCAAAAACACGTTGTACAACTCGCACCAAATTGATTTACTAGAAAGTCCACTGTGATTTCATCAGATCATATCACAAAGAGTACAGGCCGAGATAATTGTGATATCAAGTAGCTTTTAGATGGACTAGTCATTATGTATGAATCATTGTGGCTGAAATTCTATCATGAATTTTCCTTTTGACTTAACTGTAAAACAGTCAGTTTCATAGTATATATTCCCGTGGCAACCACTACGCATATTAGATTTTGGTAACCCCAATACTTTTAAAGTTGCTGCAAACCTATTGAGCCCAACATCATACCCGCATTACACAAGCTCAAAAAGAACACAGTTGGGTAATTTGAAAGCAAATGTGGGGTGGCATCACCAGGTAGCCTTTACAGACCACAGGATCTCAGAAAACGAGCCAGGAAGAATAAAAGCTTGCATGACAGAAGAGCATGTCCTACAGATGCAAACGTTTTTACATATTTAACTCTACGATAGAAAGACCAAGCGCGGACGAGTACCTAAACATACGGTTTTATTCTCATGCGTCTGATATATCGAGTCAAAATCACTGTAGATCGAATGTAGGTCACGACATTCTCACTCATACCCAAAATCCAATACCCAAAATAAAGAATGTTGGTTTGGATATACAGTCATCTGATAATTTGACTATATAGCCGAATCGAACCGGCGAAATCGTTTCCACGTTGATGAAACAAAGCTAGAAAACAAACTGAACGAAAGTGTTCACAGCATAAGAGAGGGAAGATTCCATTTCGTCCTTATAAGCAACCACATACTCTTTCAGTAACAAACCGATCTACCTGGGAATCGTTTTTTCACCACATATTGCTGAGCATCAAGTAATGGCACTAATTTTGAGACTTCTGACTCTCGACTATGGATATGTAGAATGGTTAACCGTGAAGTTTCGAGTCCTAACTGTCGTTCAATTACACTTTTATTTGTGCTTTCATTTTGTTTTCAACCCAATTCTTTTATCTTGATCATACATAAACATTTTGAAGATTAATCGCACCTACTATTTGCCAATCTTTTTCATTCTACTCGGTTTTACTCACTACAGCTCAATCTACTCGTTCTGTTCACTAATACCCTTTTCTCTACGTTACTCTACATCCCTCTCTCATATTGATTTGAAGTTGCGGCCCCTCAACATAGAATGTAGATTGGGTTTGCCCAAAATCGAGGACACAGGAAAATACAGACCCTGAGTAAAGCCCCCAAAACAATCAGTTCGGACACCACCAGTGCTATGGACACGGTAACGTGTATAGATTACAGCATCAGCACGATATAACCCACAGCTAATACCGTCGCAACTCTCCCATCTCGATTGCTGTTTGCGTGTTTCAACTTAGCTTGCTCTCACTTTTCTAAGACATACTTGTATACTGAGAAATCCGCATTTTACGAAAGTTGGGCTAAACGAGGCACAAATGTAGGGAATAGTCCGGAATTTATGACAGGTCAATTTTGTTGCATTTAACACCTGTTTTATCCGGTGTATATATTACTACCTCCCTGTACACTTTGGTTGGGCATTTACTTCGTTTATCGTCGTTACTTTACCTGGTTAAGTGTTTTCACGTGATTGGGATCACCAACTGCTTCTGATTTATTGTTTGGTTCAGATTCCATCACCAAAGTAGTAGAGTTTTTTCTGTAGATTTGTTGGTTGTCTTGTGCTTTACCGTGATTATTTCCTGTGGTTTCATGGCATGAATTCCGTCAAGGTATTGGTCGATTCGCTAGATAGTTTGTATCCAGCGAACGACGACTCTTTGCGAGGGGTTTTGGAGGAGTTGGTTGATGATGGTGACGATGAATTGCTGAGCACCGAGCCTCTGGTGGTATCGTCGTCCCCTGAAAATGGTGACGCTGGGCTGGCCACAGCGTCGCCTCCAGCCCCGCCGTCGCAGTCGTGGGTGTCGTGGTTGGTCCACGTTGTGCTCTTCCTTCCAAACTACCTCATAGTGAAGCCGGTCATGCTAATGGTGTACATACTTTGTTACCCGATCAATTCGTTGTTTGTTAGCTTGGGTCTACGCAAACCCGACTCATATAGCAATCCATTGCTTGTGGAAAAGCACTCGCTCAAGAGCGATAAGGATATGGATAAAGAGCTGGAAAAGGGGACGGTGGCTGACGATTACGACACTGGCAGTGTCCTCAACTCGGTGGATTCAAAATCTGATATCTCGATAAACCACGATATGAAAACCGAACGATTGAAACAAGAGAATATTTTGGCCAACACTATTAAATCACCAACGTCGTCCTCCAAATATATCATTCCTCCGCCACAAAGGCTTTATCCGTTATCGAGAAATCCACAAAGAAAGAGAAGGAAGAAAGTATTGGTTCTAGATTTGGACGAGACATTGATCCATTCGCTTTCAAGAGCATCACCAAGATCGTTTGCTACCTCGTCTGGAGCACCAAAGATGATTGAGATCAAATTAAACAATGTAGCAACATTGTACTACGTCCATAAACGGCCATATTGTGACTTTTTCTTGCAAGAGATATCGAAGTGGTACGAACTACAAATCTTCACGGCGAGTGTACGAGAATACGCCGATCCCATCATTGATTGGCTAGAACAAGACGTTCTTGATCATTACGAGAAAAAATCATCATCGCCAATCAACTTTGAACTGCGTCCAAAAGTGTTTACAAGAAGATATTATCGTCAAGATTGCACATATCGACCAGGTGTGGGGTATATCAAGGATTTATCGAAATTTTTCATTAAAGAGGATGAATTAAAAAATGTAATCATTCTCGATAATAGCCCTGTGAGTTATGCATTGCACGAAGACAATGCTGTGGTTATTGAGGGTTGGATCAACGATCAAAGCGACCGTGATCTTTTGAATCTCCTACCGATGTTGCACAGTTTAAGTTTGTGTATTGATGTTCGATACATTTTGGGATTACGGAACGGAGAGAAGACATTTGAACAATAGTGTATCAAACCGATATGAAATAGTAATAATGGTACAAATTCTAGACCAGCTCAACATGTTTGGACTTATTTTGGATGTTCACCACAAAACTATAACACTCCATGAAACATCAGCACGACAATGTCCATAGTTTGCACCACGAATAGGGCGATACAGCATTGCTTGCGACGGGTGTGCGACAAGGATACTTGATTCCTTTACGAAGTTATGATAAAACAATAAATTGCCATAAATTGCTTGAAGGTCGACATTTTTCAGGTTTAAAAGCACCATTGTCAAGCTCAACTACAAGCTAGACCAATGGTGTCATCATGATATGTAAAATATTTTCATAGATTTAGATTCCATATGTCAAACAGAAATAGAAATTGCATTGATAAATTTAAATTTGGTATATACCGGAGTCTTTAAATAGCTAGTAAAATTTCAGATCTTCATTGATTTACTCCATCGCACAAACCAATGGAGTCGATCCTAAGTGACACGGCCGACGCAACAGATGTCAGCACTTGGAACAAAATTGGGGATTTTCTCCGGGACGAATCGAACCGTTCTGGTTTGTTAACTAAAGAAAGTTTGCCTAGTCTCATAGACCTCACTATACCAAACTTGAAAGATTTTGTTGAAAGCAAGGGTAACGAAGAACTAATTCTTGCTAATTTCCGAGCATTGATAAACTTGACAGCAGATAACGATTACAACCGTTCTTTTTTGTTGAAAAACCAGGGTCTTTGGCACTATGTAGATGCCATATTGACAATTGAGAACGAGGCGATAGTGGAGCGAATGCTAATATTCTTGAGTCAGTTCATATATTCCGAAAAGAAACAGGAATATCTAACATCAATTTTTACGTTGCTTTCTTCAATGCCATCAATTGTGGAAAAACTTCATTCGTTAGACTCGTTCATCCTATTTTTTAAAGAATTAGTTGTGGTTAACGAACAACAAATTGTAAGTTCTAAAGAGAAAGATATCTACATTCACTATATCGATTGGTTTTTGAAAGAATTAGAGAACCGATTGAAAACTGAAAATAGCAATGTGAATGTTCAGAATGTTTCTGAGGATGATGAAGAAGAAGATGAAGAAGAAGATGAAGATGAGGTTTTACTCTCGCTTTCTGATATTATTGCTCATTTGACTATGTTTGAGGACTTGAATTTGAGTATAATTAATGCAAATTATCGAGTATTAAGGGTAATGGAGGGTATTTGTCCAGGGCTTCCCAATATTACTCATATCAAAAGGAAATTATTTGCTGCCTCAGGTAACATAACATCGATGAAAAACTACCCTGGTGAAGTCGATATGGCATTAGATTATTTCAAAAATCCAAATGTTGGTGATTCTTATGTTTTATCTGCATTAGCCATAACGTTGGGAAATTACGTTACGTCATTAACTAAATCTCAGGAATTGAACAACTTGATTGAGCATGACTATGGAATGGAACCACTTTTCGAAAAGTTCTTCAATATCAAAGTTACCGATGTCATTCAAATCCAAAGCATCCATTTGTTGAACAACATGGTAAATGCTGCTAATGTCAAGTATGTTTTGATTAACGTCGATGGCTTAAGGAGAATGGCTAAAGTAATCGTGGACAATAACCAATATTATCCGGAAATGGGTAAATTGTTTTACAAATTCATGAAGAAATTTATCACATTGCAATTTATCGACGGTGCTGGCGATATATCACGATATGTCGATTTATGGGGATTATTCAATGATAAGGACAATTCAGATCACCAGGAAATCAAACTATTACTTTTGCAGGCATATATTCGAACACCTACAAATATAACACCATTTGTTACGAGATTAATCACAGACGCTGTAACTTTGAACAGCGAGACTTCCGTTACAATTGATCTTATTTTACAACGGTTAAAAACGTTGGGAATGTTCATGCATAATTTGAACACCAGCAGTATTACAGTGACTAATCTACAGGAGTATTTTGGTGGAAATGAAACTTATGTATCACTGTTTTTGCAGCCATTTAGTCAATTGTTGCTTAAGTTGAAAGATGATGTTCTTGAGCAATCAAAAAATCAGCCTCAATACTCCATATTGCTAAACAACAGTAAGTTTCTATGTGTATCCGTATTGAAATTTCAACAAACTGGACCTTCAGACGGCCTTAATAATGAAATCATTTCTTGTTGCAAAGAAATTACTCTGATCTGAGGTATACTTTGTATAAACAGAACAGCAGTCAGATCCAAAGGTCAGGTCCCATACATTACGACAAAGCAAATCGGTAATAAACGTAAAAGATGGATTTAAGGTACACTCTGTAATGCAGGTTCTCTACAATTCTATCCTAGTTTGAATAAAATAATGAGATCTTGACCGTATTCCGAATGCTTCATGACCATGAACTAGTTCCGTTATTCTTCCACCCGGAATCAGATTACATGATAAATGTCTTGGAAGGCATGATTATTTATCCGACAGGATACGTGACTAGAAGGTGAGACAGATGCGTTGTACCGTCACGACAAGTAAAACGATATTTGACGCAGAAAATCTTACCCCGGATTCTCGGTATTGGCGCATCTTTCATCTCTACCAAAATATGCAAATCTCATTTATAGAAATAAAATAGCACACTATGCGGACTTGCTTCCGTGGTATGTTGTGTCATTCCAAGTGACAAGGATTGCCCTCAAAGGATGGCACCAGAGATGCCAAAAGTACAAGTGGTGCCCCTCACCTGCATATACTGTACTAATTTAAACGCGTGGCTTTTTGTGCATAATTACGATGTTGTGCGGCCGGCGATGATTGCCGTTAGGGTGCGGTGGATGAGCTTGTCCAAATTAGGTAAGATTACCGCAACTATGAACAAATCCACATTTTTTGCTCCAGTTTCACGTACCAAGCACGGATGTAACACCGTAGTAACAATGCCTTGGTCATATCAGACATACTGTGCCATTTAGTGTTAAAAATATACCTGTCTGGTTAAGGCGACTGAAAGACTCTGTCGGAGTTTCCCAAGCGGTGCGGTAATCGTCGGCTCTACCGCCGCAATACATTAGAAAACTTTTACTATATAAACTGATCCTCTGCCAGCCAAAATGACACTCCCTTCTGGCGACAATACAATCACAAACTACTAGAACGATGACAGTTGCTACTAAATGGAACCAACTTGTTGCTGAAGCACCAGATCCTATTGTTCAAACCATGGGAATGTACTTTAAAGATCAAGACCCTCGCAAGATCGATGTTTCTATCGGAGTATACAAGGGAGAAAAGGGTGAATTTTACACGTTTCCTACTGTCAAAGAGGCCAAGGATATCTTGAGAAAAAACGACCCTGGTCACAACTATACCAATATGGCCGGTATTCCTGATTTTGTTGCCGGAGCAAGAAAAGTCATCTTTGGTAATGAAACTGAAAAGATTGTCAGTTTGCAAACCATTTCTGGTACTGGTTCTTTGCACATGGCAATGTTGTTTTTGAAGTCTGCTGGATACTCCAACTACTATTTGGGGGTCCCAAGTTGGTCGAATTATGTCGGTATGATTAAGCATATTGGAGGACAAGTTACCACCTACAACTACTACGACAGGGCCACTGGCACAGTAGATTTTGACTCGATGTTGCAAACATTAAATGAATGTCCAGAAAACTCGGTATTTTTGATTCAAGCATGCTGCCACAATCCAACTGGTGCTGATTTATCAAAAGATCAATGGAAACAAATTGCTCCAATTATCAAGAAAAAGAACTTGATTCCTCTTATTGATATCGCATACCAAGGTTTTTCCTCTGGTAACAAGGATGAGGATGCTTGGGGTATCAGATATTTCTACAGCTTGGGTATGGAATTTATTGTTTGTCAATCGTTTGCTAAGAATATGGGGTTATATGGTGAAAGAGTAGGTGCATTACACGCGGTTGTCCAAGACGCTAACTACATGCCAAATGCGCAATCTACATTGGTTGCTTTATTCAGAAACGAATGTTCATTTGCTCCAGCCTTTGGGGCTAGAATTGCAACTATTATTTTTGGTTCTCCAGAATTGAAGAAGTCGTGGGATAAAGATGTTAGCGACATAACAGACAGATTAAAACAAGTCAGACAAGCAGTTTACCAAAAATTGATTGACTTGAAGACTCCAGGAAACTGGGAATCTGTTATTAAGCAGAATGGTCTTTTCTGGTACTCTGGTTTAACCCCAGAACAAAATGAAAAGTTGATTTCTGAACATCATGTTTATTCCACTTCTATTGGAAGAGTTAATATTGCTGGATTAAACAACTCCAACATTGATTACTTCTGTAAAGCCGTTGACAGCGTTGTTAGATCGACTAATTAATTTATTGTGCATAGTAAAAGTGTCCATCAACGAAGGTTACGTATAATTTAATGCTACGAATATTTAGTAAAAATGCAAAGTTGTAGATTGTTGGTCTAAAGTTTTCTATGATGAATTTTTTTAAGATGAGCCTTGAGGTTATCTTTTCTGTTGAAACGCTTACCACAGTTAGGTTCATCACACTGGAATGGTTTTTCTGACGAATGACTTTTCAAGTGTCTTTTAACATGCTCTGGTCTTTGGAATCTAGAGTCACAGATTGGACATCGATGTTTTTTCTTTGGATTAATTTGATCGGTCTTGTCCATACGATTACTCTTTACAATAGGAATGTCGACATTGAAATCTGGAGCCATAAGTGCATCTTGCACTGACTTGGCCATTGGGACAGTTTCCACTGCTGCTTCGGTTTTCCGTTTGAGTAATTCCAATTCCTGTTCTTGGGTCAGTTGTTTCACCGAAAATGTGGCCATAGGTGGTAGTAACCCTGGGGTATTAACACCAGTTGAACTACCTTCTCGATTTACCGATGATTTGAAACTTGGTGGTGCCGACAATGATGAGTTCAATGGAGATGTGGTCATGGAAGCCAAATCAATAGATGCTGGATAAGATTTCGTAAACGAATTGGTAATAGTAGACTGGTTCAAATTTTTAACTAGCGATTTTGAGAATCGTTCGACGTTTCCATCAAAATCTGCTTGAGAATTAAACTGACCCAGTAGCAAATCAATTCCTCCTGATTTGAAGGGGGGTGCTGAGTTTGGTGGAGCGTATTGCTTCTGAAGTTGTTGTTGGTGTTGTTGTTGAAGCTGTTGGAATTGTTGTTGGACCGCTGGTTGGGAAGGTTGTTGGAGATAAGTTCCAGGAATACTACCACCAATATTGAATTGTGGAGAGTTTTCATTGTAAAATCCACCCGGTGTAGATTGTGCTGATGGGTTTTGCAACTCTTCAGTAGCCAAATGTGATGCTAATCTCAAAGAAAGATCAGCTGCAGAAAGGAATTTTTCATCTCTTTCCATTTCAGTTGGTACATTGATTTGAGAGGCATTTCGTATTAGCATTTTAGTCGGGTTCTGCGACGGAATGCTCGAATATGACTTGGCTTTCTTTAACTGTTTGAAAGCATCATCATCCTGGTCTTCAATCTTGATAGATTCCAAAGTGTCATTTCGTTTTAATGGAAATGGAGTCGTGTTTGAAGTATTGAACACTGGGTTTTTAGCACTTGTAGGTGTGATACTACTCAAGTTCTGGTTCATTGCAGGAGAAAATAATCCACCAGACATTTGTTGGTAAGAATTCGAACGCATTGATTGGTTATTTGGAGTTGGCAATGGGGTGACAACGTCATTACTCTGACTATCGTCGACATCATTGTCGTCATCATGTCTAGGAGAAATGAAAGTGTTGGGTGTATAGAATGGATTCAAGTGAGTGTTTGCTTGTAAGTCAACGGAGACTCGGGACCGTGATCTAATGTGGCCCTTCTTGATTGAATGTGGTGTTTTACCAACCTTTAGAGGCATACTAGCCAAATTAATTGGAGACTGTTGCTGTAATCCACCTCTCATTGGCGTTGTATACATAGTACCTGAACTTATGGATAAGGACTTGTTTCTTCCTGCTCTTCTTGGAGTTGTAGTGTTGTAGATTTGGTTTGTTTGGTACAATTGTTGCTTCTGGAAAGAAGATGGAGAGTCCGACAACGACTGGTTTGATATCGACGATGATAACTGAGGGATTGACTCGATTGAATGAGAATGTGACAACGCCGATGGGGGCTTGTTGGATATGCTTGCTATGGAGTTTGAGGATTTATGAGTGCGATGTGTAGGTACTTGGTTGAGGTTAATATTGGAAACATTCATCATACAAGACGAAAGGTTTGGCGATAAGCGTAGAGTCTCTACATCCACGGGTTCATCGGTGTTGGTTTCACCTTGCATTTCAGGGAAGCTTTCTTCCCAGGAGCGATTGTTCATGCTGAATTTATCGTTAATAATCATACCTGATGACATATCCAATAAATCAGAATCATCAAAATCTTGGGTGAAGTTTAAGTTTGCATCATTGATGTCGGTGTTTGATAAAGAAATCATGCTGTTTTCTTGTAGGTTTTCGGAAATTCCACTGCCGTTGCTTGGGTTGTTACCTAAAGCCAATATATCGTCATCGTTGCATTCAAGCGGTTGTGACAATTGAGTTGGCGAGCTCATCAAAAATTTGTCCATTTTATGCTCAAATGTAGGCAAAGTAGTAGTTTATTGATTTTCAGCAGCTCTGTTTCAATAAAAATTTAACCTGGTGGAGATTTCAACTTAAACAAAGCGATTGAATGGCAAAATTTTCCGGCTATGGGTATTCTGGACCAAATAACAGCCTTGAACTTGTGAACTGCTCAGAACTCTGCTGGCTCGAGTGGCAGTGATGGAATTGACTGCAATATACGGAAGAAATGAAATGGCTTATAGTGAATGAAAAACAGCCAAAAATGCACCGAAAGTTAAGCGATAGAGTTCGGGACCGTCAATAAAGTGCTCACAAATGCGTAAGGGGTTTGGATGAGCGAAGGTGGTTGACTGCGCCGATGCTATACTGCGACGTAAAAAGTGAAAAAAAAAAATCACCAAGTAAAATTTGAAGAAAAACTCAGGGCAATTACTCCCGCTAGCGATGATGGCAAGCGTAAGGACAGAACAAACTCTCTGATGACCTTCGCGGTTCGAATACACCACCGATAGCTACAACTAGTTATTGTAATTCCAAAGAAATCCAAGTAATCGACGATGAATGGGCAACACAAAACAAGCCACGGGCAAATAGAACTGAACCCAACAGACTTGCAATGGAACAACAGGAAACCCTAATCTATAAAAACAAGTGAAAACTTTAGGATTAAAATCACTTGAACCAGGCGAAACTCAATGAACAAAAATCTTTTGAGTTCCGGGAAGCATTTGCAAATTTCCCCGGAAACTCCCTCGGAGTAACCAAAAATAGATTTACGAGGGTGAAATTTCAACGCAAATGCGACACGTCTATGAAATTTTCACACCTGGAGTTTCATACAAGTTCAAGTAGAGCCAGAGGTATTGCGGACTGTGGACCATGTACCATGAATCACGCCACTATAGTGGAGCAATAGCACGCGTGAAATTGCTATAAACTCGTTACAATCTGCTACTAACTCCACCATTCTGGCTCTACAACTTTACAGGGCATCAAACCGACGCTACCATGATGTGATAAGTGATGTAATGGCTCGGTACCTCAGTTGCATAGCACGCCTTCACCATTTACTTTTTTTTAACGAAAATGCATTGATTGCTTGATTTGTAACTATCTATACACTCATTTAGTTTGCAAAAATAAAGTAAACCCACCATAAGTTTGTTTTTAAAAACGGTGGTTTCCGTGTAACTACGTATCACGTCACCTTTCACCACGACAACGACAACGAAAACAATAGTCATGGTGTAGTGAGCAGGTCTATAGTTTTTGCGATGCAGTTTCAGGTCAGAGTCGAAGGCTAGTGGAGTAGCGTTCTCCCGTCCCGACTATCGTAATTCTGGTACTGTACCGTAGCCATGTCGTATTGTGTGCAATTAATGTTCTCTTACAGGTCTATGGAAATATGTAGGCTAATTGTTATCCGGTACCCGAACGCACAATAAGAGTAAAACCTGATTTTGCAGCCAATGTTCAGCACGAGAATTCGATGTCAGCACTGCCAAGGAAGCTATACCCGGTATTGCTGCAACCAAGGCGGTAGCCGTGCGCCGGTGTCTTAAAATTTGATTGGTGGGCTCGACGGGGTTGAGGTGTTGTTTAGTTCGAAGCTAGTGTTCGTTATGACGTTTTTCCTGCCGGGACCATTTCACGGCAACGGTATCTAGTAAGTAGACCTGAAGATTCGCATTTAGACTGGTACGGTCAATGAGATGGAAATACGTGGAGTTTTGAGATGTACGTTGTGGGTTTGCGATTTTATGGTTTTGTCTTGGACTAAATTTTCCCATGTTTCTGTCCCAAAAGAGTAGTATTCTAAAGCGTTCGACTTTCCGATGAAAATGTGTTTGCCGCTGTGCAGCACCAAATACAGCTATCTCCATGGTGGTGGCTATTGTCTGTCTTTCAAATGATGTTGGCGGTTCTCTCTCATTGGTACCTGGATGGCATTGTCGCCTGTTGTTGCTGTTGCTGGGAAAATTATGTGGTCTAATTTTAGGATTTGCTTCCAACGTATTAATAGAAATTGCTTACTATGCATTGCAGTATTGTGACATCACCGGGGTAAGACTGGCGAATACTACAACGGAATACCTTTGGCCCGCGTTACTGTGATTTCAGCTAAATGTGGTGGCCTCCACTACTCGGGGACAAACACCCGCTTGAAAGAGTGTAACTCCGTAGTATATAGTTGGACCGGTTCACTGCGCTAAGCAGAACTTTTAAAACATAAATGTACATTCTAACCAGTCTACATTTGTGGCCATCATTGCATAATTATCTACTCTACAGCTTCGACTACATTTCAAATTAACTTCACGGATTCATTTACCACGTATATACATCTATTCATTAAGCAGAACGTCCTTATGGGTTTTGTTTGACAAAGTCAACACCCTTTTGGATGTTTTTGATCAAAGTTTCCTTGGCTAATCTGACCAATTCTTCTTCGTGGGAAGATAATTGACCCAATTCGTGAACCTTGGAGACACCTTCAACACCTAAAGTAACCTTAGAGGAGAAGAATTCAACACCTTCGGATTTGAATAATGGAGAGTCAACGAAGGTTGGTTCGATGACATCAGCTTCACCAGCTAAACCGTTCAAGACGGAACCAGCGAATCTGGCACCAGCTTGGGCCATGGATAAAGTGGCGGAACCAGCACCATCTTTAGCTTGGACAACTTCGTCACCACCGAATTGGATTCTGTGGATCAAAGCATCTCTCTTGTCGGTTGGCAAGTCTTTGTGGTTAGTTTGGGACAAAAGTGGAACAATGGTGATACCAGAGTGACCACCAACAACAGTAACTTGTTCGTTAACTGGGTTGGTACCAGCAACTTCAGAAACGAATCTGGAAGCTCTCAAGACATCCAAAGTGGTGACACCGAACAATTTCTTTGGGTTGTAGACACCCTTGGATTTGAAAACTTCAGCAACAATTGGGACGGTAGAGTTGACTGGGTTGGAAATGATACAGACAGCGGCGTTTGGAGCGTTGTCGGCAACAGCCTTGGCCAAGTCTCTGACGATGGAAGCGTTGGTGTTGAACAAATCGTCTCTGGTCATACCTGGTTTTCTTGGGACACCAGCTGGGATAACGACAACATCAGCGTTGGAGACGGCTTGGTCCAATTCTTCTGGTTTGTAACCCTTGACGGTGGAGTTGGTTGGAATGTGGGAAACATCAGCAGCAACACCTGGGGCACCTCTTAAATCGTAAAGAGCCAAGTCAGTAACCTTGTGGTTTAATTTCAACAACAAGGACAATGGTTGACCAATACCACCACCGGCACCTAAAACGGCAACCTTGAAAGCAGAAGAAGGAGAAGAAGAGAAAGCTCTTTTGGAAACTTGTGAAAGCATTGTAATTGAAGACAATTTGAAGAAAAACCTCGATTGAAAAATTCTGCGATTGACATGAATTTTATAGTTACGTTTCTGATTTCGTTCCACAAAAGTCGTCCAATCAAAATGTACGATCGGTTCCCGATCGAACACCATAGTATACCGTCCATTCCGCTTAGGTTGGAAGAAGGAATGGTGGTGGACGTGGTGCCACGGAAAACTGGCAGTAGTAGTGGTGTGACCATGTTGGTGTACCTTAGTCTGTGGTACAAGGTAGTACAGTGTAGGATTGGTGGTCAATTTGGTGGTGTTGTTTGTTGGTCAATGGGTTGTATGCCACTTTTTCCTACATGGTGGTAAATGTCGCAATAACCCCGATTAGCCGAGGACAGTTTCACAGTCTTGTTTTGGTGTAAATGCGAGAACGGGGAATGAACACGGGAACGGGAGACGTGTCGGTCTCTGGTGCCAGAGAAGCGGTGTTTCTGACGCTAGTTGAGACGTGGTGTTGTCGCACAGTGGTTCATGTTCCGCCAAAAAGTGGTGCAAGTGTAGGGACGACGGAGTATGCACTATGGAGAAAAGTACTTAAGGGGTTAGAAAGGGGCATAGGAAAGGGGCTGAAAATTGTGTCGAAAGGACAACTTAAAGAGCACTAAGCGACATCATCCGTACATTAAACCTCTATAGTGTTTGGCAATAGTTGTCGAGATATGGTTTCAAATGGTAACATGTAAACCTGCTCCTCTGCTCTGAGAAACAAATATTTTTGCGTGAGTGATATACAACACGTTACGGTAAGAGTGTCACTGTCCAAGTGAAGTAAATTAAGCTTGGGGAATTCTACATCAAGTTTAGTCATTATTGACTGCCAATGCATATATGCAACAGCTCTGCACCAGGATGCATTCGGCAACTGTATCTGTACATTTTGGTGCGTCTGTCTGTGCTTCTGTCTAGCAGTACTGTGATTCAAAGATCTCAGCCTAATTATTCTTCTTGCAGTCACTGTAGGTTACTTCTAACTCATCAGTGTGGAGTTCAATATCTTTCTTTGAACTCTCCTATTTTATTGCTTGAGTTGTACCCTACTCTTGGCTAATTATTTCATGTTGGTTCATTCAGTTGTAAGAATCCATGCAAGGCAGAAGAAATAAGAGAAATAGCTTGTCTTCATTTGGCGATGAATCAAAAGAAACTACAGTCAAAGCTTGGTCTCTGTACACAAAATGTCAACTTCGCGGTCTGAAAGAGATGGTAGTGAACACCCAATCAATAATTGTATCCGATTGTACTAGAGTACGTTGCACATAATATTACGAGATGTAAAATCCAACGGAGTACTTGATACCATCGGCTACAATGTATTTCCCTGTGTAAATCTCTAAGTTGCCACAAACCCACGTATTATGTACGTTCTCCTTTGTACTGGTTTGCTGAAACTGTCCGGTTTCTTCATTCCAATTCATCATTTTTGGAATCTGGCTGCGAAAAATGGTTTAAACTAAATTTTGCAAAATGTAATAACACAAAGTAGTACCCGAAAGTATCCATCTTGTGTTTGTTTTCTCTTTATGGTGTCGTTTGACAGTTCCACGACATATACAAGCTACTCCTTAGAATAAATTCCGTCTTGTTGTAGCAAAAATTTGTTTCTTTCCCATTTCTTGGCCAATTTCGACCCAGAAAACTGTCAATCGTAACAACACTACTCTCTCATGCCATACTACTTTCCAACTTTCATATTTCTTTCGCCTTTACCCTGAAATTAGCATTTACCGTATGTTTTGTTTTCTATACAAATTTCATCAAATCGCGAATTTTAAAAATCAAAATATAGACCTCCTCTTCCACAATGACAATTGCCCCGTTGCATTCCATGGATATTCCCCATGTGACTACCATCGAGTATCCGTTGGTGGTCAACAATGCAGAGAAAGCCATTCAAATGGTGGGCGGGAAACACAAAATATCAAAAGTCATCAACTCGCCCGATAAATCATCAAACGCAAATTACCACACTACAATCGATAATACCTTAGAATTACGGTTAAGAAATGATAGATTCCACCATCCAATTCAATCTTCTTACAACACCAACGAGAAAGTTTTGTTAAAAATCCGAATTCCCAAGTCAAAATTACCTCCCAATTACAAGGAAATGCCCATTGTGGATTTGATACAGGGTTCACCAGATTATTCAGTTACGCCTGTAGCCATCGTCGACAAAACATACTCGTTCAAGTCCATCAGTGATTTCCAATCGAGTGTTAAGAACAACCCCGTAGTTTCGAAGATCTCAGGCTTGTACAATGCTAGCAATTATCACGAATTATACGACCAATTCAAGCAATTGGACGAATTGTCCAACTTGCAAGACTACCAAGACCCGGAGTATTACGATAATTCAAAAACCCCCGTCCACAACTTGCCACCACCACCAATATTTTCCCCCATCAGATTTCCCTTCGATTACAAATACCAGAAAAATCCTTTTACAACCATTGTCAAAGACCAAGTTTCTGGTGAAGTTAAGGTGGTATCTACGAAGAGCAAGGTCAAGTTACACACGAAAATGATCACATATACTAGTACCGATGTTCCAACAGAACCTGCTCCAGAGTTACAGAAGAACTTGTTGGAATTGCAAACAAATAAACCACCTGTGAATACATCGGAGCATTTGCTTTTACAATGTATTGAATGGTTGAATACAGTGTTTGAAATCAAGCCTATATGGCTCAGAAAACATCTTGATGACATCGCACCACCAGACTTGAAGCGTTCAGTAAAGCCTGCATTACCTTACGTCACATACATTTATCAGTCTGGACCATGGCGTTTCTGTAATGTAAAATTGGGTGTGAATCCGAAACAGGACTCCAAGTACTGGGTTTATCAGTCCGAGTATTTCAGAATTCCCTCGTTGAAATTCATTGCTCCCAAAGACCACAGTAAACGACTTGTCCCATCAACGATAAAGGACAAGTCGGAAATTGCAATTTCGGACCACTTATTTTTCAGTGGGACGTCGTTGCCTTCTACTGTAACTTATCAGATAGGTGATATTTTGGACTCTGACATTACAACCATTATAAAGGATCATCAATCAGCATTTGGAAGCACATTCTTGCGAGAAACTCCTGATTTCCAGGACGGGTGGATCAACAAACAAACAATGGAAGTTATCAGAAGAATCATCAGATACAAATTGAATAGAATCGCAAAAGAAGAATCAATTGACCAAAACAAGATCTACAAAATCATCAACACAGACTACACTGGAAATGATGAGGAAGAGAGCCATGAAGAAGACGGCGGAGACGAACACAACGAAGACGAGGATGATGATAACCAAGCTGAAGATGAAGAAGCAAATGAGGGTCAAGAGGATATTATCGCAGAGCAAGAGGCACTTGAGTCCATTGATGAGACCAGTCTCATGAACAATTTGAACAAATTTAATGACGATACTGCGAGAAAACTTAGTAATTTAGTAGGGTTTATCAAGCAAGACGATATCAAGAACGAAGAAGAGGAATAAAGACAACACACAATTTAGTTCAAGACTCCGAGCAGCGTTTCGATGTGCTTTAAACGCAATTTATATTTCAATAAGTGTCGTTTATGAAGCATACACCGCAATCTCAATGTATATTAGTATGTAACAGTAATAATAGCTTCGACCTATATAGTACAACTATCGTAGCAAATAGGTCCTGGGCGGCGGTATGTCTAGGTCGGGTGCTACCCAATACAGTGGTGAGAGACTATTCAAGTCACTGTGCAGTATTACAGTTTCCAACAGATAATAGACACGTTAAAGTTTACCAAACTGAAACAAACGTAACGAACCAGGAAATACCACCACAATGACCAAAGCCACTGAAGCAGCCGTGTTCTTTATTTTCATCACATCGATTTACATCGGGTTATGGGCTGGTGTATTCCCTGTGGGAGAAAAAATCAAACATGACATTTTGCCATACTTACCATTCTGGGGATTGGTTTCATTTGGCTCATACGCCTTGGCCACTCTAGGCTGGGGTGTATACACTTTCAAGGACAAAGAGGCCAAATACAAGGAATTATTGGTGCAAATTGATGAAGCTAAGGAGTTTTACAAGTCCAAGGGCATTAAGTTGGAGTAAATGTGTTCGTAATATAGCTAATGACACGAGCTTTTTTGATAGCGACGTGGTAAGTCTTAATTCGCCATTTACTAATTATTAGGTACCGTATATACTATGCTGTGGACTGCCACTAAAGTTAATAAATAAATAAATGTCGTGTTATAGTTTATATATCTAATGTAGGTATATATATGCGAGTTAGTTACAATTGCGGTACCAACTGTATTTTTCTGAGTCTTTTCTGATTATGGCAGTACCAATTCCATGTCCATAGTGCGGGCGGAATATTGAAACGACATTTTCAAAAGTTTATCCGGACGAAACAGCGAATGAATGTACCGATGAACTGAGGTTCATAAATAATAGTCTAAACCAGAATAACATTCTCTGTGTGAAATCCACAGTAGTATTCCACAACGTGGGCTGACGTTTACGTTAAAGAAAACAAGAAATGTGTGTTGAATAAACCAAGCAATGGATTTCGGCTTTTTAGTCGGCTTCAGCGAGATGGGTTTCTGACTTCTCTGAGGTCAGCGACGAATGTTTTTTCGCAGCCTCCCTTTCGAGTCTTCTTGTCTTTAATTTCTTCTCAAACTCAGCAAATACTTTCATGGCTACAGGTACACTTCCCCAGCCTTCATCTGGTTTTTTGGTTTTTACTGGTGCATAGTCCTCGGGAAGATTTGCCGGCGTAAGGTGCTTCACTGGAGGATGGAAATCAGCTGGCCACACACCACCTTTTTTCACCAAGTTCTTCGCGGCGATTTCTCTTTTGTCGTTCCAGTCTTTTATGTCGTCGTTAAACATTTCCCACACACAATTTATACATCCACTCATACAACAATTATCTGGTTCAACTGGTTTGGCAGGAACAGTGACTCCTGCTATAACTCGTGGTTGCTGTCTCAAAAACCGAGACGATGATTGCCTTGGACCACCTTTAATTCTCTGTCCGAACACTTTCTCAATTCTCTGTTCTGCTGTGACGGTGTTATCAATAGTGTAGACACCGCTGTAAACATTTTTGTTCAACATCAGTACCTTTGATGGCTCAACGGGGTGAGATGGATGGGTTGGTGTACGAAGCACCAAGTCATAGAAGGCAAACTTGTTGGACTTTTGCCGAACAGCTCCACCCAACAGGGGTAGCTTGTTCAATCTGGAAGCCATTGTGGAATAAAGAATATTTGAACAAAGATGACTGAAATATGTAGCCATACAGAACTGGACTAAACATGATTACCGCGGTGAGACTCATCACCGGTCTCGGCCCCACACTCAGGGCGCTACTACCACCTGCCCCCACTGACGGCCAGTACAGCCTGCGGTGTAAAATGGTAGCGCCGTTATAAGTCACACCCATCTCAGTCTGGACCAATAGAAAAACGTCATTGGTTGCTGCCAGGCACCACTGTTGTCGTCACCTTGTTTTTGGGTGCACCTCTAGTATATTAGCCCGTGCTGTACAATGTAGTTACAAGAAGGGCTTAGCCACGGCTATTTCTTTGAATTCAAACATCCCAAACCGTATCCCGATTAAGTGGGTTCATGGATGCGAAAAGTTAAATATGTTGCTATTGAGACACCAGTCAGTATGACAGTGTATTATCTAGCTCTGTTTTACATTGTAATGAAAGTAGTGGTGCTTACTCGTTGTTTATCTTACATTACTTTTTCGAAATTTGCACCCGACTGTGGGGTTCTTATATTCTTACTGTTCTGATGTTCCACATTTTGACAACCTCACATCTTTTACCCTATACTGTATCTCAATGATTCATACTAATTGGTTAATGGAGCTAGATTTTACTTTTCTATTCACTATCAAGTACCAGTTTATTGCTTTTAACCTAGTTGGCCTTGTATGTCTCCTTCTTCAGAGCCTTCTTAACAAGAAACGCTGCTCGGTTGCACTTAATTTCTGTGCATTCTTCAAAAAGTAGACACGGTCTCTATTCAAATTTTGTGATTATTGGTTGTTTCCGTCTTAATGTACTTACAATGTGAACACCATTCAAATATAACCCTTAGGTTTTGTCGTAGTTGCTTTTCCTCGTATTTTACTGTCGTCTCAAAAACCCTTCGTTGTGCATTCTAAAATAGTTTGGAAATCTTTAGAAAATACTTTCACCAAGACTTCTTTTGTTGTTTTATTTTGCAAGTATTGGCAACATTAACCTAATGGTTTTTAATGATGATCTTCGTCTTGGCATACCAAGATTAATTTATCCGTATATTTTCAAGTATTGGTTTTGTAATTTATCCGGTCGCAAAATTGTGGCTTTAAAAATATGTCAAACATGCATCTTTCATGCTTTTGGTTAAACTTAATTTTACAATGATCGGAAAAGGCCCGTTTACATTATCATGCATTGTTTTAAAGCATTGCATTGAAGTAATCGCTTTAAAACTCCATTTTTTAATACATGTTACATCTTGAAAGCAAGGGGGGTTTCCTGCGTCGTGAAATATAATACGTTTACATTGAATACGCAATAAGTCACCCAGAGAGACCCAGATTTGCTAGAGAGGTCATATTCCTTGATCCAAAGCATTTGCAATGCAATTTTCAATTTTATTGAACATTGTATGTGGGGCCATTGATTCCGATCTTCAGAAAGATTTGCTACTGGCAAAATAGAAAGCCCACCACTACCACCATCATTACCATCATTTCTGTTTCAAAGTGTTTCTGTAAACAAAACGCCAGTACTATGATGTCTAATATACTCTCATTAAGGTCTATCCCAAACCACCCACTCAAACTTAATGGACGAGTTGCGAATTCAAATATGCACCAAAACACTTTCCATAGTTGACCATAAAGTAAATCACTACATTCCTCATTTTTTCGTAAGTTCATAATGCATTAAATGTTATTTTTTAAATACCTGATATGTTTTATGCTTTGTCCCCTTGCTCGATGGCTTTAATTCCTTCTTCAATGTTTCGGAAAAAACCATCACCTAAACTGCTAGTGCTATATTGTCCCAATCTCAATGGTACACCTTGCATCCTGATGTTGCTATTTACCAAGTCAACTATGTTTGACCGTCTCAACTGATCTCTCAATTGAGTATCAACAGCTACTCGAGCAAAACAAATGATGATCCCGTCACTAATGTATTTGCAAATCATTTCATGCAAGACCTGTACTGCAGTGGCATCAACTTTATTCATACCTTTACAGTCAAAGACAATTCCTCGAATACTTCTTTCTTTGGTTCGAGGTTGGGATGGGTGCATCATCAATGATCCGTACTTCTCAATACGTGTAATCTTTCGTTTCAAGTCATCAATATTAGCGAATGTTAATGGTTCAGGTATCTTTATGACAACAACACCTTCGATTTGCTCAATCTCGGCAAAGAAATTTGTCAATTTGTCATTATTATCCGCAGTAGTATCTTGATCAGCATATAGAGTATCGAAACTTTCTTCGATCAATGCATCAGCATTTCGAAATATATTAGTATTAGGAACTCGTCCCAAAATTTGAATATTGGATCGAGAACCATGCTTAATAGTTCTAACCACAGCTATTAATACCCCCAAATATACTCCTGATTGAGCACTCCAAACAATAGTGCTACAAAACACCACTACGAAAGTAATCAATTCTGAATATCCACGAACATTTATCAAGAAGATAATGTCTTCAGGAATTTCCTCCAACAAAGTGATACCAGTAATTGTTGTGG